>CAOKZL010000973.1:600000-1158017 GCA_948472985.1 Iguana delicatissima
CCTCCTGATAGCTTTTGGCATAGGGAAAGCTGAATGGAACCAGAATCTAAAAAACTGTTTCTACAGATGGATTGCTTGCTGAATCTTCCTATTTACTTCCAAAATCTACTCCAGAGGGCTGGGAAAGTCTTTGGAGATAGTTTTCAAGCAGCTTATTGGGCAGTGGAAGTTCTGTTGCAGATAGCTGACTGCCAAGATGATACTGGTTTTAGACCATTTTCTTTCCACAAGACATGAGCACAGGGCTTTTCACCCTGACCAGCTTTAGCCAGAGAAAACTCTGCTTCCTACAGAAGATTACAGCCATACACATTATGTGATAATGCAGCCAGCTTTGATGGCTATGGTGCACTTGGCAGGTTTTGGCTGTGATGAGTGAGCCTGTTTGGCACCTGTGTTTCCAAGAAGATTGTTTTTTTCATGTACATAGTGACATTTTTAGATGGATAGCTAAGAAGAATAGTGTGCATAATCTATGTTTGCAAGTGGGTGAATTGCTGGTATGGTCCAAAGTGAGTTTGCATTTCACGGTTTTCTTGCCTTGGAGACAAATGTTTGGTCACAGTACCTGAGGTGTGCTGTGTGATGTTTTTCAACACAAGTGCTCCCAATAGATTGGCTGTCACAGTAGATTAATGCAGCAGTCAAGGCCATTTCTGCATTGGATTGTTATAGCACTATTATTCCACTTGCCAAGTGGCCCCTCCCAAAACTGCAAACCCCAGGATTCCATAGGATCTTGCAAGTGGAATAATAGTGCTGTAACAGTCTAGTGCAGAAATGGCCTAAGTCTAGAAAATGAGACTGTATGTGCACAGCTCTTTCAGCATTAGAGGGCTGAATGAATCTGTTCAATCATCATTGATGCTGATTCTAGCTTAGCCTACAAAGAGACCACATGGCTTGGAAAGAGAGAAATAGGGCTCTAGCAAGAGCTACAATCTGTGTTATTACGCAGCTGCTGCAGGGAAACAGTTGCCTAAATACTGTTTGGACCAAAGCAGTTGATTACATAGCCAGAAAGTCTCTGGAAAGAGCAATGTTCAGTAGGTTTCACAGCTTCATGCAGGTCCTCTCATTCAGAACTGGGAAGAATGACTTTTTGAACTGTACCTTCCAGAATCCCCCAGCCAACACTGCCATTGGTCATGGTCACTAAGGAATTCTGGGAGCTGTAGTCCAAAAGTAACTCTTCCAAATGTTGGTTTCAGTCACAGGTGACCAGCATCCCAGAGAACGGCTCCTTTATCTGTATGTGTGACCAAGATGTTTCTCTTTCTGGGTCTTTAATAACTTTGCTAATTCCCTGCTTCCTTTCCCAGGAGGACTTCCTTCCATATTGTCCTCTTCTCTTGCTCTCCATCACTTCCACTTTTGTATTTGTTTTCCTTTTCTGCTTAATTGCCCTGTCATGTCTTGTACCTGATCACTGTGCATCGCAGTGGCAAAGCGGTGTTTCTCATTAAGAAGCCAATACATTCATTACAACATGTCAATCAACGGCTCTCCTGAAATCCTACAGCGAAGGCTCTTATGCGTCAGCTGCAACACAAAACAGCATGGCAATGATTCTAATGCGAGGTAGTAAATATTGAAGTTTGTTATGCAAGAATTCAGCTTCTCTTGTCCTGAAAGATGAAAAAAAAATGTTTTCCATTTTTACACTTCAGTAAAGCTGAAGCAAGTGCTGATTTTTGTTGCAGTAGCCCACTCCTGTGAGGAGGTTCCAGGCTTTCACTTCCATTGATTTGCTTAAAAACCTAAGGAAGACTTGGGAGTGGGGGGATCTATTAAGAGCCTTATAATGCAATGGTGCTTCTTCATAGCTATGTGTTAGTCTTGCTTTTGCCTTAGCTTATTGCCCAATATTTTGCTCTTCAGATTCTACCGTGTTGTGTTATTGCTTTGCAGAGTCATTGAAAATCTGTTTATTTTTCACAGTGGAAATAATCTGTTAAGGGCCCCCCTTTTTTCACACAATAATTAGTAACCAGTGTTACCCTGTGAATTGGGGGTCCTGGGGGGGGGCTCCAAACAACAAACCAAACCTAAGCAAAGATGGGGAAATTAGCTGGAGCACTCTCGTGGCTAACGAGAGGCAGGGCAATGCAGCAGGATCTTTTACCCTATGTCTACAGCACCCAGGTCAATGGAGGCAAATGGTTAAAATAAAATTTTAAGATTTATTAAACAGTTATTAAAGAAAAGCACAAACACACTCCTAACTGGAAAAGGAAATAATTTTCAAGGGGAATGGGTGATATGTCACCTGTCCTGTAGTCCTGAAGAAGCCTGATTGAAGAGGAAAAAACCCCCGGTGGCCCCGAGGGGAATCTGCTGAACCGAGCGGCAGCAAGGCAAAGTGAAGTTCAGATGATCCGGCAAGAGTTCCGAAGAGCTCTGGGAGCGGGGGAAATTTTTATAGGGGGGGGGCCCCGCAGGCTAGTCTGGTCTCGGGTGAAAACAATAAGTTTTGGGTTGGAGACAAAGCCTCCGAAAGGTCAGAATTTGCATGATTGAGTTAAAGTCCGAATTGACAATGGTATGGCCGGTATGTAGATGCGGCTAGCTCGGCACTTAAGTACCTAGCTCGCCAGGGTGTCCTCTCAGGGCAGAGGATCCCTTTGTGGTAACGTGCATTTGTAATGAAGGTGTTCGTTTCGAAAAGCCCCCTAAAGCGGGATCTTTGGCTTCGGGCCTTTGGTTTGGTGAGAGCAGCAAGTGAGAGCAGCAAGGCATTTTCGCGCTTTTGGGGGGGCCCACAAACACTTGGCTGGGTGGCAGAGCAGCGCCGAATTATGATATCAAAATGATATCTTTGGTTTACCAAAGGCCAGGCCAGAACACAGTGGTAACAACCCCCCCCCCAAAATGAGTAATTTGACACAAATTGATAATTTCAAAAGGAATTTGGAGTCAAATGGAGGTCTACAACTCCGGAGATGTATCACCCCAAGGGGTTTTGCAACATTTCTAACTAGCAAAAACAGTCCCTGACTAACAACATCCTAACTATACAAGAATGTACAAATGGCAACAATGCAATGATTAAGCAGTGAGCAGGTTAAGGATCGGGCAGTTTTCAGTAATGAACAATTGCAACAGCAAAATTCAGTGATGGTTTGAGCAATGAGCAATGAAAAATGTGGGCAATATTTACAACACATTGATGGTTTGGGCTACAAATGAGGGCAATACCTTAATCAATGAAACAGATAAAACCGACGACAGTGGAACGCGGCCAAAATACTCCAAATCCAAAAAGGTGGATAATGCGGGAAAAGGGGAACGCGGGCAAGTGAAGCAACTGGCAAATTGATGGTAATCCAAGGGGGAAAGGGGGAAAACGGGCAAACTTGACAGTCCAATCGTGTGGGATACAGGCAAAGCAACTAGTCCAGTGGTGATGCAGGCAAGGCAAATGCCGAGGTTCCAAGGAGTGAGGCACAAAGAAAGTCTCTGCACGCCCCCGGGAAAACCCGGGGGGGGAAGGGTCTGGAAAATGCGGGCAAGTTGGTGGCGCCAATGGAATGGAACCATAGCAATGAGTCCGGTTTATATGGCCAAAAATTGTCCAAGTCCATGGTCGAACTACCCCAGACGTGCTAGCTCTTTGCGGGATCAGGTTTTCGAAATGGCAACCGGAATAGTCCAAATGGGAAGCAGGTGTGATGCGAGTGGTTAGTCCACGAAGTTTGTTGAGGAACGGCTGGCTGTGATCCCCAACTGCAGCAACTGGAACGGGATGTTATCTCGGGCTTGGTCCCTCGATTTGGAGTCGGTGTCGGGGAACTCCCCCCCCCACGGTGTTTGGGGTGGATGGATGGGTCCGGGGATGAATGGCTTACAGGAAGGAGCGATCTGTAACTACTTTTAAAGGAAAGACTGACACCAGTTACTACCAATACAAACGGTTAATGCAAATCTTTGGCACGAAGCCTCCTGGGAACCGGTTTAAAAAATTTGGTGTCATGACTTACAATATCTGGGAAGTGAGGGTTTAAAAGGCAACGGGACCCACAGTGTTCTTGGCCGGGGGAGGGCCGGGTTGGTCACAATGGTGAGGTGGATGCGTCGGAACCCACATCTACTCGCTAAGCCTGGAGAGGCCAGCGTCTCCCCCCATCCCGGCATACCGGGAGCCCCTCGGGGGGAGGGAAGGTTCCATTCATACTCTGGTCTCCACACACGGGGCCTGCGTGCACACCCTTCCCTCTCTCTCTCAGACTAAAACCCGGAGCTCCAAACCTGATGATGTAACCCGAGGGTTTGGGGCAGCGGGGGACCAGCGGCCAGGTCCCAAGTTCTGAGGCAACCCATCACCATCCAAAGAAAACACAAGCTGGACTCCGAGGGCAAGCCTGGAAGATTTTTTCCCTGGATGGCTTTTGAAGCCAATTGGAAAACTCCCACAAACACTACACTAACACTTTATACTATCTTTACCTTTTTTACAAATGTTACCAGTTACGCCTCGGAGTCTTTTGGTAAAACTTTCTGGCTTGAAGCTGGAAGATCTGTTTTTTGGGCCCCACAGACCCCAGTACAATTAGACATATAACAAGTACTATCTGAAATATTTTTAAAGATTTATTAATGGGTCATGGCTTTATCGGGCGAGGGTTTCTGCCAGAAGATGACCAATTAAAAATGTCCCACCAAGAATTTTTCGTAGCGGCTTCTAATTCTACAGAGGATTTTACAACCTTCTGGGCAGAATGGTCCCGTTCACAACAATTTAAGGGGGGAGTGTGAAACCTCCTTTACTTGGTTTGCCAGATTGGTGAAATTCCTGAGCCATGAAGATGCAGGGATTTGTACAAGATGGAACCCATCTAGTTCAGATTCTCGGGGTGCATACTGGTTTTTCCAAAATTTAGTCTCACCTTTCCTGGCGAATATAAAAATCTTGGCCAAAGCAATCCATTCGTGCTGGCCGCAGTAGCAAGGATTAGGGGGGGATGGTCAACCCAAAAAATGGGGGTCCCTAGGCACTAGGGTCACACTCTCACACGGAGTATGCAAACAGAAGCAGTCTTTAGTAAGTTTGGGGCCATTACTGTGCGGTTGCGGGGACAGAAAATTTCAGAAAATATTACTATCCCCAGAACTACCGATGTTATGAAAACATTGCACCCAATGCTGGTGGAACAACATGGAACAACCAATGAATGCATACCATTGGACTAGTGGTACAACATTGACTGTAACAGTGTGGCATTGACGGCTATAAGTGGGAGTCCTAAATGGGATAGTGGGTGTATGATTACCGGATCCCGAATTTTTTCATGGGCTATGTCTACCGTGAGAGTTAGGCTCTGCCAGGTAGCGTGCCATTTTTTTGGCCAAAGCGGCAGATTTCCAGCGATTCTGGGTATGCTCTCGTAATAGGCTCAGGAGCTGGGTGTATAATCCATGAGACCGGCCTGGATAACCTGAGCGGCAAAGGGGGATATTTTCTTGCGGTTGCGTGCATTGTATTGCAACTGCCAAATCGTGGGTTGTATTCTGTAAAGCCGAGGTTGGCTATTATATCATGCTAGCGCCAACTCATTGTGGTAGCAGTTGACTAATCAAATCCATCCCTTTTTGCCAAATTTGTGAGACCTGAGGCGGGAAGTATTCCTAAATCCTTTGTTTTGGTGCCAATTACGCCTAATTTATTTGCCAAAATTTCTTCATTAATGGTTCGGGGAATGGTGGCCGGGTTTCCAATACCTCCTAAAACATTTCCCCAGAATGTCTCGCTTAGGGTGAGAGTGTGGGTGGGAAAAAAGGCAGCCAACGTTTCTCCCAGTGTTCCCATTGTTTCCAAGCCAATTTCAAATAGGGAGCGGAGGTGGGACACTTTAGAGATGTTGATGATGGTGAAGTTAAGCACCATTGTTGTGAGCATGGGTTGAATGGTGGAATAGGCTCCATTTCTATGTCTTTGCGGATCACGGAACTCCCCACATAAAAGGGTTGCTTATTTGAAGGAGTCCTCCGTCATGGAAAGTGAAAACACCATTTCTTCCTGCACTTAAACCCCCAACCTGTTGGGGTCTTGGTGAATTTTCTGACACTTGAACATGAACATCCCCCCATAACCATTTGGGACAACACTCGTCCATGTCAAATGTGACTGTGACCAGTGCTTCCTTGGGAAATTCTCTGAATCATTTTAAACCCTGTTGGGGGGCAACCTAGTTTAAACGTTCCACATGTATTGTCATATTGTGGCAGCCATGGTTAGGTTTCACTGAGCCAGTCGTTGGAATACTACTACTGTGTGTGTAAAAAAACCGAAAGGGGTACCGTTTTCTGATACCAAGGGTAAAATTTGGAGTTGCAGAGCATGGCTTCTGTCTCGGGTGGGGTTTCATTTTAAAAGGGTTTCCAGTGGCACAATGTGTGCACATTATGCTGCCAGTCTGTGTATATGTAGCTAAACTCTGGGAAGACTCCTATCCCACAGGCATATCCGGACAACAAAAACAGCGCAGCAAACCACATAACGGGCCCCTTTCCGTCTCCCTGTGGGGAAAAGAGATGGAATCTCCATCAAGACTAAAAAAGGGACTATTTAAAAAAGGGGAAAGGGGGGAAAGGCCTATTCCTCAAGGGGGCTTCCATCCCATGAAGGGAAGCAAAGTTCTCCCTATGCTGAGGCGTGCTATCACAGGGACTTCCCAGTCTGGGGTTTTCCCCTTTTTAATCTTTTACTAGGGTTGTCAAGAAGACCAGCAGGAGCGCCACGGCTGACTCCTGGGTGGGAACCCATTTTCCCAATCCAGAGTGGAGGTCTGGGTTACGCCCATGGACCTCCAGTACAACAGCCTTGTCCATAGGGCGGGAATTGAGAATGAGCCAAAAACTAAACTCCCCCCTTCCCAGCCACCAGAGTCACAATCAAAATACCGCAGGGGCCCTTAAAGGCAAAGCGGCAGCAAAACAGACAAAAAGGAAGGCTGGCACGAGCCATAATTGCCTCCCCTTTTGTATACACAGTGTCTGTCTGGGAGCTAACAAAACTACACTGGGGACCGGAATGGGGTCGTCGCCTTTGCACAGCCGAAATTATCCCTCCCCTAACGACCTTGGGAATTTTTTTCCCGCTGCAAGCAATGGAGTTGGGGTTTTTCGGAAAAAACGATGCCCAAGAGGCTGTCGTTATCTTCCCCGGCTGTCCCAAGCCAAAAACCTACAACACAACATCTCCAAAGGACACGGAATGTCCTTCCAGGGTTACCCCCAAGTGACCCCGCCATATCCAGAAGACTGGACAGGTTTGGGTGTGGGTTCACCAGAACTAACCGGTTCAAGGGGCGGCACACTCAGTGTCATGCCAGGGTCTACCTCAAGGGTGGCAGGAGGGTCTCCCCCCTCAGTCTGGGTGCCTGCCTTCACCTTTGGGGGGTTCCCCCCCCTCCCTGGCTGTGACCTAGCCACCACATGGCTTCGGAACCTGTGGGAGAACCCCTAGTCCCAAAACCAAATGACTCCAACCCCGAGGTGGGCCGTTCGGGGCCCGGGCCCGGACCGGCTGGAGGTCCCTTTGGAAACCAATGCCTTTCCAAACGTCCAGAAGCTCTGAAGTGGGGGTTCCCATTAGGGTAGTCCTGTCTATTTCCCCCTACGCAGCATTCCCCAAATCCTAGCCCCCCGTCTGTGGGAGACAGCTGGGTTGGGGGCTCGCACCCGCCAGACGTTTCCCTGGGAAAACCGAAATCAGAAAACTGCTTGGGGGCAGTGGGGGCCCGTGAAAGGTTCCCTGCTTTGCCGGGCTGGCGGCAGGGGGGCCCTTCCCCCCACTGCCTATCCTGTGGGGCCACGTGTTCCAGTTCCCTCATGGAATAGAGTTCAGTACCGACTTTCCCATGTTGGGAATGGGGTCCGTAATTGGAGTAAGTTACCTCCGATACGGGTTCCCAATTTCCCGGGGGGTTTTCCTGTGGGCCTTTGGGGACGCAGGGAGTGAGCCTCTCACAATAGGGCGGCGACCCTGCGGAGGTTGTTCCCAAACTCTTCCCCCCCAAAATGTCGTGGCCGGTTCTCCAAACCCAGGGCCAATTTGCTCCTGGTTCAAGCCTCCGTACAACAGAGTCTTGAACTCAACGTGATAAAAATTTTCCCCCGAGCCGTTAGGGGCACCTTCTCAGCTAAAGTGGCGAGTAGCTGCTTCCGCGCCACGTAAGCCTAGGGTTCTCACAAGGTCCCTGCTGCTCCATGACGTAGATTTCACTCGCACTCTGTCCAGGGCCAAAGGGTCCCTTTCGACCTTTTATCATCCAGTCGTATTTCCCTTTAGCCTAAGCCTTAGCCACCATGGCCGATTCAAGAGTCGGAAGGTCCGACGGAGACATGCCCAAAAGGGGTGCCAGTTAGGTCAGGTCCTGGCCATTGGCTTCGGGTGAGAGTTTATCACCGCGTTGAGCCACATGATGCCGGTGGACCGGTTCAAGGATCCTAATTTATCTGCAATTGCGTTTGCCTCGGTTGCACGCTAGGGGGTTCTGGCCTCAGTGACCTGAGTCTCCTGGGTTTCTTCACCACCACTTCTACGGGTACTGTCCTGTGTGTCATAAATGGTCTCAACTGGATGAACTGGCACCTTAGAGGCTTCCCAGTCTGGATTTGTGGAGAGGATGCCAGGGCGTCTGCTGGCAAAGGGTCCTCTTGGGCAAAACTTGGGGGGGGGCTGCCCGGGCACACTGCCGAAATTAGGGCCTTCCCCATCTGGAGCTGACTTTCCAGGGCAGCAATCTACTTATGGCAAGCTGCATGACTAACAGCCTCCTGTTGTTCCTTTTCCTGGCTAACCATAAAAAGGGCCGCCCAAAAAGGGGGTGATCAAGCTAGCCCTAAAGGGATGTGCTTTCTCCTCCCCCAAATCTGGGCGAAAATAGGGGGAGGTCATTTAACTTCTGGGCTGAGGCCTGCGCAACGGACATGAAAGTTACCTTACCCACTTCCAAGGTCTCGATCTCGGCCTGAAGCCAGGCATTCTCCTTCTCCATTTTTTGCTAGCTTCCCCAGGTCTCAACAAGGGCACTACTAGCGTCTCTAGCCACAAGCCATGGGCCACCTGCCAACGAATCCTTTGAAGGCCTGAATGGATTCCTTGATTTACGTGCCAGGGTGTACGCTTCCTGGAGAGAGGCGAAAGGATCGGCCGTCTGGAAGACAGAGTCCTTCCAGGGGCACTTTCCCCCTTTCCTAACACCCCCTTTCTCCAACTTCCCATGGACCTCCTCCTCACACATGAGGTCCTTAACTACAACAGGGCTCTCCTTAGCCATCTCCACCTACACTAAATGCAACAACAACAGCCTCTAACACAACTTCCTCAAATACGGGACCAGGACCCCGGAAAAGGGGCCCGGGAGGATCACCTAGACCTCTGGGGGGGGCTTAGGAAAACGAACTCACTGGAACTTCGTTGGTAAGAGGGAAAAGGAACCAAACTCCAGCCTGCCCAAACAAGGTCACTTTTGTCGCTCAGGCCCGATTCTGCACCTCGACAGCACTGATGAAAAAAGGGGGAAAAAGGTTCAGGGATGGGGAGGCCACCAAGGCCCAGGGGGAACCCTCCCGGAGCGCTTCCGAGGCTCACTGGAAGGGGGGGGAAAGAAAATCAAAGGAACCCTCTCCGCCTGGCCAAGCAGCGGGGGAAGGGGACAAGGAACCCAAACTGAATCACCCCTATTTTGGTTTTCTGGGTGAGGGGCACCTTTTCCCCTACCTGGGCTAAACCCTAAACCCAAGGGTGGGGGGGACTCACCACCCAATCCTAACAAGCCAGAAAATTGGGGGCGCACCCGCAAAACAGAGAAGCCGGGACTCACCACCCCCCACCTTCTCGAATACAAACAAGCCAAAACCAAAAACCAAGGGAAACTCACAAGGGGGCACCGAAAAAATGGGATTTCTCCTTCCGTGCTTTTGCCTTACTGCTAAAGTGTTGAATGAGTGTGGACTGTTCCTACCGTGCTAGCGTCCTAACACTTGGGAAACCCAGCCCACAAAATAAAAACCCAAGATGGGGAGGTGGTTCCCAGGACAAAACAAGAGAGGGGTATAGTGTCCCACCCGACAGAAAAACTGCACAAACACACAGAAATCACACACACACACACTATCCTGCCTACCATTCTAAAAAAAAATCACTGACCGTTCGGGTAATTAGTACCGCCCAATCTGAGGAGGTTCTGGATTTCCTAAATTAGGGGTACTGGGGCTGCCCGTGTTTTTCCACCACTCTGTTACCCTGTGAATTGGGGGTCCCGGGGGGGGTTTCCAAACAACAAACCAAACCTAAGCAAAGATGGGGAAATTACTGGAGCACCCCGTGGCTAACGAGAGGCAGGGGAACGCAGCAGGATCTTTTTTCCTATGTCTACAGTGTCAGGTAGTGAAGAGTCAAATGGTTCAAACAACAATTAAAATTTTTTTTAAACAGTTATTAAAGAAAAACACAAACACACTCCTAACTAGAAAAAAGGGAAAAAGAGTTTCAAAGGGAATGGGTAAAACCCTCACCTGTCCTGTATCCTGGGAAACCTGATTGAAGAGGAAAAACCCGGCGTGGCGACCGAGGGGAATCCCCCAAAACCCAGCGGCAGCAAGGCAAAGTGAAGTTCAGATGATCCGGCGGGGAAACCGAAGAGCTCTCAGAGCGGGGGATTTTTTATAGGGGAAAGAACAACCGCAGGCTAGTTCGGGTTTGGGTGGGAAAAAAATAAATTTTTTGGGGTTTGGGGACAAAACCCCCAAAGGTCAGAATTTGCATGATTGAGTTAAAGTCCGAATTGACAATGGTATTCCGGTTGTAATGCGGCTAGCTCGGCACTTAAATACCTAGCTCGCCAGGGTGTCCTCTAGGGTAGAGGAAAATTTTTTGTGGTAACATGCATTTGTAATGAAGGTGCTTGTTTTGGGAGGTCCCCTAAAGCAGATCTGGCAATATCTGGCTTGGTTTGGTGAGAGCAGCAAATGGGGCCATGCCTAGCTTCACGCTTTTGGCGGGCCTCACAAACACTTGGCTGGTGGCAGAGCAGCCCGAATTATGATATCAAAATGATATCTTTGGTTTACCAAAGGCCAGGCCAGAACACGGTGGTCTTTTTAGGGGTGGTTCTCATAGTGTTTTCTTTTTGCCTGTGAAACAGTAGTGGGTGTGATGTGGGTGTGTTGTGGCATCATGGGTTTGTAACACTATGATGCTTTTCAAACTAGAGGAAAATAGTCATGAAGGGGGGGGCAGGGTTGGAATCAGTAATGATACCCTAATACAGATTAAAATGATGTGCTAATGATGCTATTAAACCACTAATGCAGCAAGGGTGTGATAAGAATATTTAAAAATCAGCTATCCTCATGAGAACAGCTGGAAGGGATTTAAAACAGAATAACATGGTATAAGGAGCAGTGTGATAAGGCCCTAAGAGAATAACAAATAGTTACTCTTGCTCCACATATGTAATCACTGAGAACTTCTGGGGTGCAGCACTTATATAGCTTCTGTGTCCCCTGAAAGGGGGTCACGGAACATTTACACATTTTGTACTAGCTAAGCTTATCTGCAACTAGGAAATTTACCTAGTTTTGTCTGGGTTAAGTTTGCTGATTTCAGATTTTAAATTATGATGTAAAACTTGGGTTCCCAGACTCATCAGAAGATTCTTTTCCTGCCTTGTAGATTGCAGAAAACTGCAGTAGGGATCCTTCATCTTGTGGCTCATTAGTGTCTCCTACCCAGTTTTTACAGGCTTCTGCGGGAGATCAAGAAGGGCAGCCAACAGAGGCATATCTAGAGTGGAGCAAGTAAGGCATGTGCCCCAGACACCAATGTCAGGGGGACTGCAAAAAAAAGCCATGCATGTAAGGGTAAGGTGGGGTAGGGGTAAGATGGTAGGGGTGCAACTTCCATGCTTGCCGTAGGCATGTTTATGCTAGATACAAACTGGCAGCCAGTCAGGGGACTTTGTTCTTCAGGTCTCTGGTTGGTTTTGGAAAAATGGCTTAAAACCAATTCCCCCAGTATGGAAGCTGGAATTTGGGCTCCAGGCTTATTTTCACTCACGTCCCTTTGCCTGAGCTTTTAGGGAGAACGTTTTGAGGTCCATGGATACTGTTTGGCAAGTTATTCATTTCCAGCGGTTATAATTAATGAGAATTCCCCCCCCCCCCGTTACAACTTGGGTGATTTTGGCCTGGAGTGGGATCCAGGGTTTTTTTGGGTCTCTGTGGCTGTCATTCTCAGTTTGGTGGTGCGTGTAAAGGATCTTGAGGTGTGGATGTCCAGGGAGATGGGCAGCTTCTGGGTTACCAGGATTTGTCTTACGTTAACTAACAAAGTAACAACACAGCTTTCCACATATGGGATGCAACTTCCTTCATTGCATATTTCCTTCAGCAAGTTGTCTAGCAGACTGAGGTTTCATTGTTTAGTACAATGGTATCCTACTTTTGGTTCTCCATGGGCTCAAGACTTCAACAAGACTTGTTTGCCCCAGGCCAGCTTGGCAAACAATCAGGAATTCTGGAAGCTGAGGTTCAAAACACTTGGAAGATCAAAGATTGGGAACCACTGATCTAGTTGGCCAATCACCAGCTACCTGGGTCTCTATCCCATTCTGGACCAAGCATCTTCAGCTTTAACAAATAAAGTTTGTGGTCTTTGAATTCCAGCGCTTGCCTTTGGTGCTCTTTTGATATGTGTAATCTGCCTGCCACTCTGTGCTAGGGTCTCTGTGAAATCAGACCCTTTGGCCCTTAAAATTTGTTTCACACCAAGTTCCCTGTAAACCCAGGTTGTTGTTTTTTTTTTTAAAAAGTTGGAGTTTGTCAATAGGTCTTGAATTTGCATAAAAATGTCCAGGATGCAATCCTAATATCATAGTTGGCCAAAATCAGTTCATAAATTTACACTTTAGTGTGAGATTGGGCAACTGCATGGGAAGAAGAGGTGCAATTTTCAGCCCTGCGATCCTCCCTTGGGACACATGATTGCATTCAGGTGCACCAAAAGTGAACTTCTATTACTTCCGGGCGTAAGGTCTTTTTTTGCTTTGGGGTGGAATTTTGGGGGCTGTGGGGATGGATGATGCAAATCATATCTGTGGGCAATTTAGGGGCATTCTGGCTAGGCCAGATAAATCACCTGATACTTGAAACTTTTGGTGAAGGTGGGGAGGTTGGATGGTCAGGCAGGGTGGGTCTGGGGGACCATAAAATTAGGGTCTGCACCTTTCCCATTTCTATTCTAGAGCAAACAAATGAATAAAATGCAGAAATCCAGAGCATTTGTTTAGGAGGTATGCAAAGTAGCTAATGGACTGAAAGCAAAACCTCAATGATGGTCTTCAGTTTGGTGATTCTATGATCAGTTAAGTCAATTTGTACAACAAACACTTTAAATTATAGTATAAGAATATCAGTTGGCATGTAGGAAGAAGCACAGACAGTTGTATCCACAGCCCACACTAGAGTTCAAAAAAAGAGGGATGCTGGATGCCATCGGCTCATAGAAGCAACTCATATCTCTTTGCCTCTGCCAATCCATTCTGATCACTTACATCAAGCTGCAGTTTCTACTTTTCATAGACTTAGACTGGATTAGGGGAGCTATGACTCCTACCCACTTCTCCAGTTGCTTTTTCCTGTCCAGAACATCACACAATTGTCTTTGTGGGCTGACTTCAGCATTTTTTCTGGAATCCTCAAGATTAATTGGCTTATGACAGGGAATCCTTGAGGAAGGAGCTATGCTTTCAGAGTTTGACTTCAAAGAGAGAGAGTGGGAGAGGAAACTGCTAGTACATGCTACCGAGAAGCAATTAGGCTCTTATGGACTTTAATTAAGTCATAGGATTTCAACTTATGCATGCAGGAGAGAATGGAAGATTGGTATATATTTATATCTATTGTTTTTATATTTTAGAGATTTAAAGGATTAACTATAGGAGATCTCTTCAAGAAAAGAAACGCAGAATATTTTTGATATGGGCAGGGAACCTTTGGTGCTGAAGATATTTTGGCCTACAACTTTCAAATCTCTTTCAGCACCCTCCAACATTTCACAGATGAAAACTGTGACCAAGCAACCACAGAATATTGTCAAGATGACAAACCTACTAGGAAGGGTAAGATTCTGCCCCTTCCTCTCTTCTCCCCACTGCATCCTGCTGAACTACATTTGCATTTTGAGCTCAATTTTGAAGCAACTGACATAGGCTAGGAACAAAAGGGGAAAATGGAAGACAGAGAAACTGGGATATTTTAATAGCAGCTGAAAAAGTGAGAAGACAGAGGATTAATCAGGACTGTCCCTGCCAATTCACAACAGTTGGAGGGGTATGCCTTACTATGTGTTATTATTGGCTATAGTGGGCTGAGACTGATAACAGCTGTAGGTTAAAACATCTGAGCGCCAAAGATTCCCCACATAAGCTGTTGAATAGCGAAGAACGACCTTGTGATATTATGAATTAAAACTGAAATGAGTGTTTCTTCCCAAGTTCAGAAGTCAATCTCAGGAATTAATTTTCTTTTGATAATTATTCCCATTCAGATATGCTGCTTGTGGACCCATGAGATACAACTGAAGTTCTCTCCGAATCTTAATATTAAAGGTTATTTAAGAAAAAAAAATCCACTCCCAGAGTAGTTTATATTTATATTCTTCTAGAAATATGAAAGCTTGCTGTAATAGGCAAAGAAGTGACTTATACTAAATTAGACCAGTGCTAGGAAAAGCGGCTTTTTAGAATACAGCTTCCAGAATGCTTGGACCAAGATGGTCCATCTGGATATTGATTATACCCTTCCAATTGTTGTTGGACTGTAATTCCCTTCAGAGCTAGCCAACATAGCCAACAGTGAGGTTTGTTGGGAGCTGCAATGCCTGCAAATTCTGTAGGGCAAGACTTTGGCCATTTCCGCACTAGTCTATTATAGTGCTATTATTCCACTTTCAACATCTTATGGAATCCTGGGGTTTGCAGTTTAGAGGATTTGCCTTTGAGGCCCCTCCCTAAACTGCAAACCCTAGGATTCTATAGGATGTTGAAAGTGGAATAATAGCACTATAATAGTCTAGTATGGAAATGGCCCATGTCCACGCTTGCTAGACTTGGACTGTACATACTCGATTACTTTACCTTTATCTGGCAGAGATTCTCTACTGCCTTTTATGGGCTGCAGCAAAAATACTCCTCATAGGCCTTCTGTGCCCATTATTACATGCCCCTCCTTTCATAAGAGATGCGCTGGAGGTAAGCCTTAATTTAAAGGTGATATCATTCTGTCTCACTGAGTCTAAAAGGACCAATCTGCATTACATGCCTTTAATTTTAATGGCAACAAAATGGCAAGCGGGAAATCACTGCGGTCACATAAAATACTCTGAACAGTCATTCTCAAAGTAAAATTAATAAACAAGAGCCCATCAGGGAAAGATGAGAAACACTTATCAAGAATGAATTATAAAATAGAATTTGTAAGGCATAACGCAAAAGGTCTGTACCTGTGGCTATGAATGCAAAGATCTCTGGCCCTGGCTGCCCACAGGTTATTCTTCCCATGTCCCCCATGATGGTTGCCTAGTGACTTCACATTGGTCAGCATCTTTGTTGTAAGGATTAATTCTCATAATACTCAGAAGTGGCTTCTGCGTTCTCAGGCCTTCTTCATTTCTCAAGGAGAAGTGGCAGCAGTAGCTTTGAATTTTTTTAAAAAAGTGTTTGTTTTGTCTTTTGTTTGGTCTTAACTTCTGTTTTAAAAAATTAAAGTATAATTTCTGACAAGCTGAACATGAGGTATTTAAAGTAAGTGCTTGGGGAGAACTCAAAACAGGCAAGAGCAAAGAAGGGAATGTTCCCCATCCTCATTCCACTTTGACAAGAGTGAGAAATATTTTGCCCTCCAGATGTTTGGAATTTCAGATGCCTCAGGCAGCATAGCCCATGTCATCCAAAGCATCTGGAAGGCCCAAGCTCCATGATTTCTTAACTAAGGAAGCAAAGAGTCTTCTGGGGAAGATTTTTATTCTTTCTAGTTATTGCTTTCAGTTTTGAGATCAAGACTCTTCAAATCTCCACCTGGCTCAAATGGAAAAGGACTGAAGGATGAAAGACAAGCTTGCTAAAACATGTCTTTAGTCTTGTGGCAATGGTAGGGCTTGTCTTAAGCTCAAAGCAGAAACATAGCAGGGAAGTGGTTGCCAAACACCTCCTGTCAGTCACAAACCCACTGCAATGAGTTTTGCTGCACTGAACAGATGTGGAGTACAAAATGGTTGAACTTCTCTCACCTTTGCCAATGTCAGTAGTAGCTCCACAGATGTTTTGCCTTTGATTGTTGTGGTAGAAAAAAAAGAAAAAAAGAAACCCACCTAAAAGAGGTGTGGGGCATGTGTAGTACTCCAAATGTTGTTGAACTATTATTTTCCTCATTGGTCAGAACTGCAAACTGAGAAGTAGCCAGAGGTTCTCCACCCTGCCTGACCTAGACTAATTCATTAAAAACAAACAAACAAACAAACAAACAAGAACAAAGTGACATCTTTTTCTCATCCAGGCAGATGGGATACTGCCAATCTTTGCTGCAATTTAGTTCTGACTGCCAAAACATTTATTAATTATTATTTGCTCATGTAATTGCAACAGTTCCACTAGTTCTGTGCAACTCTGGCAAGGTGTATAGTGTTTCGGATTTTCTTCAGAACCTTCCCTCTAAATGAGAGGGCGTTTGTCACATCCTCAAAGTTTCTGGCCACCCTTCACATACAATGATGGAGTGGTGGGGAAATGAGCAGGAAGGATGGTGCAGAGTCAATAAGAAAAATGTACAACAAAACAGGCATGGTCCATTTACTGTGAAAGACTTCTGAGATGTACACCAGCACAAGAAAGTGCATTAAGGTGTAGAGAAAACTTTTTGTTCTGTTTCCAGTATAGTCCTTTCTCCCAATGCTTGATTTGAATCTCTGCTATCTCATCTAAAAGAGGCATGGCTTCATTTATGCAATCATTTCTGAAAAGGCTGGGGTAATTCTTCACCTTGAATGAAACAGAAAGGCAGCAGAAGTTATTTTTGCTATCATCTAATGAAGCTGGCAAAGATTTTTCCTGGTACTTCTCTTAACCCCAAAGCCAACACTCATTTAAGAAACAACTTATTCCCAGGAATAAATACAACTTCAGATTCTTCTGAGCATTGCGTATGGCTTGCTGACTGAGTCCAGTTAACATTCCATTTTGAATAGCTTAATTGGGGAAGGGAGGGAGGAAGGTGGGACAAGACCCTGCCACAAACCCAGACATCAACTCCACCCATATCTACTCTGACAGCAGTATTACAGGGGCTAATAACATCACTCAGAACATCAGAGGTACATTTACTTGTTCTCCCTCCAATGTGATATAGCCACTCTATGCCAGCTATGCCCCTATGTTCTCTGCATTGGACGAACAGGACAATCTGTACACAAGAAGATAAATGGACACAAATCTGACATTAAAAATGGCAATACCTCCTTCCCCCACAACAGTCAAAGGCCCTTTCCTCATGGGGGGGGGCGAAACGGGGCCACGCACGCAGGGGCAGAGCTTACCCGCAAGCGGGTTGCTCCGTCCCTGCGGAGAGTGCGGATCCGCCATTCTAAACACCGCCGAATTTCCGCGGCACTCAGCGGCGCTTGGCGGTGCCCAAAATGGTGGCCGGCGGCTTCCGGCGGCGCTCCGCCAGTCAGGACAGCACGCCAGCCGGAAGCCCGCCCCCGGGCAGATCTGCAGGGACACGCTACCCCGTCTCTGCAGTTCTTCACCGGGGGCTGCCACGGGGCAGCATGGGTAAGTTTTATAAAAACCACTTGCGAAGGTGGCTTTTATAAAACTCACAGCGCCACCCCCGCGGCTGCGCTAGAGCAGTTTGAGGTCTGGAACCTCACTTTTTTTAACTGCTCTAGCGCACCCCTCGGTGAAGAAGACCTCCAAGAGAGGTCGCCCTAGTGTGGGCAATATGCCCGTGTGGAAATGGCCACAGTATCTCAACTTTCCTGGACATACATTACAAGATTTAAAAGCTGCAGTCCTTGAACAGGGAAATTGCAAAGGAAGACTGGAAAGAGAAAGAGCTGAATTGGATTATATTTACAATTTCCAATCCATTAGCAAAAGCCATTTCCACACTGTTATAGCACTATGATCGGCCCCTCCTGAAACTGCAAACCCCAGGATTTCATAGGACGTTGAAAGTGGAATCATAGCGCTATAACAGTCTAGTGCGGAAATGGCTAAAGGTGTGAAAAAAAAACAATGGCTTCACAGCACACTGCATATATTAATACAAGAGTCTTCACTATTTTAACAAAACAAATTTTCTCAGAAAGAGTTTTGAACCCAGGGAAGCTGACCTTTGATAAGGAGTTTTTTGTTTTGTTTTCACATATTAGCATTATCTGACCTCTGTAAACATCTGGAAGACTATATCGCATTACATAGCCCTTTGAAAATTTAGGGCAAGGTCTTGATTTGCATCCTTCCTAATGCTACTACATTCCATCCCACTCCCACAACTTTGTAAATATGCAACTGTGTAAATATGCTTTATTGTTGTTCTTGTATGCCTTGAAATCATTTCCAGCTTATGGCAACCCTAAGGCAAAAATATTGCAGGGTTTTCTGGGGCTGAGAATGTGTGACATGGCCAAGATCACCCAGTGGGTCTCCATGCCTGTGCAGGGAATTGAACCCTGGTCTTGAGTGTAATTGTCCAATGCTCAAACCAATACACAACACTGGTTTTCAAAATATGTTTTATACCTGAGTATTTGTAATCACTCCGTAGTGCATCTGAAGAAGTGGGTTTACATCCATGAAAGCTCATGCAAAAATAAAAATCAGGTAGTCTTAAAGGTGCTGCTACATTCCTTTCCACTCCTGTCCTCTCCCTTCTTCCCTTCTATGCTGCATGTAACTAACACATTTCCAAACTACACTGTTAACAGTGCTATTATTCCATTTTCAACATCCTGTGGAATTCTGGAGTTTGTAGTTTACTGAGGCCAAAGAGCTCTCTGGCTGAGAATTCTAAATGCCCCTCCCTAAACTGCAAACCCCAGGATTCCACAGGATATTGAAAGTGGAATAACAACACTATAACAGTGTAGTGCAGAAAGACCCACAGGGCGCCTTATCAGATGGGGAACTGCTACAGCAGTCTGCGAGAAGTAAGAGCCTGTCACAGTAAGTAGGAGTAAATTTACTGTATTTGCTGGCGTATTATCTCCATCGGAATATAAGAAGCACCCCTCTTTCAAGGGGTATTTTTTAGGAAAATTTTTTTTTAGTTCCCTGGTGAGGGGAATGAAATGCGTGCTGCACCAGGAGAGGAGGGGAATGAAAAGAATGCTGCACCAGGTTTTCTTGGGCCCTGGGAGAGTCAAAATGCACAGGAGAGGAGGAGAAGGTAAGGAGTGCTTCACCTGGATTCCAGTACCCCTTCCTTTCCTGTTTGCTTGGGCAAAGAGAACTTTGGCTCCCGGTTTTTATCGTTACCATATTTGCTGGTGTATAAGACACACCCCATTTTCAAAGAGTATTTTTTAAGAAAAGAAATGCCTCTTATACGCCAGCAAATATAGGTATTTTCTTTAAAAAGTAAACCTTTTTTTAAAAAAAAATAATTTCTAGTAATTCCACTGGTTTCACAGATCTTTTTTGGAAGTGTAAATTGCAAGCACGGTGGAGTGGTGGCTGTTTTGGATTTGAAGCAAAACAAAACAGACAGGGCAAGGGGTTAAAGTCCCCTGCAAATGATGTCAGTGTCTTGATGCCCTTCACTTACAATGAAGCAGAAGTACAGGTTATCTGCACTTACTCTCAAGCAAATAAAAATAAAAGCACGCCATTTATCCACCATCAGACCGTGAACGAAAGAGATACAGCAATTCAGGAGGGAGTGATAACTTATGTACAACCACAGTTTCGGTGGGCAGTGAGCCTCCTACCCCTTCTGATTCAGAGTGACGGTTCCTCCAGATCAGTATTGTCTACTTTGATTGGCAGAAGTCCTCTGGGGCAAAGGTCATTCCCAGCAGTCCTGCAAACTAAAATCCTTTAATCAGAGATGCATTGCCAGGGACTCCACTGGAGAGTTTATGCATGCCAAACATGTGCTGCGCATACTTGCTATGCAGCCCTGAGCCAGATGTCTCCACATTGATTAAAGCTGATAGGAGAATATTTACCCAGTTCTGTTACCCGTGCTTACAGCCCTTCGTCTGAATCCGTTCCATTTAGGAGGAAGCAGGGTTTTTAAGCAGAGAGATATAAAAGAAGCAATGACTTGAGTGAAATCATTTTTTTCAGCCTGTCTCCTCAAGATTTCATGAAGTAATCTCTGAGGGAATAAGTTGAAACTGCTGTATCAAATTAAAGACAGTTATAGATTGGTTGCTGGACATATTTCTCACACGGGTAATGCTGTAGGGCTGGAGACATAATATAGAAGGAAAAATGTGTCACAAAGTCAACACGTTTTTCCTCTTTCCTCAAACTATAGTGTTTTACACAAATCCAAAGGGCTAGCCAAAGATCACGCAGGCAGTCGTGACTCTGAAAGTTCACTTATGCTAACCAGCCATTTTTGTTGTTTGACATTTGCCCAAACCTTACTGAAGGCGATTCAAAGCACGCAATTCTTGGGAGGCAAGACGTCTGATGGGAAGTTTAATCCAATCTATTTCAATTGTATTTATAAAGGACCTTTCATCAAAGGGATCACAGAACCCTGTACCACTCAAAAGCAATTAAAGTAAAATAATCTCCACTGCATAATAAAAAGAAGAGAGAATATGTACAATAAAGTAGACACACACTATAAGTAAGTCTAGTGGGGGAAAGGTTTCTCAGATACATACCTGTTCTTGAACAAGGTTGACATTTTCAAAGTTTGTGGTTAAGGAGATGTTCAGAGGCCAACGCACTCCAGGAGAAAATGTCAGCAACTTTTTAAAAAATGTATCTCTACAGACTGTAATTTAAATTTCCAATGTAGAATGTCCCTCTGCTAAAGAATAATTATGTTTAAAAAATACAACAGAGAATATCACAAAGGTAAAAGTAGCACTTTTAAAAAAAAATCAAAGGTTTATATTGTCAGAGATATACTATTTTAGAAGACTTTGGGAAATGAATTGTGCAGGATGGGAGACACAGCCAAGACAGCCCCACCCCATGCTGTTCTAAACATACCCACACCCCTGTTTCTGCCCAAACTCCTTTGTGCTAACAGCAGAAATGAGTGATCTACCCGGTAGATCCATCCATGGGATGAAAAAAGATGTAAAATCCACAACTGGGCAATTTGTTACTAGGCAAAAGATTTTGTAGCGCTGTCTCTTCACTTACCAAAAGAATTTTTTGATCTAACAAATTCTTCTGTGAATGGTAGGGAAGGGAAGGTGATTTCTGTAAATGCCCTCTTTCTCTCATAGCTTCCCTATGCCCTCTCCCACACTATACCTACACACTATTCTTATACAGATTGCAGGATGTGAGAAGGTGCAGAGAGAAAGGTTTGAGGGAGGCAAAATTACATCCCTTCTATTCAAGGAAGCGTCTCCTGGATCAAAGAGCTTTCTGTAACAGGAAAGACACCACTGGGTATAACGCGATATAAATGAGTTGGATTACACTGTAAAGGGTTTTCTAATTTAAGGATTTATGCATAACTAAATTTGATTTAAATAATTATTATCATAACAATTCTAAGAGATGGGTTGTAATTCTTCACATTTTCTTTACATTCAGCGGGTCCAAGCTCACTCCCTGAAATCTCCAGAGACCCTTTCATACTACAGAATTATAGTGCTATTATTCCACTTAAACTGTCATGGCTGCATTCTGTGGAATCCTGGGAGGTATAGTTTGATCGGAGGCACTAGGTGACCCTCTGGCTGAGAATTATAAATGTCCCTCCCTAAACTACAAATCACATGATTCCATAGGACAGAACCACAGCAGTTAAAGTAGACAAATTGCATAATGTTAATGGGACTTTGATCACTGGCCTGTAGCGCAGGAGGTCAGGATGTTGGCATTTATGGTATATTAGTCCTGGCCAATGCAGAAGCTGCAGTGTGCCTATCAATTGAGAGCTTGGTGCTGCATATCCTTATTCCCCCCTCCCTGAACATTAAGATGACTCTGAGGCCTAATCACACAGTATTGCAAGCTACATACATAGAAGGGGAGGTAGAATGGAATGTACCACTAGAGGTGGGGCCATATTTTCCAGTGCTCCGTGGCAAATGGAAAACTACCATAACAGGAAGTAGGGTGGCTAGAACTTCTGTTCTTCCTGTGCTTGTATATCACTTCCATGGGCCACAATTTGATATTACCTACTCAGCAACACAACCACCTTAGTTACATAGCTAAGTATTGTTTCCCAGCCTGACACTCCCCGCCTCCCCCAATCCACACATATCAAGCAGAAGTCACTGCAATTGATGGGTCTCTTCCTGTCAGTCAAGAAGCAGCTGACTGATGTTTCCACCCCCTCCCATGAGTAATCTCTAGTGTGATGGCCAGACGCAATTCCCCCTCACAACAGCAATAACTCACACAAGGAGGAATGTGAGAACCAGCCAGCTATTTCCTGATCAACAGGGGAACAAACCCTCATCAATCACAGCAGCTGCTGCCTGGTAAATGGGAACTGGGGAATTTTCAGGGTCCTTATGTCTTCGTTAAACTAGTGAATATGTACGGATCATGAATACAAACGATGAATTCATAACTCTAGGTTATGCTTTCATAACTGCCTTAGTGAATTCTGGCTATGGATTTTGTTTTAGAATTAGAAAATCATTCCACTTTAACTGTTATGGTTCCATCCTATGGAATCCTGGGGCTTGTAGTTTGGTCAGAGGCAGCAGAAGAGCTCTCTGGCTGAGCATTCTAAGTGCCTCTTCCCTACACTGGCAATCCCAGGATTCCATGGGAGAATCAACATCCGGCTATACAGGGTATCCCCCCACCCAATGTATACATCCTTTAACACCTAATAGTAGCTTTGGTGATTCTTTGAAGGCTAAGTACTTCAGTATACATTTATATTGAAGAATATATGTTGATTTAAGCAGAGTTACAAATTCCATCTTAAGTTATAATTTTATGTAAGGCATTCAAATTGTAGTTCCTGCACAGCAATGCGCTGGTCACATTGTCAAAGCACAGAGCTGCAAACCTCACTTAAAGTTTCTCTTGTAATTTCACAACACTTCTCTGCTAATGGAATCTTTAGTCATGCTAGGAGTATATACATTTGGTGGGGAGGGAATGCCCCTAAAAAGCCAGAATTATAAATTGTTAAGAGTCTTTAATTTTGGGAGGACACTTTCTATTTGTGCAATGTGAAAAGCCCCAGGTAGAAGTGGGAAAAATTTTTCTCTGAAGATTTGGAGGGCCGCTGCTGCCAAGTTTAATATAGGCAGCACTGGGCTGACAAGTCTGCTTCCTGTTTCCCACACAAAGGGCAACTACTGGTGGTGACTCCTCTCTGCAAAATATAGGGGAGCCGTTGTTTTGCCTCAGCCCAAAATATGAAACAAGTAAAACTGGATTTACTTCTCTACTTGGCAAATAAATAAATCATCATGGCCAAATAGGGACCTTCCTCTCCCCTCGTCCCTGCTTCAGCCCTTGTGCCATTCCTGACTGGTGATTTCCCGTGCTGTTCAACATCTTTATCAATGACTTGAATGAAGGAATAAAGGGCACGCTGATCAAATTTAAAGACAATACCAAATTAGGAGGGGTTGCTAATACAACAGAGGACAGAATCAGAATGCAAAATGACCTTAACAGATGGAGTGCTGGGCTAAAGCTAACAAAATGAATTTCAACAGAGAGAAATGTAAGGTCCTACACTTAGGCATAAAAAATGGAATGCACAAATATAGGATGGGAGACACCTGATTGGACAACAGTACATGTGCAAGGCATCTAGGAGTCTTAGTAGACTACAAGCTAAACACGAGTCAGCAGTGTGATGTAGCAGTCAAGAAAGCCAATGCAATTCTTGGTGGCATCAATAGGAGTATGGTGGCTAGATTGGAGAAAGTAATAGTACCACTGTATTCTGCTTTTGTCAGACCTCATCTGGAATACTGTGTTCAGTTCTGAGCACCTCATTCAAGAGGGATATTGACAAGCTAGAATGTGTCCAGAGGAGGGCAACCAAAATGGTGGAGAGTCTGGAAGCCATGCCCTATGAGAAGCAGTTTAGGGAGCTGGGTATGTTTAGTCTGCAGAAGAGAAGGTTAAGAGGGGACATGATAGCCATGTTTAAATATTTGAAGGGATGTCATGTTGAGGAGGGAGTGGGCCTGTTTTCCGCTGCTCCAGAGACTAGGACAAGGAGCAATGGATTCAAACTACAGGAAAAGAGAGCCCACCTGAACCTCAGGAAGAACTTCCTGATGGTCAGAGCTGTCCAACAGAGGAATATGCTGCCTCGGAGTGTGGTGGAGTCTCCTTCTTTGGAGGTTTTTAAACAAAGGCTGGATGGCTATCTGTTAGGAGTGCTTTAATGTATGTTCCTGCATGGCGGGGGGTGGATTGAGTGGCTCCTGTAGTCTCTTCCAACTCTATGATTCTATGATTCTATGTCAATGGAATGGAGTGGGCTTTAGTTTGAACTTTAAAGAACCCATACAAGGTGTTGGACCTTATTCCCTTGGGGCAGATGATGATGAACCTTATCTTTTTGGGATAGATGATGATGGACTTAGATTGATGATTATGATGATGATGATGATAAAAGTGATGATGATGTTGAACTTTATTTATACTCCATCTTTTTCCTTGAATTGGGACTCAAGGTAACAGAATTTAAAGCAAGTACAATACAGCTGGAAATATAAGAAGATACAAAAAATACATTAAAATAGAATTAAGCTGTTCACAATGTTCAAAGACTTTAAAACATATACTTAAAAGGGATAAATAGCACTTAAAACAGTTCAGTAAAATAACACAGTATGTTCTTAAATGCCCTTTCTTTATAAACCTTCCTTTAAAATTTTGGTTCTTTAAAGTGTAGAATAAAACTCAGAGTGGATTTACCATCCCACTGACATGGGAACTCCAGCTACCATTGCGCCAGTCTGTCCTGGAAGATCTCTCAACTTTCTATAGCAGATTTTGAAAGCAAAGAATGGACTGTTTAGTCAGGGATAGGTGGTAGGAGAGAATCAGCCAGTCCATTTTTGCTGACAGAAGCCATTCTGTCAATGGAAGAACTTAATGAAATGCCCCAGTATGAGTAACTTTCATGCTGATTCTCAAAGAAGTAGCTGTGGCCATTTCCGCACTACGTTGTTATTGTGTAACGTAACAGTGTAGGGCAGAAAGGCCCTGTCTTTACCACACAGTTCTGCCTCCCAGCTTATAACACCACATTTGTGTAAAAGGGTAAGGCCTTTCAGTGTTTATCTAGAATCCCTTAACAGTTTTATGGTAATATGTTTTCTGGGTTACTGTATACACTGTATACAACTCAGCCCAGTGTTTACAGAGACATACTGTAACATTTACAGTAGAGTCTCAGTTATCCGACCCAAACGGGCAGCCGCAGGATCGGATAACCAAAAGGGTCGGATTACCCGGACGCCCTTGGCGGCTGCCATTTTGTGGGCGTGTTGGGGGGGCCTGGGGGCATGTCGGGGCGTGTCTGGGGCACGGAAATGCCCAAAGCCACGCTCCCAGGCCATCGCGACGTCGGTTTATCCGGAGGGTTGGATAACCGCAGGTCGGATAACTGAGACTCTACTGTATTAAGGTAATAAGAATATAGGTAGTAGCATGTTAGAGTTTATATGCAGGTCAAGGCTGATATGTTTCCTCAGTGCGCTTAAAGTAGCAGTGCACTTTAAACAATGCTTGCCGCAGGACTCACCTGGCGGCACCATTTGCGGGGTGGAGTGTGGGTGGCAGGAGGATGGAGGCCCTTCCTGCCTCCTGCAGGCTGGAGGGGTGGGCCATTTTCGGGGAGGCAGGGCACGAGGGGATGCCCGTGAAGTGGCGGCCAATTAGAGCGCACCTCCCATGCTCCTATTGGCTGCCATGGCCTGGTGGGCGGCCATAGGGGATCGCCTCCCCTGCGGGAGGCCAGCACTCTGGGTCCACGCTGCTTCCCGCCTGCTCTCCCTTTGTAGTTTGCTATGGCTCTCTACTTGTTGTGTTTGCTATTGTGTATTGGTCTTTATGGTTTTGTTCTGTTGCTTTTCTGTCTCAACTTATTGGCAGTCACATGAGTCTTGGATGCTTTGCCTTTGGGCAAGGTTCATTGGCCCCTTGCAGTTTGAAAGGGGGTGCAAGGCAGCGGCGAGCATGTCCGGCTCGGGGGGACATGCCTTGCTTCCACCTCCTGGTGACAGGGTGTTCTGGCGGTGGGATCCCCTGGTGGCCATTAGTGATTCTGGCACCAGGTCAGAAGCTTGGGTACGTTGGTCAGCAGCTGGCTGATCGATGCTAGGATCCAGATCCATGTTTTGGCCAACCCATTGTATGCTGTAGCCAACAAAGTTGTGGCCTTTGTTCCCCAATTTTGGTGTGTTGTCTTATTCTGAAGCTCCATTGCCCCTGCCCACGCACGTAACAGGTAATTCCCTGCTTAGAAACAATTTAATTAAATCTTTACACTTAAATAAAAGGAACAATTATATAACAGGACTTTGGCTAGTCACCCATCAAAGGCTTAACCCCCAGCCTAGGTCACATTCTCTGACCAGATTCTACTGCATTTCAGTTTCAGTTTCAGTTTCTCTTCTGCCTCTCACCAGGCTTCCACTGAAAGCTAAAGCTTCCAAACCAGCCACACTGTCTGGCTGACTGATGTACTGTACTCCCTAGCTCCTTGCTAGGCTCTCACTGAAGGAATCAAAATACCCACAGGTACTTGGCTTTACATAGTATTTTCTCTCCACCCTAAGCCCCTTCTATACACTCCTGGGCTACCTTTCTATCCTGAGGTGTTATTCTGGTTGCTTAGCAACTTGCATCCAGACTCTACTGGCACTTCAGCTAGCCACACCCCCAGAACTGTGTCACGAAATATAATTTGCAGAGGCCTTTAATCCCTTGCCCCCGATTTTTTTGCTTCCAGTCCAAAATATCCCCACTCCACTGTGCTTGCAATTTACACTGCCCAAAAAGATCTGTGAAACCAAAGGAAGAAATTACTAGAAATCATTTTATAAAAACTGTTTGCTTTTTAAAGAAAATAAATTTACTAATATTTACTTAAAAGATGAAAGGAGTCAAAAGTGAAATGAATGGAAGTAATGTTACTTTACTGAGAATATGGGGAAAACAGAGGTCACGAAAAACAACATACTTTATGTATGTGAGGTCAAGTCACTGAGGCATTTCAGAAATGCCCCTCTGCACACTGATCACTTGTGGTGGGGAAGAGCATTGGGCATCTACCAGTCTGGCTTCTGTATGTGCGTGCTTTCAAGTTGCCTGGTGACTAATGGCAACCCCATGAATTTAATAGGATTTCCTTAGGCAAGAACTATTCCTCTGAAATGTAGCCTATGCCACCTGGTGTTTGTTGGTGATCTCCCATCCAAGTATTAACCAGGGCTGATAGTGCTTAGTTTCCAGGATCAGACAGGATCTGGCGTCTGTACCAACCTTGAAGGTGTGGAATTTGTGGCCACAGTTAACAGGTAGGAATATTGACCCTGAAGAGGGGTACAGGAAATGCACAGAGAGATCTGACCTTGAGAAAGAGCTCTGACCATAGAACCTTCTCCAGCCCCTATGTAAACTTCCTTGTGTATGTCTGATCTCTCCAAAACTGGAGCTCTAAGATCAGATAGGGAAGGAGAGGGAGTGGATTAATAAGCAGTAAGTCCCTTGGGCTTGCTGAAAGAAGAAAGAAGCAGGTAAACAAATTAAACTAAGACAACCATTTTATACACTCTCACCAGGGAGCAAAAGCCACTCAGAGCAAATATGCATACAATAGCAGTTTAAGTCAACATTTGGCATGTTGCTATTTTCAGTCTTTTTCTGTTGCAGTTGTAAATAAATACGTTTACCATTTATTATAGCTTTGGGGTCTGCTTTCAGTGAACTCAAAGCCTTTAAGGGCTTATCTTTTCTGTCCAGCCAAGAGGTCTGGGTGAGTGCAAAAGCAGTTGTGTGGACTTATTGGATAAAAAGAAGTTGAACTGTATTATATTTGAGAAAAGTTACATCCCTTGCTAGTGATCATGCAGTGGGAATAATGTAAACACAGGGCTCCCACTTTTGGAATGGACTGAAGGTAGGCAAAGGCTGAGATTGTTACCCTGATTTCCGGGGGTCCTGTGAGGGACGCCTAAATGCTCTCCAAATTATACAAGTTGGGGAAATTAGTCAAAGAACACAAGTTAGCAATACGAGAGGCAGGGCAACGGAGCGAGATCTTTTACCCAGTGTCTATGGGGTCAGGCCGAGTCAAGGAGCAAACAGATGTGAAATAATAATTGTTGTTTTTATTAAAATACAATCAACCAAGTGTATGCAACACACTCACCAGATAACTAGAGAAATAAAGGTTGGAGTGGATAGAGGGATTTTAAGAGGAGGTTTGGTTCAGGAAATACTGCACCTGTCCTGAAGCCCGGGTAGTCTGAAGATAGAGTTCGTGGATATGAAGGTTCTCAGTACGTGGGACTAAGGGGAAGGCTCGCCAAGCAAAGTGGCAGCAAGGCGGTATGGAAGTCGGGAGCTGTCAAGGAAGCTCTCAAAGTCAGGGGTTCTTATAGGGGAAAATGTGGCTGTAGGCTAGTTCGTACTTGGGGAAAACACTGAGTTTTGGGCTGGAGACAAAGCCTCTGAAAGATCAGAATTTAGCATGATTGAGTTAAGTCCGAATTGTCAATAGGGTAGCTGGTATGCAAACGCGGAGTGCTTGATGCTTGAGTATTCAGCTCATCAAACTGCCTGCTCGAGGCAGGGAATTCTTTGTAAGTAGCATGCATACATAATATGGTACTTGCTGTGAGGTCGCCTGACGTGGCAGTTTGGTGATTTCTGGCCTGCCTGTATTGATTTGGAATATTACAGCGATTAGCGACCGAGCCTGTTTGCGTGCTTGTCCGGGGGTCTTGCAAGCACGTGGGAAGGAATAGGTGAGGAAGACCAAATTATTGGTATCAAAATGATATCTGGTATCCCCCAAGTCTGGCTAGAAACTGCAGTAACAAGATCCTACATGGAGGCTGCACAGCGTAAATCTCAGCAGGCAGAGTTAGAAATTAACTGTGCTGCGCAACCCTTGTGTGGAACAGCAACACAGCACAACTGAACCAAGGCACCAAATGCATAGCCCAAAATGCATGCACATCATTTGCATCCCTGTGCAAGCAGCACTGACATACACAATAGGAGTACATACACACTCTGCTTCTGTAACTTGAACTGAATATGGCTGTTCTGTATTTGGGGAAAAGAGTTCAATTTACACACAAATAGGATACTAACAAGATTTGGGCCAAAAAGACTTAGCTTCTTATGCAAATATCTTAAGCATCTCTGGGCAAACCACAGAACATAAACATAAAACTGGGGAACTAAACTGGAGAACTAGAAATGATTTCTGGATTACTTACTGACATGTGTTGCTTCCTGGTTGCCATGACTGGAGGGTGGGCATGGAAGCTTGCCAGGACAGATCACTCGAGAAACTCAGGAAAAAGACGCTACATTTCCAATAGGTTGCTAGTTTGGGCGCTCTTTACTGAGCCCTATTGGCAAATTCACTCTAATTCACCACCACCATGGACTAGCTATGCCAGTACCTCACTGCTTTCTTGTTGACATGACACTGAACCAGCTACTCAAGCTTGTAACACACAGACAAACTTCTCAGGATGCTTTGCAGGATAATGGTAGGCTATCATTATCACCATTACCACAAGTCCTTTCTCTGAGAGTGCATTGAGTTCAGTTCTGTGAGAGAACTTAGTATAACCATATTATGTCAAGTTTATAACAAATATTTCCCAAAAGCTTCATATGACCCTTTTGGTTTGTTGGAAAAGGGAATACAGTTCTTAACCGTGAGTTAATCTTTCTCCCAAGGAAAGGCTGGTTTGAAAGGATTTTCTGTAAAAAAAATCATGGGGAAAGCAGCCTTCAACCTTAATCTAAGAAGATTGATTTGCTACTGGAGTGCCAATAAATCTTTTATAGTGAAGAGCTTTTGGAACAGAGGGTGCTCTGCAATAACACTAGCTCTTTTGTCCCCTGTAATTGGTTTGTTCAGCACACCAAATTTAAAGTCTTAATTAAAAAAAAAAGATTTGGGTTTTTTTATCAGATGTAGTTTAGATAGTTTCTTCCATTTGCTGATTGCAATTATTTAATATTTTAGCCCTTTCCTCTATTTGATTCTTCCTTTCTCTCCTCCTCCCCCTTTGCTGCCCTTTTATGGACAGTTTCCAATCCCTTTAATATCTACAGGACAAGCAGAAAGGCAACAATTTTTCTCACCAGCCAGGTTTTTCCTCCTAGTGTGACTCTATGCTAGGGAAAGATCTGGATATTGGATTTCTGCTTGTTCAGCTGCGTTTAGAGATACATGACTCTGCCCATTTAAAATAATAAAATAAAATGAAATAAAATGAAATAAAATGAATGTAAAACAAATCACAATAGCAGAGAGCTTAATAATTTTCCTGTAAAACATTCCAGCTGCCCTAAGTGCATTTTCATGCCTGAAATATAACTCAAAAGGCCCTTTCAGCACCACCCTCCCAACCTGTCAAGGGGACAGGAGAAGGAAAGGACCGAAATGACACTTCTGCATGACATTGTTGTGCTTCCATCCCCAGGTGGCACAATCATGGATTAAATCATTGGTGGGTTTTCCCTGTCAATGACCTGCGATTGCACCACCATCATGGAGGTACAGATGCCTGGGCAACGCAATGACTGTGCTTCCTGCCCCAGTGCAGTCTGGGAAGGTACCTTGCTGCATTGCAGAAGGAAGAGGTGTAGCCATGGCACTTCCTTCACCACAGAGCCAGCTGGTGTGGAGGGGAGAGCTCCTGTTGTGCTCCCCTCCCGGCAGAGCTGATGCCTGGATCCCCGGCAGACATCTGCATGGAAAAGTAGGGGGCAGAAAGGGTCTGAGTCTTCCTGGGTTTCTGAGGCCTGCAGAGAGGAAATTTCCTGGACTGATAACTGAAAAGTGAAAATTCAGTAGTTAATTATGCTTGTTCAGCTGCCAAAGTGACAATATAAGTGGCCACTTAGTTAATGGCCTTCTGTGAAGAGCAAATGTGTCTGCATGCAGAGATTCATGGCTTAGTGGCTTTACATGCAGAGACCTTATTCACTTTTAGAGCACTGTAAATATTCTCAAGTGGAGTTATACTAGACTGAACCATTGTCCATCTAGTCATGCAGAAGGTATTTATTAGTGTATTTATTTATTTCATTTATATGCTGTTTTTCTGCCATAATGGACACAGAGTTGCTTACTCTATACATTAAAACAACTAAACTATAGGTTGGATGGGAACTGTCTGACCCTGCAGATTTTGTTGAACTGTGACTGCCAGCATTTGCCATTTTTGGGTATGCTGGCAGGGGGTGTTAGGAGCTGCAATTCAATGACATGTAAAAGGCCACACAATTCCTACTCCTGCACTCACTTGCACTGGAAAGCACAACCATTTGTGTGAAGTTTCTGCCATTAGAGTACCATGTATGTAACAGTACTTAGGACACCATCACCCTTACAGGTCTTCTTAAGAAGTACAATCATGTGTGCATTGTTCGCTATACCAGCACAGTACTCCAATAGCACCTTGGGCAGAAGTCCCATGTCTAATTTCTGCCATCTCCAGAAAAAAGTCATTATAATGGGGTTGCCTGGTAAACTTTTTCTGGCACAGTATCTATTGGCTTTTGTAAATTTGGATAAAATCACACTGGATAACTTTGTAACTTCATATATCCCATATATCTTGGGAAACTGGGACTACCTGGTTCTCTTGGCTCTTTAACTTTATTGGAGGAGTCATTTTAGGAATTATAATGCTGTGTCCTGTCACATGATGTTATTATGGAGTTACTTCCCCTCAGAAATGGATGGAACTCAGCATTCTAACCTCCTCCTTTCATTTCTTCTCATTTAGAACAACTACATTTAACAGCATACATGCATGTCTAATCACATGTAATTATCAGTTCTCAAAAGATAGTGGCATACTCACCCTCAACTGTACATGGCTTCTCAGATTTTTCTAACTTGGGCTACTTCACGATTACATATTTTAATACATTAAGGATTACACAACAAATTGCCTGATATTGAAACAAGGACTTTATTCAAGCAGTGAGCCAAGATCCTTGGCACTTTGTGTTTTTAACTCTGTCATTTTCCTCTTTCCCTTTACCCTGTTTACATTTACTTTAAAGTGCTCCATAAGCACTGTTAATTGTGACACAGACAAGAAAAGAATTAATCAGCAGATAATAAAAACCTTTGTTTAACCCTTTACCCCCCCAAATGAAAGAAAGAAGAAAAGAAGAAAGAAAAGGACAGAACAAAGCAGAACAAAGAAAAATGTGCAGTGTGTGAAGTGTGCCATAGACATAATTCAGGGCTCCCCCAGACTTCTATAGTCCTGATAAAAGCTGGGCTATTCTGTTTCTCTGTTTCATGTGCCATGGTGATTGTTTCTGTCCTCACATCTGGCATACCCTCCAACATCCCACAGATGAAAACTGGGACAAGCTGGCCAAGCAACATTATAATGTAGCTGAGATGGCAAATGTTTTTAATGAGGAAGAACACACAAGTTACAGACAGGCTGCAGTCATTTGCTTTTGCCTGAGCATGCTGGGAGAGACAAGACTCTGCCTTCCCCTCTCCTCTGGCCCCTGCTGATTTAAGGGTGCAAACTACTTTTGCATTATGAGCTCAGTTTGCAGCAGTTGAAGTAAGCTGAGGACAAAGGGGGAGAATGAGAGGAAGAGAGAGAGACTGGAAATTTTACAAGCACCTGAAAAAGTGAGATGGCAGAGGATTAATCAAGACTATCTCTGTCTAACTGGGACAGTTAGAGGATATGATCCAGTCATCTCATAAATACCCTGTTTGCTGGTGTATAAGACTCACTTTTTCCCCTGAAAAATACTGTTTGAAAATGGGGTGCGTCTTATATGCCAGTGCATCTTATACACGGGCAAATAGAATTTGCCCATGTATAAATGGGGTGCGTCTTATATGCTAGTGTGTCTTATATGCCAGAAAATATGGTAGTTCACTGTAGTTTACTGTGATGTGGGCAGGTTTTCCTGCCTTTCCCATCCTGCCCCATGAATCATGTCAATAGGGACTGTCCAAAGGTACTGAGGGGACTGAGGCAAAAGAGATTTGTGAGAGACAGCCCATGCATTTATCAGTATCTCCTAGGATGGATGGATCGATGGATCGATGGATCGATGGATGGATGGATGGATGGATGGATAGATAGATAGATAGATAGATAGATAGATAGATAGATAGATAGATAGATAAGCCAGCCAGCCAGCCAGCCAGCCAGCCAGCCAGCCAGCCAGCCAGCCAGCAAGCCTCTTCTGCCCTGAGTCTCAAAACTGATGTCTGCTCTCAGGATTTCACTGTAAACAGAATGGGACAGGAGGCATGTCATTTGTATATTCAGCCTCTCCATCCCTATAGGAAGAGCTACTCCCAAATCCTGAGACCTTTTCCAGCCCAGATAAGTGCTCTGTGAATTGCTCTAGAATATTTGTATTTGCCAAGGTTGTTAACAAATGACAAATATTTTATGCTTTTTTTTTTTAATTTAACTTGAGAAGTCAGACCATTTGACCTCCAAGAAAACAGGGTGAGAAAGTTCAGGTAAATATAAATACTGGTTTTTAATTTTTTTAAATCTATTCTGCAGGAAATTTTACTTCATGTGTTATTTTTCCTGTGTTGAAAGTAACCCAGATTTTCCTGTACAACTGTAGTAAACAAAGCCAACATTTTAAAGCTTCTTTGTTTTGTGTGTTTATTCTTGTTCTGCCTTCACATCACTTCCAGCTTATGGTGACTCTAAGGCAATCCTCTTATTGTTTTTTTCTTGGGAAGATTTGTTCAGAGGGGCTTTGCCATTGCTTTCTTGTGAGGTTGAGAGTGTGTGACCTGCTCAAGCTCACTCAGTGAGTTTCCATGGTTGAGCAGGGATTTGAACTCTGGTCCCCTGGAGTCGTAATCCAACAATCACATCCCTGTTCCACGCTGGCTGTCTTGTTTCATATTGTGGTGGCAAACGATAGTTTCTTGCCCTGAAACACTGCGCACTCCCATTATTTTTGACTCTTGTATTTTCTCTAATTCATCTTTACCCATTGTTGTACAACCTCACATCTCTTCTTGTCATTTGTTTTACTTTGCGCATGTAACATGCCTTCAGCAAAGCTTGAATAATTATTTTTTGGAACTACAACTCCCAGAACCCACAACCAGTATGGCTAGGAGATTCTGGGAGCTGCAATCCAAAAAGAACTTTTTTTTCCTGCCAGTTCTGGCTTTTAGTAAATGGCCATAGGCAAGTATACATCAAGCTTGGGAAAATATACATACAGAGATAGAATGGGTGCCATTAGAATAAGATGCTTATTATTACTTGTAGACCACGGCAGTGTCCAGCTATCAGTAAATGCCAACTGGGTAAGCAAAGGACTACTGTAAAGCTATTTTTTGAGCTATTTGGTTTAAGACTGTTTAGCTAATGAAATACGTAGGACATGTGAGAGCCCTTGTGCACTCAGGTTTCTATATCATTCGTACTGCGAATGCCTCAAAGCGTCAGTGGTATTTCTGTACTTTTGTGGGTTTCTGGTTCAATCCAAATGTTATTTTAACATCATTTCCCCTCAATTCTAATTTATTTATGGTCTGCAGTGACAGCTTTAGAGGCTTTGGGGGAGATTATGTTAAAGACTTAACAGAGTCTTATAAATGAACTTGTATTAAAATTTTTAACAGAAAAAAAGCAATTACTTTTCTACCTTTTAAAAAAAGATAATTTTAATTAGATTGAATCAGTAAAGCATACACCAATTATGAACTGTATTGAGTTTTAATAAGTGTGTGTGTGTGCGTGTATAGGTAGAAGAGGGAAAGAGACAGAAGAAAGTTTTATTACGCAACTGAGTAACAAGAGCCAGTGTGGTGTAGTGTTCTGAACATTGGACTACAACCCTGGAGAACAGGGTTTGATTCTCCACTCGGCCATGGAAACCCACTGGGTGACTGTGGCTGCATCACACACTCTTAGCTCCGGAAAACCCCATGTTAGGTCTGCCTTAGGCCGTTTCCGCACAAGGCTGTTATAGCTCTATGATTCCACTTTCAACATCCTATGAAATCCTGGGGTTTGCAGTTTTGGGAGGGGCCGGATGGTCCCTCCCGAAACTGCAAACCCCAGGATTCCATAGGATGTTGAAAGTGGAATCATAGTGTTATAACAGCCTCGTGCGGAAATGCCTCTAGAGTCACCATAAGTTGGAAATGACTTGAAAGCAAACAGCCTTCAAAATGATACTATCTTATCTTAAGACTTGAAGAAATATATGGCAGTAAGAACTTTGGAGCAAAGTATTCTAGAAAAGTAATCCCTGAAAAAAATAATTGCAGCAGTATTTTCTGGTTCCCAAGAACACCACAAATGATTCAGTATCTTCACTTTAGGACTCTGATTCTTTGCATATGAATTCTAGTATCCTTCACCATTGGTCATGCTGGCTGGAGCTGATGAAGTTGGAATCATTTTAGGACAGACAGACAGATGTGCACATACACATACAAATAATCTGTTGGTAAAGGTTGCAAGCTTTTGAGTTCTCCGTGGGGTTACCACATTTTTAACTGGATCTGATTCTGTGTCTTTCATAGCAGTCAAGCATATGGAACTTTAGCAGGTGAAAATGTTCAATTTCTGTATTGGCTGGTATTATAGATATGAAATCTGAATCAGGATATGTGTACATGTATGCATTGGCAACCATAGGGACAAACATTTTTTAAAATGCCTTTAAGTGTGTGTGCGCATCTGCAGATAAGCTGATGACTTCCTTCTACTATATGAACTCAAGTTCAAGGTCTAACCAGTGTGAACTATTAGAAATAATATAGAAGTGATCTGTTTAGTAAAAATGAGTATCTATGCTGCTGTGTTGTACCTTGCCTCTTTTATAGAATCTCTCCTAGGCTTTGCCAAAAACATTTAAAATTCAGATGAACAGCTGTTTGGATCCCCTGCTTTTCTGCTGAGTGTATAATCCTCCCAGTTTCATTAAAATCAGCAAATGAAATTCAAGTAATTTAATACTTTGATGGAAAGGGAAAAAACAAAAAGAAAACTTGAGAATAGAAGGATAATGTAATAAGACAAGGAAGACACCGGCAATGCTAAGTTAAAAAGCAAAAGGATTGCCTTCTGAAATATGAAAAAAAAGAGACTCAAATAAGATTAAAAATTCCAACCTTTTTAAACCTTTTTTGGAATGACAGACCCCTTTGTGAATCTGATTAAAGCTAGGGATGCTATCACCAGGGGGGTAGGGAATGCACTTAAGCACAATTTTCAAGGAGAAATTGAAGGAAAGAAACCCCTCTCTTTTTGCATCCTGTTTACAAGGCTCCTGAAACTCATTCATTGACTCCCCAGGGAGATGAACCCTCTACTTGAAGAAGAAGGATGCTGGAAAGCAACACTGAACCAATGGGGTAAATATAAAGAAAGAAAGATGATTTATGTCACATGAAATATATACGATATACCATATATGATTTATTTCGTTATACTTCACGTCAGCATTTATGTATCACTTTTTTTTGCTGCAAAATGACCCCCAGAAAAAGATTATTGCTCTCTTGCTTAACTGTAATCTCAGATAATAGTCAGGTAGAGGTCAAGGAACATTAAACCATTTGAAACCATTTTCATGTCTTTATAGAAGGCTGAGAACAGAGCAGGTAGAGCTTGGAGTGTGTGGAGGGGGCAAGAGGGGGCGGGGCCATGGCGCAGGGGACAGGGCCACTGTGCATGGGGTCATGGCTAGGGTTCACAGGAGTGTGGCTACGGGCCAGGATGCTCCAAAAACATTGCCACCCAGGGCAATCGACCCCCCATCCCTACGCAACTGGCTGAGACAGAGACCAGGCAGTCTTCTTGGGAGAGTGTGCTCTAAACCATAAGCGCCAAAAGGGAAAAAGTCCCTTTCGAAAGGCTAAGGCTGAAGAGTGTGGCTATCTGTCTTCACGAGAACCCAAGGGGACACTCTAATGGAAGAGTGAACTCACTTTTGATGTTAGCCGTTTGGTGGAAACTTCATACCTTCCAACTATCTTGATTTGGCAGGGATAGCACCAATTAATCCTCTATTGTCTCACTGTTGCAACCTCACCTAGCTTGTGTGTTCTTCCTTATTAATAACTTTTGCCATCTTTGACCACACTTTATGTTGCTTGGCCACACATGTTCCAGTTTTCATCTGTGAAATGTTGGAGATTATGCAATTTATCATGGAAGATAGCCTCTGATTACAGAACTGGTTATGTTGCAACTGGAAGTTGCTAACATTTATGTGTTTTCTGGAGATGGAGGGCAGGGTTCTGTCTCTTCTAGAGGCTATATGCAATTGATCAGTAAACATCTCTTATGGCACAACATGGAGAGTAGATAGTACTGTAACTCCAGGAGTAGATGTCTCTATCCTCTTGCTATCTTTATAAATATCGGTAGGCATCTCACTGATTAGTCCTAGGTCCCTCTCTAAACTGCAAACCCCAGGATTCCATAGGATGTTGACAATGGAATAATAGCACTATAACTGTCTTGTGTGGAACCATTGCTAGCAAGAGCAGACCCATTCAATCAGTTGTTGAATGATGAGTTAACACACAGGTAAATCTCATTGATTCAGTGCGTTTACTCTAGTTAGGATTAACAACAGAATGTTATATTTAGTCCACTTTTTGGACTGATGAGGTCTTTAAGGATAGAACATTTACTTCCCTTTGGAAGGACATCATTGGAAGTTGATAGCATTTTGTAATATTTGAATTTACCCACAAATTAGCTTAGCTGGGGACAAGCAGCTGAAATGTGTGAAGAACAAATTGCAGTTTCCCCCATGTCAGATCCATTGGAGAGGCAGGCTCTCCAAAAGGTGATCTATATGTTCCTCCTCTCCATTCTCATCCTTACTATACAGACTGAGAAACAGTGATAGACTCAAGGCCACACAGTGAATTTCATGGTTGAATGGGAATTGGAACTAGCCACTCCTTGCCCTAGTCCAACACTGCAATCATTACATCCCACAGATTTGGAAGCTTTTCACATTACACAGTTTGTAACAAGTTTAATTGCCATTGCTAACATCCTCTGGAATCCTGAGATCTGCAGTTTAGTGTAGGACATTTATAATTCTCAGCCAGAAAGCTCTAATGCCTCCCCAAACTACAAACCCCAGGATTTCATAGGATTTTGCCATGGCAGTTGAAGTGGAATCACAGTACTACAATTGTGCTGTGTGAACAGGCCACTTGGTTATTTCACCATTACCCATTATGGGAAAGAGGATGGGGAAGATATGCCACCTACCTCCTCCTCTGGTAGATTTTTCCTATTAAGACTACAGTATTCCTAGTAAGACTAGAATAGATTCCTCCTTGTATCAAGAAGCAGTCTTCTGTCAGCTAGCTCCCACTAAGAGATATCACCTGAATATTCCAGGTTATAAGCAGCTCTTTGTTAAGTCCAGAACTGTGGTCAAGGCCCAAACAGAAATTTCTTCACAGAAATTTGATAGCAAAACCTATTATCAATGCCAAGAAACCCTAGAAAAAATGTGAGTGAGTTAATTGGACTCATTCAAATCAGGGAAGTAAGAGTCCTATAGAATGTCCTTCACAATATTTTGAAGTGGATGGAATAATGACAGATGATGCTTGTTGCTATGAGAATATATGAAGGCATTTGAATTATTCCAATAAAAACCACAACCTCATTGCTTACCATAGAATATGTACAATCTTTAGTACTGTGAACCTGACTTTGAATATTATGCTCAGCTATTTCAAGGGTAAATGGGAATAATAACAAGGCAGTAAAACAGCTAGTTAAAATGCACAAGCAGAGAAGGCTTATGTTTTGATATGATATATTCTCTTCATTCCCCCACCCCATCTTTTTTGCTCTCCTCCTCCCTTGTTTGGAGAGATGCCGCACAGCAAATGAAGATCGCATAAACATCTTAACAAACAGACAATAAAATATTAATTCTCTCTCTCTCTCTCTGTCTCTCACACACACACATGCACAGACATGCACACATCTGTTCTCTTGTAAAGTTAGAAAGGCTCCTTTTCTGTTTCGAAACCTTATAGAATCCATGTTTGGTTCCCCATTTGGTGTCTAATAGTGTAAGAACCAGCGCTGGGGTTCAAAGGTGTCGTATGATAGAGCTTCGTGTGAATGAGGAACTAGCAGAAGTTGAAAAAATTACAACCCCAGAATCCCTCAACAACCATGAAATGTTTATGCAGTGGGAGACTGCAATAGAATCATTGGGAAGAACGGTTTTCCTCAATTCAGTGCCCTCCAGATGGTTTAGAGTACAATTTCCATCATCCCTGCTTCTTTGTCCTTTCAGCACTAGATATAAATCGCAGTAAGGCTGCAAACAATATGGATACATGGAAGATCATATGCTTAGCTCTCCTTCTCCCCCTAAGACATTTCAGCCCTACACTGTTATAGTGCTATTATTGCACTTCCAACATCCTGTGGAATTCTGGGCTTTGTAGTTTACTGAAGCTAAAGAGCTCTCTGGTTGAGAATTCTAAAGGCCACCCCCTAAACTGCAAACCCCAGAATTCCATTGGATGTTGAAAGTGGAATTATAGCATTATAATAGTGTAGGGTGGAAAAGCCCTAATTTCAGGCAAAAGTGAAGAACTATTGGTTAGTATCAGCTGCTGCTTTAAACCTTGCAACCTCATCATGCATACCCTCCAACACCGCACAGATAAAAACCGGGACATTGTGGCCAAGCAACACTCCAGATGGCAAATGTTATTAAAGAAGAAGAACAGACATGCTATTCGAGGATGCAGAAGTTTGTTCTTGCCTGAGCCTACTGGGGATGGCAAGATGCTGTCCCCTCCTCTCTTCTGCTGTTACTAAGTGGAAACAACTTTTACTCATTTAACTCAGTTTGCAGCAGTTCAAGTAATCTAGGAAGAAAGAGGGAAAGTGGGAGGAGGTGAAGCAAGCAGGGACATTTTGAAAAGCAGCTGAATAGTGAGATGATGAGAATTAACCAGGGCTGTCACTGCCAAATTGGGACAGTTGGGGAGGCTGTATGGCTTTCTCCCTCCCCTGGAGAAAGGGAGTAGGAAAGACCACGCCCGCAGTTTTGCTTACTGAAATCCTGTCCTTGCTTTTTAATCCCATCATCATCATCAGTATTATTTTATTCATTTGTCTCTTGCCTTTTCCTCAATAATGGGACTTTATCCTCAGCCTCAACTATTCAAGCGGACACCAATGGTCTTGGAACACTTAGTGGGCTCCTGTGTTGTCCTGAGCTTTGCTGCTTCTTTCTTGTTCCTGACATGGAGGGCTCTGAGTTTATGCCAAATCAAGCAGAAGAGAGAGAGAGAGAAGGCCCTGTGGAGAGTAGCAAGGAACCTAATAACTCCGTACTGGCCCTGGTGTTAGGGAGTCACCTCATACAGCCCAAGCTGGCAGAGGGCCAATATAGTGCTGGAGGAGAGGGCAGTGTTTGGCAAATTTCATTTAAAAGGTAAGAAGTCACAGTTCTGAGGCTCTACAAAAGATAGTAAGTTGCTGTCTGTAGTTGGAGGTAACAATACAATTTAGATCATGGTTAGAATTTTTAAAAAGTAATTATTAACTTTTTCTTTACTGAGAAGTAATTGGATTCCCTTTCTTTCTACAGAATTATAATGCTATGATTCCATTTTAACTGATGTGGTAACATGCCTGGGAGATTTATAGTCTAGGGAGAGGCATTTAGAATTCTCAGCCAGAGAGTTCCTGCGATGCCTCTGACCAATGTATAAACCCCAGGATTCCATAGGATGGAACCATGGAAGAATCATAGTGCTATAAATATTTAGTGTGAAAGAGCCCCACAGCAGTTGCTTTAAAGTCACCTTCAAAAGCCACCTGAATGCTTCAACCCGCTGGTCTGTGCTGAAAAACTCTTTCCTACAGCTTTCTCAACATCTACGGCAGAGAACACAAGGCATTCCAGGAGCTAGCAGCCAAACCATTCTGTAATGGTTCCTGAGGCTAAAGGTCTGTAACTTTAAAAGTCACTAAAATGTTACCAGGCACATCACAAAAGGAGTGACATTATCCATGAAAATTGCAAAAATAATGGAACTTAATTTTACTATTGTTTATCATTTATTTGTTTGATTTATATCCTATGTCTCTCCTGAATGGAACTCAAGCCAGCTTACAGTATAAAACAGAACATCTAAAATAATATGGAGTACAAAAGTTAAAGGCAGGGCCTAAATACTCTAAAGGCACCAGATTGTGTCTGATCTTGGAGGCTAAGAAGGGTTAGCCCTGGTTAGTACTTGGATGGGAGACCACCAAGGAACACCAGGTGCTGTAGGTTATATTGCAGAGGAGGGAACCGACAAAACCACCCCTGAGTACTCTTTGCCTAAGAAAACCCTGTGAAAATCCACATGGTCACTATAAGTGAAGGCACATGCACACATATGTACGCACACACACACACACACACACACAAGTTTAAAAAACTATAGAGACAGTTAAAACACTACTTTTAAATCATTAATGTCAAAATAATTAAAACAGTTAAAATACAAACAAAAATTATTAATGGGAAACAAAATTAATTACCAGTAACTACTTAGGAGAAATAGCCTGTTTGCCCACTGTGCCCACCTTTTCCCAGAGTCAGTCTTTCATACTTGGTCATAGTTGATGGGTATTGGAGTTCTTGTTTCAAAAAAAAAAGAGAAGAAAAGAAAATGAAGGTAGATCCCATATGGGGAAGAGTGTCTGTACAGAACAGGTTGTGGCAGCCTTATGTCTTTCTTTCCTACTAACAGCATGAACATTGCCTTCCCTTGGGCTCTCAGTTCATTAACTGCTCTCTTTAGAATTCCTCTGTAGTTATGCAGCTGCTGAGCTCCGAAAGAGAGAGGGGAGGCCAGCACTTTGCAGGGAAGGAGCTCCCTCTTTTTAGCTCTCTCAGCAGTACCTCATGGACTGCTGCGCCGAAGCCTAATTGGAAAGTAATCAGCCATGACATCCCAATGATTGCTTTAAAGACCCATGAACTATGAGGTGCCAGCATGTCTTCCAAGTTAGTGGTAGTTGACAGCATCGTGCCCCTGACAGCCATGCCTATTTCTTCACTGGAATTTGGGGGGTATATCTGCAGTTAAGAAAAGTAGTAGCTGAATGCTAATTCTGAATATTGTGGATCTGCCATCTCAATTTGCAGAGAACAAAACTGCTAACAATGTTAGAATAGGGATGTAGATTTCTCTTTGTGCTGAAAGCAATGGATTTAGAGAAGAAATAAAAAAGAGCCCCGTTTTAAAAGCCTTCCATCAGAATACATTCAGCTAGGAGGGCTAATAGTAACTGTCATACAAGAGGCCTAGAATTAAATCTGTATTAAAGATAACTATGAGCCATAAGGTATAATTTTTCTCTGGAAGGCCACGCGTGGTGTTTTAGTGTGTATGAGGTGCAGGGTGAGGTTGTTACATCATACCCAAACCTACATTAAACTCTGTGAACAAGCAGTGAATAACGCGGAATCTTAATGGAGAATGTTCTGTGCCAAACAACATTAGCAAGAGAACACTAACAGCTAAGCAAACACACGCTGAGAGAAATGCCAGCATTTTGTCAGATGAAGTTAATAGGCTGAATCTAGTTTGCTCTATCAAGGGAGTAGGAGACTAAGCAACGAGAAATCACAAAGCTCATTTGCTCCTAAAGCCTGTCAGAAGAGAAATGAATGTTACCTGGCTTAAGATCACATTCTCGAAGGACACATTTTGGAGGTCCCATTTAATACCGTAGCATTTAACATTCACCCATGCAAATAGCTATTTAATATGAGTGCAATATGACAGCAGATGTATTATTTGTTTATTTCCTTATTTACCTTCAGCACTGGTATTTCATCTTATAATATAGAATTCTCTGGACAGCATTCATAGAATGGTGATTCTAGTGTATCAATTAGAGATATAGGCCTACCACAATATTTGTACCCCAGTTCAGCACTTCAGAAAATGGGCTGCTTTGATCTGGACTGATTCAGAGTCTGTCTACTTTGCCCCAGTTCCTGAACCTGAGTTCAGATGCAGAAATCTGAAGATGTATGTCTTCCATTAGCAATCATTAGAATTGTTTTTTTTTAAAATAAAAGGCCCTTTTCTCCTTTGACAGAAATATAATGAGATTTTAGGTGAACTAGCCTATTAGGTGGGCATTACATTTGCCAATCTGCAGAGATACAAGTGTGTGGAGGGTGGTACACATTTTCAAAGTATGATTTTTTTTTAAAGGAATTACCAATACCTTTTTTGTTCTAGCGAAGCGAACAAAACTGACAAGTGTAATTGCCTCTTCTGAGGTACAGAAAGTACTTGCCCATGGAAGTTGTTCATGGGCTACTGTTAGAGAAGTATGGCACAAGCACATAGGTATTCCGGGTAACAAGTTGCAGAAGAACAAATGAAGTGGCTTTTGTGAGATCGGAGGGACAGATTCAGTTCCCTCTCCATATCTGATGATGGAGAGGATTCGTATGTAAATGGCACACATTTTCATGTTTCTTGTTCTTCTTTTTTGTGTGTGGGGTGTTACCCTGTTTACTGGGGATCCCGGGAGGGACACCAAAATGTGCTCAACTATAGGTGGGGAAAATTAGCTCAGAGCACTGCTTTAGTGTTATGAGAGGCAGGGTAACTTAGCAGGATCTTGTAACCCAGTGTTTACGGGACCAGGCCAAGCCAAGGAGCACACCAAGTTTAAGAAAAATTGAGATTTTATTAAGTACAGACAAACAGTGTATGAAAAACTCTCACACAAGTAGCTAAGGAAAATAAAGGTTGGAGTGGTATAGAGGGATTTTGAGAGGGATTGTTGAATTGGGTGATACGACACCTGTCCTGAAGCTTGAGTTCGTTGGTCTGGAGTCTCAGTTCGTGGGACTGAGGGGATAGCTCGCCAAACAGAGCAGCAGCAAGGCTGGATGGAAATCCAGAGCGATCCGAGCAATCCGAGGAAGGTCTCGGAATCAGGGGTTTTTATAGGGTGAATTGTGACTGCAGGCTATGCCTTACTCGGGGGAGAACAATGAGTTTTGGGTGCAAGACAATGTCTTGGAAAGGTCACAACTTTGCATGATGGAATCATAGCCAAATTAACAATAGTGTAGCCAGTATGCAAATACGCAGCACTACCAGTGGATGGCACAACCTTTGTCCAGCAGCCTGCTTGGGGCAGGAAGCTTTTGTTAGTATTGCACATATGTAATGAGGTGTTTGCCGGAGAGGTCGCTGAAGCGACGAACCGGCTGTATCTGGCCTGCCTGGGTGGAGAATGAAATGTCCAGCAGTTATTGGCCATGCCTGTTTGCGTGCTTGTCCGGTGGCCTCGCAAACACATGGAGCGGGGTGGCAGGGAAAGCCGAATTGTTTGATATCAAAACGATATCTAGGGGTGTCCCCAAGGAGGTCTAAACTGTAGCAACAGGGGGAACATCTTGTGTGAACATATCCCCAGATCAAAACAAAGTTGTAAATTTTTACAAAGATAGGTGTAGATGCTAGGAAATTATGATGCCAGAAAGGCTTTTTAAATATTGAAGAATTGTGGCACTGGAACCACAGATATCTTATGATCTTACCCTTGGTCTGCTTCATCTCATCTGTACATTCCATCCTGCCTGTCTAAAGAAGAACATTTGGAAAGTTACTTTCAAATCTGTAGCCTTTTGCAAATGCCCCTAATAAACTCCATTATGGATCATTTTAATCTATTTTGAAGGTTACTTGTTAAATCACCTGCTGTTTTTCTATTACTTTTTATCTATTTAAAAAAAAAATCCAAAAAAGGAATCTGAAGAATAACACCCTCAAAATATCAAGGAAGCATTTTAGCCTCATCAGAACTAAGGAGGAAAAATAACAAGGAAATGGTACTTTTTGTAAAGAGAACATCATTGTGCCTTTGTTACTCCCCAAAGTAATCCATTTCAGGCAATATAGTTATCTATAGCACATTAAAGGTCGCTCTCCATCTGAACACCCTAGATTGACCATCCTCTTGTGGAGTTTCTAAGCTCTGTTGTCTCAGATGCCTCTCTTTAGCCCAGCTCTGGAAGAAAAGATGATAAAAACGAAGTGCTGTGGATTTAGTTTCCCAAAAGCCTAGATAAGATAGGATTGGGACAGCTTAACAAACAAGCAGTCTTGCTACATGGGGAAGAGTTTAATGAGAAATTCCAATTTAAAAGCAATGTAGCCAAATATTATGGAATAAACAGGAGTAAAGGGTGTGGCAGGGTAAAAGCAACAATCACATGCACAAAATTCAAAATAAAAATCAATAGAACCAATCTAAGTTAGCTGGTAAATTTTACCTCCATGTGTATAACTCTGAGCTTCAGAACATATGGAGGATTCTGTCCATAGCCTGTAGTCTGAGAAGGAGTATCTCTTCACAGATTCAGTTCAATGATTCCGAGAAAGAAATTATGAAAGCGAGATTACATCTGTTTATGGGAATTTGAGACTGGTAAATTGAGAGCTAGTATGGTGTAATTGTTTGAGCGTTGGATCTGCTCTGCCATGGAAGCCCTCTAGGGACCTTGGGAACATCACACACTCTCAGCGTCAGAAAACCCTGTGATATGTTCACCTTGGGATTGCTGTAAGTCAGAAATGACTTGAAGGCACACAACAACAACAAACAGAGACCTTTTTGCTATCTACAGTGTTTTTTGACCAATTGTCAGAGACGCACCATTTCTGATGTAAGTGGTTTAGCTAGCTAGTTAAAAGAACTAGAGGTTATTTGCCACCCAATATTGACTTGTTTAAGAAAAGAAGCCAGCCACTTTAGACAACAGAGAGTTGGCAAGAAGCAGATTAAATTTAGAATGCATATTGGGAATAAAAGATAGGACGATTATCTGTTGTAGATCTCCAGGAAAGTATTCTAATCATAGGCATTATACCAGACAGTGTTCAGAATATAGGATTCATGGCAGTGCTAGACAGCCACTTTGAAAATGGCCAGTGTATCACACCAAGGCAAGCACACACATTTGTTGAACATTCTGCCATGCACATTTATGCTGGTGTCATTCTCACACATATGCCATTGAAACTACACATACACAAATCTTCCATCACCCCATCACAATCTGGTCACCCTCCTAGTCAAGTACAATGGATAGTGTCTGCCATCTTTATCCTGCATTTGATCATCTTAGCTATCACATCGATTGAGTGTCTGCTGCATTTATTGTGCTGGAGGACAGCAGGCGTTTTTCACTCTTCCTGGCCTGTATAATTACTGGGCTCTCATTTGCTTAACTACTAATAAATGCTCAGATATTCCATGGTAAATGCAGCTGTGTTTGTATCTGTGTGTGAGAGTGCCGGATGCTTGGAGGTTATCTGTCTCTGTTATATATAGGCTCCATAATTTTGGGGAGATCTTGGCAATTTAATTTTTTATTTAGAAAGTTGTAAAAATAGCCCCCAGAGGGTACTTCCAAAAATAGAATTATTTTTTTCCCTCTCTATAGTCACATGAGCTATATTAGGGCATGGAACAGGTTTGGATAACATATGGAGATATTTCACTTTTTGATAGTTTTTGTACCTTCCCTATATAATTATGATCTAAAACGACACTGCAGCATGAGCCAAGAGGATTCCTAGAAGGATCGGCTTGTGCAGACAGTCTAAATTTGGAATCAGAATCAATAGTTCAAAATACAGCATGCAGTAATGGGCTTCTGTGATTAAGGTAAAAAAAAATCAGGAAGATTATGAATTTCTGTAAGAAAAATATATCCCACTATATCTGCACATGGCTTCCAAGATTTAATTTTCAGCTTAAACTCTGCATTAGGATTCGGTCTTAAAGAGAGGATTTCAAACTACTGTAAATAAATTGGACCTTAGTTTCTTTTACACTCTCATAGCTCCATTCTATAGAATCAAAGAATTAATCTTGGGTTCTGTCTTGGGGTATTTAGAAATATCTATCAGAAAGCCCTAGTGTCTCACCAAACTACCCATCCCAGGATTCCATAGGATGCAATCATGGAAGTGAAAGTGATATCAAAATGTTATAATTCTGTAGTGTGAAACAGACCCTGGCTAGGTGCTACAGATATTAGATTATATATAACATTTCGGGATAAAGAAGCAAAAGAAGGCTAGCAGTTACTCAGAGAGAGTCTGAGCTCTAGTTGTAGACAACAGCTTGTAAAAAGTGTAGCCTTAGCCATAGCTCTAGATCAAGTTGCATTGCATTGATAAGATATAGGTAAATTTCATTGATAACATGGATCTACTCTAATGGGGACTACTGTTAGTCTCTACCAGAGGAATCTAACTTATTTAGGCAATTAAGCATAACCTCCAATATTTCATAGGTGAAAATTGGGACACATGTGACCAAGCATCATCGGAGGACATTTCCACACTACACTGTTATAGTACTATTATTCCACTTTCAATATCCTATGGCAGAGCTTTCCAAACTGTGTGTCATGATACATTAGTGTGTCTGCTGCAGTGTGTAGGTGTATCGCACAAAGGTAATGGGTGGAAGGGCTGCCTCTGCCGCTGCCACAGTAGGCCAGGCCCAGGTGAAGGGGCTGCCTCTGCTGCTGCCACCGGCCTGGGCCAAGGAAGACCCCAGCAAAGGTGGCGGTGGCAGGCCAGGCTCGGGTGGAGGGGATGCCTCCACTTATTGAATTACTGTGTCATGAAATGATGCATGTCTAAAAAATGTGTCACCAACATGAAAAGTTTGGAAAGCTCTGTCCTATGAAATCCTGGAGTTTGCAGTTTAGGGAGGGGCATTTAGAATTCTCTGCCAGAGAGCTCTTTGGCCTCAGGAAACTACAAACCCTAGGATCCCACAGGAGGTTGAAAGTGGAATAACAGCCCCGTGACAGTATAGTGTGGAAATGGCCAGTCTGGTCAAAATGACAAAAGTTATTAATGAAAGAAAACAAGCTTGAAGAAACTGCAGCAGTTTGCTTTTGCCTGAGCTTACTGGGAAGGGCTAAATGCTGGCCCTTCCCTCATTCCTCCCCCAATGAGTTAATTGAGTGCAAACTATTTTTGCACTTTAAACATAGTTTGAAACAACTAAAATAAGCTGAGGAGAAAGGGGGAAAGTGGGAGGAAGAGAGAGAAACAGGCACATTTTAAAAGCAGCTGAAAAAGATAGCAGAGGATTAATTAGGGCTGTCTCTGCCAAACTGGGAGAATCCAAGGGTATGAATAATTTGCTCATTTTTTTCTCAGAATTTTGGTTCATTCTCATAAAGGCAAGATATAGGTTAAACTATATGCAGGTTTTCAGTGACTCAGCATCATTCGTTCAACAGAAGCCTCAGAGAGCTGGGCTCCTCTAGATTGCTGTGTTGAAATTCTGCATGGTTTTAAAGTAAAATGGCAAGGCAGATGTCCTTCCATTTTGGAAAAAGCCTTCAAGTGGTCTCTAGAAGGTTCAGATGTTTTTGTTTACTTTTGCAAGGTTTAGCTGACTTTGTTTCATTTCACATGTGCACATTGTTAGTTTTCTGAAACATGTTAAACTACTCATCTGTTTTAATGGTTTAGGAATCTTATCTTTTCTGTGCTATTTCTACCTCTGGTAGCAACTTTTTTTGTTAAGAAAGTAACATCTAGGAAGACATCTTTTTCATTAACGGAGGCATAACTGTATAGCATTGCTTTATTTATACCTGCATTCTTTCAAAAGCTGGGACACAAAGTCACTTAAATGATAAGTTTCAGCCTTCTGAAATGCTGTGCAAATGCTAAATAAAAGAAACAGCTCAGTTTCCTGTGCTGTGATCTAATGTCCAAATGCAAACTCCCTCATCTCCCATCCTGGCGGGATGTGAAGAAAATCCTTGTATATGCAGCTTGATCATGTCTGCACTATCAGGAAGATGCAAAACTGCTTCAGTGTACTTCACATGGCTAAGACATGTTCCTCTCTTGAAATCAGATTTTAATTAACTGCCAACATAATAATGCTATTAAATTAAAATGATGGGCATCATACCCAGAACATCTGTACTATTCCATTAAAACCTCATTCTTCATCACTACACTTCATTATCCTAGTTTGCTTAATCATAACCCTAGTCTTTTTATGGGTCACACACACAGTCAATGAGGTTTAACAAACATCTAAAAGTGGAATGAGAAAACAACTTGCCAGTGATTCAGATAGTGCTGTTCTCCATGTTACAACACTGTCTTTTGGATGATCACTCAGGGCGATTCACCAAGCAAAATATATCTAAATTGTACTGATATCTGTGTGTACATACTGAACTTCCTCATTCCTCTGCTGTCTGTGGGGTCTGCCTTTATTCAAATGGGACATGTGCTGCTATGCTGACTTTTTCAATTATCTATTTAAAATATTTGTTGACATTAGGGAAATAACTGGATTCTGTTAGGCAAACTCTCCCACCAGATTGCTTGATGATTTTCATTGGATTGGGAGCAATAGAACCATAGATGCTCCTTCCCCATTATACTGCTGAAAAGGAATGAATTTTGGGACAATGGTGGAAAGTGGCTGAGCTGAGTGCCAGTTCAGTTTTGGTAATTGCAATAAAAACCTGGGCTCACAATTCTTTAAGTGTTTGGGTGAAATCCAGTTCTACCTTTGAGCTGCCAGAACAGCCAGTGAAGCAGATTCCCATTCTGCTTTGTGGAAGCCCCACATCTTCTCTGGAGGATTGTGAGCAAGACCAATTTGTACTGGCGGGGAGACCAATGAAATTAATGGGGCTCATAATTCTGAGAGCCAGTGTCGTGTAGTATCAGTGTAGCTTGAGTGTTTGAGTGTAGTTTGAGCACTGGACTATGGACTATGGACTGAACTGTGACTCTGGAGATAAGGGTTCTAACCCCCACTTGGCCATGGAAATCCATGGGGTGACCTTGGGTAAGTCGTACTCTCTCAGCCTCAGAGAAAGGCAAAGGCAATCCCTTTTTGGACAGATCTTGCTAAGAAAACTCTGTGATAGGTTGGCCTTAGAGTTGCCATAACTCAGAAATGACTTGAAGTCACACCATAACAACAGTCCTGCATCCTGCTGATGTATCTTTTTTTTTGTCTTTTTGGTCATCATTATTTGTTGGTTGTTTTTGACATTTATCAGTGTCAAAGAAAATAATAATGTATTCCCAGTTCTACTTTACAAAATACTGAAGAATTGCAGCCAGTCCACATCTGCAGCAAGAGAGAAGTAGGACTAGGGACCAAGTTTGGGAAAGAAAGCCACAGATGAATAAAGAGAGACAGTAATGTCAACGAGTGGGAAGAACAAAATGAGGCAATAGGGTGGATGGCATCAGAAGAAGCCACAAGTGAAATGCAAGACTTTTGAAAACAATGGTAGTAGCTGGAAAGGGAGACCTAGAGGTGATCTCAGTGTTCTCAGCTGCCCAGAAGGAGGAGGAACTACAATTCCTCCACTTTCACAATGTGGTTGGTAGTGTTCCCAACTCCTTGCCAACCCCTCTGCCTCTGAAAGCAACTCCAGGACATCTGGCTGGCTCAAATTGACATGGGAGAGGGACAGCCTCTGGATGTGAGTCAAAGAATGCAGCCAGGCAAGCGGTTGAGGGGAAAGGGAGGTTTCTGGTTGCGAATAGCAGTGACTGTGTTTCCCCTTTCCACACAAGGATTTAAGGAACCTTTAAGGAATAAGCAAACTTCTTGGGCCTATTTTTTTCCCCAGCGGGACCTCAGTCTGTTCTTAGTTGCCCTGACTGTGGGATCCTTTAGAGCAAATTTTTGAGGAAGGTGGGGCTACAGGAGGGAGGCAAGAACATAATGTATGTGCTCTGCAGATGAAAGTCAGTCTACTCTACATTGAATGCAATCTGATGTCCTTTGCACTTGGTATTGTTGGGTGGCTTGCAGGTTTAACTAAAAGTAGTAGCTCCCGCAAGGCACAGGTGAGACCATTTCTAGATTAGATCTTGTAATGGCAGATGGTGGGCAAAAGAAAAGGAAATTTTGCATCACTTGTGGATTGCTTGGATTGTTAAGACTTGCATATGCATGAGTTGGTTTGGTTCTGCACTTAAATACTCAGGGTCAATGCTGGGTGAACTGCATGAAGTCCCCTAAGGCCATCTTTGCAGTCACCTCAGGTTCCCATAATTCACAACTCAACCCAGAACTGGAGGGGAGGGTTTTAAAAATTATTTTGCCTCCAGATGGCTGGCTGAATACTTCCTGTTTGGAAAAAGAAAGACGTGTTTGGGCCAGAAAAGAAAAAATGCAAAAATGCCTGACAGTGGGATATATTGCTGCCCCTTCAAGGCTGAGGGCTCTGTTTTGATCTTTCAAACCACTTTGCAGGAGTGCAAGAGATAAAAATGGGAGAATGAGCTGTCTGGGATCTTTGTGGGACTGGACAGTGCCTCCAAACTTTTGACAATTGTCTACTTCTAGTCTATTGGAAAATTTCTGGACTTAGATTTTTGTCCATTTTGGAAAGTCTCTCATACACTCAATTTGGTCTGTGTGAAAGAGTTTCTACTAGATGGTTTACAAACATCCATACATTTGCCAATTTTCATCTGCATTGTTTGCAGCTTGGAAGTGAAACTTTTCAGCCCCACCAAGCATTAAGCTCCTTGGTTGCATTTGTACAATTACATCTTGGCTTAATAAGCTGAGATATGAACAGACATGTTGCACCTACAATCCAGTTGCTACATACAAGAGTAATATCAAATCAAGATTGATAGGGAGCTACGAATCCCCTAGGTAACCTAAATGAGTTCAAACCTGCTGGGCCATATGAACTGCACCCAAGAGAACTGAAGTAACTTGCTAATGTACTCTCTGAACTACTTGTCATCATTTTTGAGAAATCTTAGAGAACAGGTGAAGAAGAAGGACAAATGTCCTTCTCTTCAAAAAAAAAAAAAAGGCAAACAAGAAGGTCCAGGAAACTACAGACCAGTCAGCCTGACCTCGGTACCAGGAAAAATATAATTGATTACATGGGAGTCTGTCTGAAAATATCCTGATGACAATGCAGTGATCAGTGGGAGCCAGCATAAGTTTGTCAAGAACAAATCCTGCCAAACGAATCTTATATCTTTTTTTCAATCAGGTCACTAGTAAAATAGATGGTGGGAATGCTGAGAATGTCATTTATATGGATTTCAGAAAAGCATTTGATAAGTTTATTGATAATATTTTGATTACCAAACAGATTAATTGTGGAATATACAGGAACACTTTCAGATAGGTTAATAATTGGTTGGAAAACTGTGCTCAAAGAATCATAATCTATGGCTGGAAGGAAGTCTTCAGTGGAGTACCCCAGGGTTTTATTTTGGAGCCATTCCTCTTCAACATTTTTTATCAATGACTTAGATGATGGGATACAGGGAAGTTTACAGATGATGAAAAACTGGGAGTGGTGGCTAACATATCAGAAGGAAGGAACAGAATTTAAAAGGACCTGGATAAACTAAGGAAGAAAATAGGTGCAGAAATAAAGAAAATGAAATTCAATGGAGATAAATGCAAAATTCAGTATTTAGGCTTCAAAAATCAAATGCACAGGTATAGAATGGGATTATTGTTGATGATAAGTTGAACATGAGCCAGCAGTGTGATGCTGCAGCAAAGAAGGCTGTTTTAGCTTGCATTAACAGAAGCATAGTTTCCAAGTCAACAAAAGTAATAGTCCCCCTATATTCTGCTCTGGTCAGCTTCATCTGGAGTACCACATTCAGTTCTGGGCACTTCATTGCATGAAGGATATAGACAAGTTGGAGCAGGTTCAGAGAAGGGCAACAAGGATGATAAGAGGTGTGGAGAACAAAATATATGAAGAAAGGTTGAAAGAGCTGGGCATTTTCAGCTTGGTGAGGAGAGGACAGAGAGGTGACATGATTGCCCTCTTTGAATGCCTCAAGTGCAGTTACAGAGAGAAGGGAGCAGGCCTGTTCCCTTCTGCCCCAGAGGGTAGGACCAAGTCTAATGGTTTAAATTATGGGAGAGTAGATTTTTTTTATTAATCATTTTATTCAAATTCAAGTATAAAACAAACAATTGTAAATGTAAGATTACATGAATTATTTTTGATCTTCCACACTGATCTAGATTTCATTTTCATTATCTCTTTACAAGTTTATATTATTGTACCACAATTTACTGCTAATATTACATGTTGGTTCTTGTATTTCTATTTCCACATTCCAGCTTCATGATATATTTCCAGCAGCTCCCTCATTAATTATCTAAATCATGAATTACTCATTTCCATCTGACAGTACCTAGCAATTATCCATTAAAATTTGCCATTCTTTTTGAATCTCATCGTCTGATTTCCCTTTTAATCTCTGAGAGACCATATCAGCATTTCTATTTTCAATAAGTGTTCCCCACCATTGTTCTATTGTGGGTATTTGCTGAGTTTTCCACAACTTTGCATACTCAATACAAGCCGTTGTTATCATATACAATATTATTCTCCAGTACTTCTTTATACCAGTACCTTCTAATACATCTGTCATATTTAATAAGTACAATTCCGGTATCTTTGCAAACTGAACTTTCATTAAAGCACTAATTTTGTTATGTATTTCAGTCCAATATTTTTTAGCCTTAGGACATGTCCAACACATATGATATATCGTACCAACCTCTTTCTGACATTTCCAACAAAGTTCAGTACCTGTATTATAAATCTTTTTTAATTTCTCTGGTGTCATGTACCATCTATGGAACAGCTTATAATAGTTCTCTTTCAGATTCTGGGCTATTGTAAATTTCTGTGTTTTTTTCCAACTCTGTTCCCAGGATTCTAATTGAATTGAATGTCCAATATTCTGAGCCCATGAAATCATTGTTACCTTAGCTGTTTCTTCTTGCCTCTCCTACTGTAATATTTCTTGATAAATATAAGCTAGTAGATGAGGCGGATTCTCAAACAACCATTTAATTACTCCAGTTTTCTCTTTTGTTTCAATTCCATATGTTTTTAAGTCCATCTGAAATCTTTCAGTTTGCTATCTGTAAGGGAACCAACTTAATATTATTCCTTCTTGTTCCAGTTTTTCTCTTGTTTTGATTTTTAGATTATCTGAAGTTGACATCTCTATTATATCATCATATCGCAGCCATTTATCTGTTTCAGTCCATCTTCCAAAAAATGCTTCTTGGGGGGACACCCAACTGGGGAGCTGCCGTATGTTTTTAGACTTGTATTCATACCAAATTTTCAAAAGCGATTTTCTAATATAGTGATGTGTAAAATCTTTATTTTTGCTTTATCATAGAGCATATAGGCGTGCCACCCCATCCTCAGGTCTACACCCTCCAGTGTCAGCATTCTCATATCTTGTAGGTCCACTCAATCTTTTATCCACGTAAAAGCCACTGCTTTATAATATATCTGAAAGTCAGGTAGTTCCATTCTGCCTCTAGTTTTCTGATCTGTCATAATACTCCATTTTATCCTAGATTTTTTCGCTTGCCATATAAATTTAGTTAGTTCTTTCTTCCATTGTAAAAAAGGTCTCATATTCGTTATAATAGGAAGATTTTGGAACAAAAAGTTCATTTTTGGAAGGACATTCATTTTTATTGTTGCTATCCTCCCCATCATTGACCAACACATAGAAGTCCAACTTTCCAAATCTTTTGTTATTTCTTTCCATTTTTTTTTATAGTTATTTTGAAATAGCTCATTATTTCTTTTGGCTATTCAGATACCTAGATATTTTACCTTTTGTCCTCTATTAAATCCTGTTTTTTGTGCAAAAAACAGGGGGAGTAGATTTTGACTGAACATTAGAAGAACCTCTTGACAGTAAGAGGGGTTCAGCAATGCAACGAATTGGCTAGAGAGGTGGTAGAGTCTCCTCCTCTGGATGGGTTCCAAAAGAGGCTGGACAGCTACCTACTGGAGCAGCTTTAGCTGGAGATCCTGCACTGAGCAGTGGGTTGGATTCATTTCCTTCTATTCACATGAGCAGGAAAACAAGTAAGGAAGCTATAGGTAGCTATAGCTTTCACATTCATCCAAGTCAGGAAATTATGGTTAATGTTTCCCAAACACACCAGAATTTGAAGCCATGGTTTAAGGTTGGATTCCATGTTTTGACTTTTTCAAAGTTATTGCCCCCAGTGCTCGTTTATACCTTATCTTACTATGCCAAGATTTGATCGTATGAACATATAAACACTCCTGAACTGTGAAAACAGTGGGCTGGGTTAATTAAAATACTGAAACAGTTTTTTTCAGCCTCTGCCTGAGACATTTCTGGACTAAGACTCCCACCAGCTGCAGCCACCATGGATAATGGTTGGGACATCCAAAAGTTCTGGAAGGCATCACATTGGGGATAATTGTAGTAGGTACTAACATACAGTCAAAAGAATGAAATCAAATCTTTTGGGGAACAGAGCTGATTTTCTTCCCAGTGGTATAGAACTCAAGGCTACATTAACGCTGAAAAAGAATGCTAATCTTTTAATAGCTTTTGTTACCAGTGGTAGTTCCTTCTATTGGTATTGGGCAAGGCCACTCTGAAATGAATACTAATTTGAAAAACTTATCTTGTTTTCTCAATTGGAAATCCATGTTTGCTTTATGGCTTCATTTTCAGAAGCATCCTGTATCAGCTGCAAATGCAGAGAAAAGAAGCAAACTGGGTTGAATTAATCAATTGGGGGGAGGGAAAGAGTTTTTGGCCTGAATGCAATTCTGGGGGCCTTTCCTCATTACACTGTTATAGTGTTATTATTCCACTTTCAACATCTTGTGGAATTCTAGGGTTTGTAGTTTACTGAGGCTAAAGAGCTCTCTGGCTGAGGATTCTAAATGCCCCTCCCTAAACTGCTAACCCCAGGATTCCACAGAATTTTGAAAGTTGAACTATAACACTATAACAGTGTAGTGTGGAAAGGCCCGTAGTCTGAAGAAGAGCAGACTCAATTGAATAACTGAAATTTACATAAATGTTTTGGCTAAGCATTCAGCAGTTGAGTCTCTGGGTCTACTTTAACTGGGCGTAGCAATTCAATTTAGGCCAAGCATTGAAATTCCGTACCTTCCAATTGTCCCACTTTGGAAGGGACAGTCCTGATTAATTTTCTGTCATCTCACTTCTTGAACTGTTTTTAAAATGTCCCAGTTTCTTTCTCCGCCTCCCACTTTTTTCCTTTGTCCTCTGCTTATTTCCATTGTTGCAAGCTGAGTTCAAAGTGCAAAAGTAGTTTGCGTTGAACTAAACTCAGCAGGGAGGAAAGGAAGGGCCAAGTCTTGCTCTTCCCAGCAGGCTCAGGCAAAAGCAAGCTGCTGCAGCTTCTCTTAACTTGTGTGCTCTTCCTCATTAATACCTTCTGCTATCTTGACCACAGTCTGTTGTTGCTTGCCCATATGTGCCCCAGTCTTCATTTGGAAACACTAGAGGATAGGAAATTCTGTGGCCTTCCAATTGCTGTTGGACCCATTGGTTATACTGGCCAGGGCTGGTGAAATTTGCAGTCCAGCAATGTCTATAGTGCCACACATTTCCCACTCCAAATTTAGGACTTTATATTGTTATTAATAAAAATCACCCTCATCTCAAATGCATGAAAATACCTACAAATTAAATTCAACAAGACCTTGCAATGAGGGATGGGGAGGATGGAGAGTGCTTTTGATTTGTTCCAAAGAGACTTTCTCTTTCAAGGTCACAGACTTTTTCTTTTCTTTTTGTCTTCTTGTCTTTTTCTAACAGGATCATGGACTTAAAAAAAACACACCTCTGCTTTTCAGAGCCATGCAGTTCCCTAAAGCTCCGATTTGTCTTCCATTACAGCTGCTCTCCTCTTCACCTACTGTAACTAATCCCATCTCTTGTGCAATCTAGCCTGTTGTTTAGGCTTGAAGACTTGGAGAAATAGGAAAAGAGCAAGAAATTGAGAGCTTATTTCAGCTTTACTTAAGACCAATTGTATAAGTTCTTTATAATAAACTCACTAAAAGAAACGATTTGACTTAACTTGCCAATCCTCTGTGCATAGAGAACTTTCCTTAAGCAAACATTTGGGGAAGATGCATGATTGTTCTAGTCTGTGTCTTAAATCTATAGTAGATCACTGCAGAGATTTCAGTTTTATGTGTGCCTGCAGCTCATTAAAACAGGTCTACCGAGGGATACAATTGGCTGAGGAAAGGGTCTTCTGTATTTCAGAAGGCTTTGATTATTAGAAGTGGACACAAACCTCATTAAGGCAGTACTTGCAGGTCAGCAAAGTGAACATTAAAATATATAAGAATAAAGTGAGGTAAAACCAACATTTCTAGCTTGATCGACTGATTGTGCTGTGGTAGGCTACGCATACAGTTTGCTATGCTTTTTTTTGGCTGGCATTTATAGAACAGCAATGTGAAAAGAACTTTCTTTGTTCCCAGTGGCATGGGATAACATTTAGCAGAATTTTCAATATTAAAATGTGTAATGCAAAATTTTTGAAAGGACTTGATGTGGAACGTTGGATGAAGGAATACAGAATTTTGTGGTGAAGTTGTCATGAATGGAAAACTAAAGATTAGAGCTATATCATCATGATATGAAGCTATCAACATTCACAGAAGTTATGTACTTCAGAGGGCTTACTTAATTGAGAGGATATCTGTGCATTCTTTATAGTCTTGTTTATGCAGGTGACAGAAGAAGTGAGAATCAAATTCTCTCCGTTATTTTAAGATAAAAATGGATTGCTTAGATATAATAAAGCATAACATATGTACTTCCATGGGCTTTGATTTCCCTGTAGTTAGATTATATCATCACATCAAGAAAAAGAAATTGAGAGAACCAAGTCTGGGAAGGAGAGGGGGAATCCTTGAACATTTTAAAACTTAGCTCCTATAAGTGAAGCTGGGATAGCTATAATTTTATGATTTATTTATAAAAGTTTTATATTTAAAAATGCAGTTTCCATCTTGGAGGGAGGAATGCTAACTTTCTAGGATGTGTATAATTTTCCCTTTCTGCAGTTAACCAAAAGACTACATTGTTCCCTCTAGCATTGTGCTTGTGTTGTGAGTTAGATAAGCAAAATGGTATGGAAGGAAGGAAGCCTCTGGTGGTGCTTTCTTGACCAAATTTCAACCATACTTCCCATGGCTGCACTAGTGTTTTCATTTTTTTAAACAAAATTGGGAAGATCAGTCACTGATCTCCTAGCTTAATGTACTATTAGATCATGAATTTTCTGTCTTCTGTACCATTCTTTGGGAGCAAATTAGAGGTTTCCCCTTAACTGTGTTTTGTTAACCAGTTTCAGAACTATGATTAAGGCCATTTCCATGTGGCCTCACAGTCCTGCAATGGAGATGCAATGAGAGCAGTCTGTGGGTTGTGCTTGCACACAACGTTGTTGTGGTCCTGCAGCCAGCATGTCTCCACATGTTGCATGTGGGGATATTTACTTGATGGGGAAAAAATCGATTAAGTGCTCATGATCACATGACACTCTTGTTACCCTGGCCATGCGGAAGGGGCAGAAGAGCGATCATGTGCTTCCTTTCCCAGCACAGCACGGGAAAGAGGCTGGCTCCACTGCTGAAGGCAGGTGCATGTTGCTCATGCTCCCTTCTGCCGAGAGCCAGCCAGGTATGGAGAGGAGTACTTCCGTCATTCTCCCTTCCTGGCAGAGGCGCTCCCAGGATCGTGACGGGCTGTCATCAGGACCCAGTCAGATGTGGAAATGGCCTATGATTCAACCATTTAAGATTCAATCATGGAGGATAACTGAATTTCTCTCTCAGAGGTTTCTTCTTAACTAGAGTTTGTTAACTTGTTTCATGTCCTTGGTCAAGAGGGAACCCAGATGAGCATTAACCACAAAAGGGATGTGTGTGTCTGATCAGGTGACTTTGATCAGAAATTGAGATTATGCAAACAGCATGTGGAGAAACAGCCCTGATCTGAGGCAGAATATTGTACTATGCATATATAGGTTTATATTACATTGGAAAGTAGGCGGTGACAGGGTTGAACAGCCACAGAAAAAGAGAGAGTGCTTGGAAAGTGAGGTTCCTGTCTGGGGAAGATACATTGTATATAGGCTAATAGCTTTTTAATGATCCTGATGTTTTAGCTGCCAGTTTTACCTTTGACATTTTAGGTGTACAGAGGATGCAAATTGTGTGCCACAGATTGGGCAATGGACAACATTCTGTGAAAGCTGACTCAACTTGGAATGTCGGGCCCTTCAAATCTTATTGAACACTTGTGAGGCAAAGAAGGCTGGGATATGTAAAAAGTGATTCAAAGCCACCAATGAGTAAAGCAGCTGTGAAGAAGTGTGGAGAAGACAGAGTGACAGAGGAGCCTAGTAAGAAGAAAGAATTAAAAACTGAAGAAGCCAGGCATTAGGTGGGACCAGAACTGAAATCTGACAAGACTGGAGAAGGTCTGCACCAGGAAGACAGAGAGGAAGACTCTGTTGGCAGTAGCCCTCACAATGGCTGATATCCTGAGAAAAAAGGAAAAACTAGGCTTGGCTGCTGGACCCAAGGGAGGACTATCTGAGAAGAGGTCAGTGGTGAGGTCCTGACCAGATCAAGCACAAAGAGACTGCTTATAAGCTTACTGGGGTGGAGTCTGACAGCAGAACTGTCTGCTTAATGAAAAAGGGAATAGAACTTTAGCCTATCTTTAACTGATACTGTATGTGTCAGTTAAACAGCCCTATGAGCCATATCTGTACTTTCAGTGTGTGAAGGAGTTTGTCTGAATCCATCTCATGCTAAAGGATAATGCCAGTGTAAGTCATTGCTAAGGTTAAAGCTGCAAGGATGAGGGAGAGGGAATTATCTAGGTGGGAGAAAGAGAGGAGCCTGTGGTATTATCTAATGTATGATTCTTGAGCAGTGTAGAAGGAGAACTAAAATAAATCCAAAAAAGTTTTTCCATTTGTTCAGCCTTTTGCTTAAGGGTGGGAACTGGTTTGGAACCTACTGATTATAGGATTGTTGGACCATCTACAACTAGTGTTTACTAGCTAGCTATCATTCCCTCCCTCCCTCCCCCCAGCAGTTCTCAGATACAAGGGCCTACATTAGAAGACCATTAGTGGGCTTGTCACACCATACAATCATAGCACTGTGATTCCACTTTAACTGCCATATCAGAGGCACCAAAGGAGAATTCTAAATGCCCGTCCCTCAGTTGTCAATCCTGGGATTCTATAGGATGATGCCATGCATTTAAAGTGAAATATTGTGCTATAACCGTGTAGTGTGAAAGGGCCTAGGGTTACATCTACATCAGCCAGACATCCTGAGCAGAGAATGTCCCAGGAAGTTGTCTCAAGGTATTTACAGCTGAATCAAGGCTAGCCAAGGTGGCTAAAAAAGCAGTGGCAGCTGATGGCATCCACATTATTGGGGCAGTGGATCTGTTCTGGGTCTACACCTGAACTTATCCAGAGCGCTGAGCCACATCTCCGAACTAGGTTCAGTTCCTTGGACAGCCCCTTTGAAGTCCATGTTAAAATCTGGCATGGTTTCACCATCCTGCTGATACAGAAGGCACCAAATGCTTCAGCATAAGAGACTTCCTCTTATACAAACTTTCAGATCATCCCCAGATTGAGGCAACTTTCTCATGCAGCAGGAGTTAGGAAGCAGCAGCAGCTACCTAGCGTTGACTCCTTAGCCACCAATCTGTCCCACCATTAGAGGACCAAGCTGTGTGTGCCATAGAACCAACCTCCATCCTCTAAAGTGGTGTTTTGCTCTGAGCTCTGCTGGAGACCATTGTCTCATCTTCAGCAGAAGTGAAATTCAACTGGCAGTTCAGTCAGCTTTCTGTATATGGAACAGTGGAGGAGACGCCATCTTGTCTTTGCCCCAAACGAGGCAGCAACGTTTATTGGCCAAATTTATTGGTTCCATCTTGGCCTCTAAATTTTAAAATCTGTGTGTTTAATTTTGGGCTGGTAATAGTCCAACTATGTTGTCATATTTTATGCTTCTTTGGATTTTATGGTTTTATGTTTTATTTTGTATTTAAATTGTTACATTTGCCCAGAAAATATGATTATATGAGGTGCCATGAAAACATTATAAATCAAGACATCTGGTCAGTTCTTCAACAAGAAACTGCCTGCGGACCTCGTTTATTTATCCTGGTAATGTGTAAGCTAATTTGTAGCCTTCTCTTAAATTGCTAAATATACTTCACTGAACAGAAAGGAAAAAGTGATAATAATAGCTACTGATTTGTTGCATGTCTGGAAATAAAAGGCCCTTGACTGCTAAATTCTGGACTCCCTAAATGTAAAGCCTGTATGATAAGTTTCAGCAAAGGTTTCCACTCTCCCCCGCCCCCGTTTCTCTTCTTCATCTTCCTCCTTCTTCCTCATCTAATCTAAGAGTTTGATCTTGATTCAAATTCTGAAGCTAGTTGTTTATGGAAATCCCTTTAATCTGGGATTTTTTTTTTGGAAAAATGCTAATTGTACTAGAATTACTAGGTGTCCTGTAAGATTAATCTAAACAACCAGCATATTGTAACTCCACCACCCTCTGCACTGAATAATGTGAGAACTGAAACCAAGCAGCGCAGATACTGTTGCTGCTGTCTCTATTTCTCCCCTCAGAAAGGTAAGGAGGAATCCCTGGGAGTTGTTGCATATTCAGATTCACAGAAATTTGAGCTGTTTCCTTCTTAGTTTTCTTTTGAATAAATAAGTGCAATATAGCTAGAGGAAGGAGAGCATTGGAGTTTCATGCATAACAATGTGTACTCAATATAACAATTGGACATGTATGAATATTAAAAGACGACTTGCTTGCAGCAAAATTTGTTTATGGTTTCTTCAGTAACTAGCCAATATTAATTGGGAATTTCTCTTATCAGCATGGTGCACAAGCCCTGTCTCCAGATGATTTCACAATGGGATTTGGGATTTAAGAATGCCAGTCCTGGCAAACTTCATGAATGGCTCTAAGCTCCTTTGTGCATTTAGGTGCCCTGTATACATATCATGAAAATTAATCATGATAGCTAAAGCTCTCTATGCATTAAATGGAAATGGATCATAATGAGCCACCAAACTTGTTGGCATCATGTACTGGTGCTGAGTGGATTTGCCCAGTTGAAATAGACTCACTTGGCAGAGAGTGGCAGTGCTCAAGAATTATCGCATGCGGAGTCAAAACTTTTAGAAGGTAAAAGGCATGGCAGCTGCTGCAAACTGCAGGCACCAAGATGCTGGTTAGAACTGGATGTTCAGATAGTGTCACAGGTTGGGAGCTGAATCCATTGAGGATCACTTGTTCTCAGACATATCTCCTAGAACACTCCTTTCAGCACCTGTCAGAGAATGAGCATAGCATGCTTCTGCTTGGTATCAAATCTTGGTTTGGGTCGAACATTTAAACCAACATTATTATGTGACATGAAACTGAGAGTACGAGGAAAGGATAGATGTGGATAGATGAGGACGAAATGTGTAGGCACATAACTTTTTTCTTGAATGACAAACTAAGTTTGAGGTATTGACTAACTGAAGTACTCTATATCTGGGGTAGTGGGAGATTGTTGTAGTGACTAATAAGTTGTAGTAACTAAAAGCTGTGTCTTGTCTTGTGGCAAACCAGATTCCCATGGGCAGATCACAAAGGCTGAGGCTTTTTCCCATAGTTCTTTTCTAGCAGCTGGTGTTCAGAAGCACAACATGCTGCTTTTGATATAGGGCTTGTATGTATTGATCATGACTAGTAGCCACAGAACGCTTATATCTTCCATGAAGCTACCTGATCCTGTTTTAAAGCCACCTCCCTCTTTAAAGTCAATGACCATCCCATTTTGTGACAGCAAATTATATCATCTGAAATATGTGCTACGTGAGGAAGTACAGTCACTTCTGAATCAGTGTCATTGAGTGACTCTGAAAATAAGAGCTAAAAAATAAAAATGGTTCTAATTCCCTGTAGATAGTAGTATATTTTCATGGTGTATGATAAACCTGAATAATCTTTATTTACACTGTGATGTACAAACACCAGCATGTCATGATCTGAGCAAAGTGGAATCTCAGCCAGCCATTTCACAGTGAGGCATCCCCCCCATCTGGAACACAGCCCACCCTTACATAATAATATTAAATCACTTAACAATTTCCAGTTGTGCAGCTACTTGTAACAACTAGCACTTTGAACTAAGAACAGCAAATTTAAAGCCAGGGATTAAGTGTGAAAAGAAATGTTTCTCTTCTGATATAAAATTCAGAATATCAGGAGCTTTTGAATGTGCACATTTCGTTTCACTCCAGTTCTACTCAAAAAATATAGATCAGCACTAGCGACTCTCTTTGTGTTTCTCAAACAAGAATGTGAACAAACAGGCACTGTGGAGCAATAGTTATTTTAAAAAGGTAGCTGTGCTGTCTAATTCCTCTCAGGATAGGTTGCTTGCCTTGTGCCAGCAGTCTGGAGGGAGTTGAGGGCTACCAAGTGGGAGCTAGGACCAAAGAGCCGCAGGGATCACAGGGCTGACCAGAAAGCAGAAGCAGAGAACACGCTCTCTAAGAGAACTGAAAGCAAGACCAGAGGTGCTAGAGACACTATTTCTCACGTAGGCTAGGCTGCCTGACAAAGCTCCTGCTCAATCTCCAAGAGATTCCCTATGCTCTATGCAAGGCATTGTTGGGCCAGGACTCTTGGAAGTCAACGTTCAAATCCCTGCTCATCCATGGAAGCCACAGGGCAAGTCACACTCTCAGCCTCAGAGGAAGGCAAGAAAACCCTATGATAAGTTTGCCATAAGTCAGAATAGAATTGAAGGCACATTAACAACAACTTCCACCAGAGGAAGAGATATTGGCCAGCTTGGGTGGGTGGAGCCAGCCCTGATCTGAAAGGTTCTTCCCTGAGGCACTACAGTAACATGGCTTACCACAAGAGGAAATGGTCATCCATTCATGACAGTGCCTGAGAAGTAAAAGATCCCTTCCTTGTACAGTACAATGATTTAAGATGGTCAGATACCTCAAAAATTTTACTTTATTTTAAACTTCAAGACACTTTAGTTTGCCTTTTAGCCATATTAATTTAAATTTTAAACAAATATTAAAATAACAGAAAATGAGATACTGCAATAATAACATAACCAGAATCCAATTTACCTTCTACAAGATGAATATCATAACAGTTTGCAACTTTTAGCTCCAGTATAATGAAAATTGATCACTTTGTGTGAAATCCCCTTATTGCTATCTGAAGCAAAGAATATAATTCTTACAAATTAGATTGATGAGCCTGACTAAACATTCACCAACACTAAAACTTCTACACTTAAAAAGAAAGAAATGTTCCCCATGTATTTCTGGAGGTGGGATCATAGAACATACAACCAAGACATAATGGGATAATGGAACAAATGCAGTTAGTGACACTAAAATCTTTCCTGTAATAACAATCAAACAGATTAGCTAAGGAAGTCTGTTGCCTCTTAACTAAAAGAAATCCTTTCTTAATAGAAGTTTAGAAGGATCCAAAAGGTCTAATAGTTTCAGATCCCCGCACAATAGATGTCATCAACAAGAAATCATTTGAAATAAAAGATGGCACCTTTGTTACTAAAATATTTTATATTCAGGTTTATTTTTTTTTTTAAATAACCACTCATATTGTCAGGGACAGCCAGCATGGTGGAGTGGAACCCTAGAAACAGGATTCAAATCCCCACTCAGCCATGGAAAATCACTGGGTGACCCTGGGCAATTCATTCTCTTTCAGCCTCAAAGGCAAAGACAAACCCTCTCTGAACAAATCTTGCCAAGAAAACCCCATGATAGATTCACCTTAGGGTCACCATTAATCGGAAGTGACTTGAAGGCACACAGTAACAACATTGTCAGGAATCAACTGCCTAGTCAGGACATACTGATAATATCCTTTAGGTAAGAAATAGCACAGATGCAAGAATGCTTACATGCCTGGAAAACGAATTCCTTCAGACAGAAGATTAGTCAAAGATTCAGGCTGGTGTTTGCATATATGATGAAAATTGTGTGTTGGATCCAAATGCCTGCTCCCATAAATGAGATTCTTCTACTTTTGGAAGGCTTATGATCTTTTTGGTGGTAAGCAAAAACATCTTTTGCCAGTTTTGTCTTCTCCTTCGAAATCTTTGTGTCCTGTGAAAATCTTTTTCTCAAGTAGAGGAACAAATTTTTAGGAGGTACAAGAATTTGCAGGATGAAGAGGATCAAGAAATATTGTCTCCATCACTCCTTCTTCTGGGAGGAGCAGAGCTCCACTCAGACAATGCTTCCAGTTTAGATCCAATCCAATTATTAGCAGCATGGAAGCTCAGTGCAGATTTACATTTTGAGGAGATGCCTTCAAGTCATTTCTGACCTATGATGACTTTAAGACAAACCTATCATGTGGTTTTCTGGGCAAGATTTGTTCAGATTTGTCTTTGCCTTGCTCTAAGACTGAGAGAATGCGCCTTGCCCAGGAAACCAATGGGTTTCCAAGGCTGAGCAGGGATTTGAATTTTGCTCTCCTGGAGTCCTAGTCTAATGCTCAAACCACTATGCCATGTTGACTAAAATGTCTGTAAAGATAATTGACATTTAGTTAGCCCATTGGCAGGGATCTTTCAACCCAGAAGCTGAATCTGGCTTGCCAGGCATGTTCATCTAGCTCCCCTCCCCACCTCTCCCCATTAGGTCATGCCCCTTTGCAGTCATGTTCCTTTTCTGTAATAATTTGGAGATGAAAGAATAGATCAGTTTCATCCTGTATTGCCAGATCTCTTGATCATTCTCTTTGTATGGGGAAATAGTGTAATTTGACTAGACAATGGAAGCAAAGATGGAACCAAATAATGGAACAACAATATTAATGATGAACCAAAATATTCACATAACTGTGAATATTTTGTGAATATTTATCACATATGCAACAGCTGTGCAATGTTGAAAAATAACATGCCCCTCCCTGAAACCAGCCTCCAGTGCCAATAGTTTCTACTGATCTGTAGGAGCAAATGTTATACTATAATTATTATGAATGAAGAAACTGATCATTTTTTTCCCAAAGGACATTTGTGCTCTGGTTCTTGTAGCTTTTACATTTTGTAATTTTATACATGCCAATATAGTGCCTCAATAGTGTGGTGCATAATTGTCTTGAAAACTTACCTACCCCTCCTTCGAAATCATTGTCATTCAGTTGGAATTGTAAGTGTTCTTTTTTTGGAAGGTCCTTTAAAAACATTTAACTCGCATGGAAATCAGGCCCTTTGATAATCTTTTTATAATTAATTAGTGCGGTGCCATTAGAGCACAGTATTTCCTATCTGTCATGGTCATGGAGAAAGACATAATGTCAGCTGTGGTAGCTGATTAGATCGTTCTAACTGGTTTCTGAGAATTAATGTGATTCGTATTTATAATTACTTTCCCCTAAGTATTCCACCATTTTGAATCTAATTGAAGAAATTAATATCCATGCTTAATAGATTTGAATAAAAATAGAGCATTAATCATTTCTGGTCTGAGTTCCATGAAGTCAGTGGCACTATTCCAGAAGGAGTATTTCTCAGCTGTTTATACTTGTTCACACTTGAGTAAAGCTCAGAAGGAAATAGTTTAATTATATGACAGAAAGATACTTGCGTGTTTGGGTTTGAATGTAGGACGAAGGAACATCTATAACCCAGATTATGTCTTTACTTTACCTCTAAACTGTAGTGTATATTCTTGTTTATGTATAGTTCTGATATTCAGTCATTATAAGCATAATGGTTTTGAAAGTGGTGGGAGCAATCAGCTATAGCTCCTGTCTTACTCAGATATTACACTGGAAGCAGGATTATGTCTGTACATATGGATTGAGCAAGAATCCTTCTTTTTTTAAAAAAAATTGTTGTCTTTTTAATTGTGAAATAAACATATAAGATTGTATGATGTGGTTCCATGAGGGCTTTTTAATAAGCCTGATTGTTGTATGTGTGTGCGCGCGCGGGCATTCTTGGGAGTTTATGCTCCTAGCACTAAGAATCGTTTTTCTGGGAGGTTTTACCTGCCGCTTTGAAGCCATTTCCACACAATGAGGTTTTGCCACTTTGGGGACAGGATGCCAGTGGTCGGCTGGTCATGATTCCACAAGATGTTGTTGCTGGCCCACTGCCATCCCATGCCCAAGCATTGCACTCATGTGATATTTGCAAAATGGAAATCCATTTTGTGCATACAATTGTGAGGTGCTCCCATAGTTACCATCATGTGGAAGGGTAGGGAAATGTGATGGCAACACTTCCTTTCATAGCGCAGCATGGAAAGTGCCCAGTTGCACTGTGGAAGGAAGAGGCAGGGCCATCGTGCTGCCTTCTGCAGGGAGCCAGAGAGGTGCGGAGGGTCCTATTCTTCCTGCACTCCCTTCTCCTGCCGGGACTGCCGCGGGACAACGTGCAAGGATGTTGTCATTCAGAAATGGCCTGAGTCTCTTTAAAAAAGACCATTCTTCCCATTCTACAGATTTTCAAAAAGCCATTTTCAGGAAGGAGGGAGAAATATGAACGGTATGTGAATGTATGTTCTTTGTGTCTATGTGTGCTGTGTTTGTACATGATTATATATTTCTCTCTCTCTCTCTGTGTGTGTGTGTGTGTGTGTGTGTATGAATCATACCCTCCCACACTCCACAGGTAAAAACTGGGACACATGTGGCCAAGCAACATCAGAGTGTGATCAAGATGGCAAACGTTATTAAAGAGGAAGAACATGCAACCTAGGAGAGATTGCAGCAGTTTGCTTTCACAGGTGTGTCTGGTGGGAACACAGGAGAGGGCCTTCTCAGTGGTTCCTCCCAGGCTCTTGAACTTCCTCTCCAGGGAAGTTAGACTGGTACCCTCCTTACTTTCTTTCACAGACAAGTAAAGACTTCTCTGTTCTAACAGGCATTTGATGATTGATTGTATAAGGCCCATCCCATCTAAATAATGTGCTGGATTTTTCTGTTTCTTGTGCTTGTGTGTATGTTTAATGGCTTCTGTTTTAAATGGTTTTAATTTTTTTGATCAGTTAATCGGTTTTTAACTTTTATATTTTGTGAATTTTTAACCATCTGAATTACATGATGAAATGTTATATTATTTAAAAAATACCTCTGATTAACTTAATACTCATAAAGTAATGGGTGTTCCAATATATATCAATTTACCCTCAGTCAAGTACATATACATATGTTTTTCACAAAACTCTTATCATTTCACTCATATTTTACTGTAACTTAATATGTTGATTTAAATCTTTTTGTCCTACTATCTCAATAATTTTGTGAAGTGTAAATATTCATTCTATCATTTCATCTTAATTCTTACATTTTATGCTCCTCACAAAGTCATTATCCTTAATACAGCCAACTAATTTCTTATAACTTTTCTTTATTATCCTTAAAATCTTATACTTAATCCCCAGTTCCAGCAATTGCTAATTTTCCCCATTTGGATTCCCATAGAGGGGATATTATTTTCCATTCGTTCAAGAGTATTATCTGTTAATAGAATAGCAGATAGTAGAACCATCTGTTGTTGTTTTTTTTTAATGTTGTGAGCTGCTTTGAGTCCTGAACTGGGAAAAATGTCAAGATCATCATCATCCCATAGGGAAGGGCAAGATTCTGCCCCTTCTCTCTTCTCTCTCTGCTGAGTACAAATTACTCAGAAGAGAGGAGGAAAGTGAGAAAAGGAGGAGGAGGAGGAGGAGGAAAACGAAAGTGGGATGTTTTAAAAGGAGCTGAAAAAGTGGGGTGACAGAAGATGAATTAGGACTGTTCCCACCAGATTGGGAAATTGGGAGGTATGATTATATATGTGCCTGAATGGGGTCTGGGCAATGATGCTATGAAGGGACACATAAGAAGTTCCAGCCAGTTTAGTGAGTACATCTCCCTAATTTGAGATAGAGTAGCAGGTAGGCTCCAACCTTTACTGCAATTGCTATACCACAACGAGTTATTTTGTGTGGGTCCAAATAATTTGAACTAGGGAACTTTTGGGTAAACTGAGCTTCCCTCTTACCCATTCATACTTTCCAATATTTTACATATAAAAACCAGGACATGTGGAACTGAGCAAATTCAGAGTGTGGTCAAAAGGGCACAACAAGAAGAGGACAACAGTTATTAATGAGGAAGGATGGCGAGAAGTACTATTTAAAGTAGAGGAACTCTGGAATTTATGTACTGAGTTTGGAAAGTCTGAAAAAGGGAAATTAAAAAAATCCCAAATTGATAAATATACAACTCTGTGTATATGCATGCATGCACATAGTATGATTAACAATAAATCTAAATAAATAAATACATTATTCTAACATCAAAATGGCTTTATCAGACCTGCTGAAAATTTCAGCTTTGTCTCAAATCCTCTGTCTGAACTCTGTATTCATGCCCATGCCCTCTGTCCAATGCACCTTACGGATGAAGTCAGATCAACAGCTTGTGCATAGCATAACACTCATGTGGTTACCTTAAGCCAATCATACCTTCTCAGCCTACCCTACTTCACAAGATTGTTGTTAGTATAACAATGGGGAGGGGGAGGAGTGGGAAAAGCCAATGTGTGATATATTTGGCTTCAGGAGATATGTGCAATGGAATTAGCTAAGAAGGGTATAGTTGGAAAAAACATGACTGCCTTAAAGAAATATGTGTATCTTGATGGCTTTTTGGAATGCCTCAAGCTACAATTCTGTACACATTTACCTAGGGATAAGTCCCACTGAACTCATACATATGCGTATGACTGCATTGTTAATGTAAATGGAATATTGCTCTGCAGAAAAAAAAAAAGCTTCTCTCTGTGTAAGTAGACTGTAAAATCTCTCCCAATGCTGAACCTTTACTTAATCAACAGGTGTGTTTTTTTTCCTGTGGCACTGTTCAGCCTTGGGACACACAAAGGATGAATAAATGCAAAAGGAAAGGGGTAGAGAGAAGTAGCCTAGTAGAACTAAACCTTAAATTATTAGAGTTAGGCAAATCTCAAAAAGAAACTAAAATCTGAATTGAAGGAGGAAAAAAAATTCACACTAGGAATTATGCTTCTCTGAGATATTGATTCTATTTTAGGGAAATTGGAGATGAGGGGCACCAGTGTGTCTGTTAGAAAGAGAGACCGAGTAAGACTGGTGCACAGTTTGGAGGATACTATAATTGAAAAAGTCCCTGTTTTTTTGTTTTTTGTTTTTTACAAAGCATGTTTATTCCCTTTGTTAACCTTAACAAGTAATTTGGAGCCAGTCAAGGTAAGATGTTCTGCTCCAAAGCTCTCTCTCTCTCCTTTTTGCTGAGTTGAGTGCAAACTACTTTTGCACTTTGAATTCAGTTTACAGCAAGTGAAGTAAGCTGAAGATTCAGGAGAAAGGTGAGAAGAGGAAAGAGACATTTTTAATTGAACTAGGCCTGCCAAACTGTTATAGGTGGAAAGTATGCTTCTTTTGCCTTAGAAAGGAACAGAAAACCGTTTTCTTCTATTAATTTTTAAACTCTGTTTAAGAGTTAAATTCATTTTTAATTCAATGACTCATTTTTAGTTGTATATACACAAACTATTTTTGTCTACCTGTATAATTTTTTAAATTTATGTCCTTGTGGTTTTTGGTTTTATCAGAATTTTAAATTGTATTTTTAATTTATATCAGCTCAGTTGCCTCATAGGGTAGAACATGCTATTTCTATATGTAATGAATAAGTAGTTAAATATAACAATAGCAACAACAAGTAATTACTAAGTAAAACATTCTTGCATCTTCAGTCAAAAGTACAGAACATTCGTATGATAAATTTTGGTCATCACACTTTAAAAAAGCACCAATAAGCCAGTAGTGTATTAATAGTTACATCAGTGTTATTTTTACCTAAATAAAAAGACACCATTAATGATGGATTCTAACTATTACTAATTCTGAAGTGGAGAACAGCCGCTAATAATCAGCAAGGAAAATGGATTAACATTTCCATTTATTCCCCATTAAATACTTGTTAGTGTTGGATATTAGATGGTTATTCCAGGATCTATATTTATGTAGGTAGGATTTGTCAGTCATATTTGTGAGACTTTTCAGAGATAATGCTCATGCTGTCAAAATCTGCAGTACCATTTTCTAACTTTTTCTCATCACTCCGCAGTGAGCAGCAGTAGAGAAATGAAGTTTTGTAGCTCTCACGTCACTGTGTTCCTTACAAAGAGGCTAGACAATCTGAAAGCCCAGTGGTCCTCAAGATTGTTATTGTTAGCTTGAAATAATCATACAGATGAAAATGGAGGGAAAGACATAATGTGCTGTAGCTTGAGTGAAAACAAGATTATCCTTCCCAGCTGACATTTAGTACTCCTTCAAATGAAAAAAATATATAGTTAGTGTTCATTGTTTAAGCAAGGAGTTTTACAATGGAGCAGGCTGATGCTTAAGTGCAGCAAAGAGCACACTTCTGTCTCACTGAGTAGTGCCGATAGAATTTCAACACATCAGGCACTTCAGCAGAAGTTTTGAAGTGAGCATGTTGTATAGCAGATGTTATTACAATCTAGAAATATTGGCAATGGATAAAAGTCTAACTCACTTGGTGTGCCACTTGTTTTTTGCCCCTTGAGGAAAAAGAAGTAAAGAAATTTGGAAAAATCTCCCTCCTTTGCGAATTTATTAGTGCCACCCTTTCTCCTTGGGAAATGTCTGCCAACAACCCACTTCTCTGACACTTTTTCAGCCTGCACAATTTCACTTCTCTGGCTCTTTTTATTATGATCCTTTTACCACATCCCCATTTTTCATTGTCAGCCATTTCTGACTTTCCAGGGCTCTTTAATACTGCACAGTTACAGTACTATAATTCCACTTTTACTGCCATGCTTAGATCCTCTGTAGTCTTTTGAGTTTATAGTTTGGTGGGACTCTATAGAGTTCCCTGGCCGAGAATTCTTAAGTGCCCATCCCTAAACTACTAGTAGAGAGCCAGTGTGGTGTAGTGGTTTGAGTACTGGACTACAGTCCTGGAGGCCAGAGTTTAATTCCCTGCTCAGCTGTGGACACCCATTGGGTAACCTTGGGCATGTCACACACTCTCAGCCCCAGAAAGCCCCATGATAGGGTCACCTTAGAGTTGACATAAGTTGAAGGCACACAACAACAACAGACAACAAACTGCCAATCCCAGGATTTCCATAGGATGGAACTATGGCAGTTAAAGTGCAATCATAGTGCTATAATTGTGCAGTGTGAAAAGGCTCCTAGTTAAAAGGACTTTTAGCTTGCAATTGCACTACTTCAGGAAAGGGAATTTTATGAGTGTTGGGTTGACTTGAGTCACTGTAATCTTCCATTTGTCACTCTCCCATGTTTTCTTACCCCAGATTCTATCTTTTTGCTTACTGCAGTGGCAAAAAGTGTCTTTTGATGTATCGTACTAGGAGCCTTCCATCTGGAAGTGCTCTGACCCTTCTGAGAAATAAGAAATTGCCAAGGCTTGGTTGAACAAAGGTGATCGTAAGGGCTGTGTAAGTCAAATTAAAGGCTTGTCCAGTCCAGATCAGACTGCAAGTTGTGTATCTACATAATTCCCTGCACTTCAAAGGTTTGTCACAGTAAGCATGTATTCACGCAAACATTTGGTAGATGAAGGAACAGCTCTTGAAATTACAGCATGCACAGGCTATTTTGCATGGGTGAGATGCCATGCGTGGATGCCATGAAACGGAGGACTAGATTTTGACCCCCTTTTTTGGTCAATCAATGGTGCATAGAATCATAAAGCTGGAAGGAACCAGTGCAAGATCTATGGTGAAGGATGCAACAATGGCAACTCTGACAGATAATCACTTGTTGTTGTTGTGTGCTTCAAGTCATTTCCAATTTATGGCAACCGTAAGATGAACCTATCATGTTTTTTTTTTCCTGAGGCTGAAACTGTGTAATGTGCCCAAGGTCACCCAGTGAGTTTCTATGGCTGAGTGGGGAACTGAGTGGGATCTCCAGAGTCATAGTCTAATGCTCAAACCACTACGCTGTGCTGGCACTAACCTGACCTCTGCTTAAATACCTCCAGATCTTGAGAGCCCACCACCTCTTGAGGCATTCTGTTCCACTGGGGGACAGTGTTATAAGGTTTACCCTAATATTTAGCCAAAGTCTTTCTGTGTCATTTTCATCCATTGTTCTAGTCTTGCTATCTAGAGCAACAGAAAATAAGTCTGCTCTCTCTTCTCTGTGCTATTTGGAAACTTTAGTTCTATTCCTCCTCAGTTCTCTAGGATAAATTTAGCCAATCCTTTCAACTGTTCTACATTGGACTTCACAATGAACTCTCATATTCTAGTTCACCTTCTGAAAAGGTGGTGTCCAGAACTGAATATAGAACTGTAGATGTGTCCCAACCAACACAGATTATGAAGGGATTATTGTTTTTGAGGATGCTATGGCTAAGATTTTGTGCATGGGACTACAATCACTATAGGTATAGGGCTACTGTGCACTACAATTTTAAGGCCATAGAAATATGGGCAAACTGCACCCATGTTAGTTAAGCGGAAAAGGCGTTGAACCTAACATGTCGAGTGCCTTAGGAGTAACTGACACAAGAGGAGTCTCACATGTTCAGGGGTCTCATTCAGAATACAATGTCTAGTTCAAAGGATACTGTTGACCTGAGAAAGTTTCAGGATGGGGCTACTAAAATGATCAATGGATGGAGCAACTCCTGTGCAAGGAACAATTGAAATCTTTTGGACTGCTTAGCAAAGAAAAGGGGGAATAAGAGGAGGCATGATAGAAGTATAAACAGGAAAAATAGATAGGGAGATACTACAACATGGAGTAACCTGCTAAAACTAAAAGGCAGGAGATATAGGAAAGATGAGATGAAGTATTGCTTTACACAGCACATCATTAAACTGTGGAATTCACAGCCACAAAAGATAGGGCTCTAGGATCGTGCTGGAGGTTCTTGGAGCATCCTTGGAGATTAGACACATTAGTGGCTACTAATAAGGAGAGCTATATATAATGTCCTGGTTGTCCTCTGTCTGAACAAAACAGTTGGCCCTGAATGACCTGTGGTTTGATCCGACAGGCTGTTCTTGTGTTCCTAAAGTCTGTTGCCATAATTCTGACCTGTGACAGCAGTGTCAGAAACAGGTCCATACAAACAGTAAAAGGATCCAACATAATTTTAAAAGGGTACAGTATTGTATTCTGCTGCCCTAAAACAGAATAATTTCTTAGTCCCAGTGGTGGCTTGGTGGAGTGAGGCTGGGATGAATAGGGTAGAAAAAGTGTTGCTTAGATAGCTATTAGTTTGTGATGCTTACACAAGTCTCGCAGAACAGTTTGATGGCACTTTCTGAAGAAGGTGCCTTTACTTGCCCAAGCTAAGTCATAAGTCACTGTTGCTTGTTTTAACTGTTCTCTGTTTAATGCAGAGAATGAGAGGAAAAGGGCGTAGGAGGTGGCATGCTTCAAGTCAGCTGAATGATCAATGATAATTAATTACCCAGCTTCTCAGACATTATTGTAAGGTTTCAAAGATAACCTTCTTTTTTTCCCTTTTGGGATGCCTAATAGGATATCGTGCTTGGCAAGAGATTAGTTTGAGCAGAGCCAAATTTAATTGCCTTCAGACAATGGAAGAGACAAGATCATAATTAAGGCCTCCATCCCTCAGTAACATAAATGGGCTCTATCTTAACAAATGAAAAGGTTGAAAGGAGCAATCCATTGTAATATTACTGCACAGAAAGAATTTGTTATTCATGTCTTAAACAGCTTTATTACTGATTTTTGACAGTTGGCATGAAAGAAGGGAAAGGGTGAATGGGAAGGGAGTTGGCTGAATGGAAATCTCCTCCTGTTTCTAGAAGTCAGCCTTTCACTGGGGCGAACAATCCAAAGTACAAAATGTAACATGCTATTAAATTGCAACAGCGTGACACTGTCTCTCAGACAATGTTAGCAATCATAGAACAAAGAGCATATGTGTACCTGTGTATCTATCAACTTACATAGATAGAAGGAGGAAAAAACAAGAATTAAAAATATATACAGTTAAATTGAAAGAAGAAATTATATGCTGTGATTGTAAGAGGAAGGATAACACATTTTAGACTAGCCATTATCATATACCTCTAGTCATTATGGTTGCTGTTGTGTGCCTTCAAGTAGTTTCTGATAACCTTAAGGCAAACCTGTCACAGGGTTTTCTAGGTCTGTGAGTGTGTGACACGCCCAAGGTCACCCAGTGGGTTTCTGTGGCCAAGCAGGGAATCAAACCTTGGTCTTCAGGGCTATAGTCCGATGCTCAAGCCATCACGCTGGCTCTCACTTCTAAACATAAATCAGGCTTAATACTAAGAAACGCTTAACTTAATGGAGTAGTTGATTGGGAACTGCATGTTTGCCAGCTAGAGGTGTTAGCCAATCAGGCTCCTGGAAGAGCTTCGTCAGTAGTGTGTCCAGAAACTGACTGCTTCTGTATTCTGTCCTAAGGGAAGAAAAATACCAGGAGTTAGCTCAAGGCCAGGCTTAGCCCCAGGTACCTTAAGGAAGGAAACGGTAAGAGTGGTATGTAAAGAAATAGATGCGTCACCTATAGAACTGATATGTAAAGTTGTCATGTTTGGTGTCTTTCCTTTTCCTTTGATCCTATGTCTTGCAAGCCCTTAAAATTGTTGGCATGTGATTCTGCCAGTAGTACATTGTCCCTAGAGAAGCTGTTCCCCATGAATTTACCATGTCACCTCCAGAATATGGTACTACGATCTTTCCTACTAATTGCCTTTTTAAAATATGAGAGGTTCAGCAACTACTCAGTCACTTTCCAGCTGGGGAAGTACGAAAACTCATCAGGGACTCATAGGTTACCTCTAAATGGAGAGGTAGAGGCACCATACATGGTGGGTCAGCCATAATTACTGGTATTGATCAGTCAAAGGTGATGGAGAGTGCATATATGCAGCAGCTAGCTGCTATGATTAAGGAGCACTGATGTCAGTGGCTATAGGAAATGAAGTTAACTTTTTATTATAGTAACTCCATTAGAGATAGGAAAGCTCTCCAAAGGTGCAGCTGAAGAGTGGTTAGGGTAGGTGGATAAGATGAGAGGAGCTTTTAGGTCACTGAAACACTCATTAGCCCTATCATTGCTGCTCTAAGACTCATTCGGCTCTAAACACTTGAGCACCACTGCATTTCCAACACCTCTTCTCAATACTGCACAAACAAGTCTACAAGATTAATTTTCTCTCTTAGAGCTTGGTACCAGTTTCTGGGCAATGGTTTGGCAAGGACGTCTCTTGGGCAGTATTCCATTTCAATAAACCTTTATTCATATGCATCTTTTATGGAATGATATTTTCCTTCAACATGCTTAAATTGAAAAATGGTCTCTGTCTGAGAGGTCTTGCTTGTCTTTAAATGCCAATGTTGGCATAAGCTCTTCTGTTCCAAAATCCAACAGGAACATGTGTGGCCTTTAATTGTTTACTTGCTTCTGAAGTAGACTTATTCAGCTTTAGTAGGGGAGGCTGCAACTGTCTTTTCCTTCTGTGTATTCCAATCAGTTATACCATCTCCATAAAAGAACAAATATCCACTTGTAAATTTCTGTCAGTGGCCTCACTGGCTCAATCTGCATCTATATATCCTGTTAGCTTAGTGTTGGTGGTTTCTGATAATTGTAGTTTCAGGTATGTAGTTCTTTTCAGATATTTGGCTACTGTCTTCACTGCCTTCCAATCACACTTTGTTGGTGAGGTCATTTTTCTTCACAAATCCCAACAGCTGTTGCCAAATTTGGTGTTGTAACTTTGCATATCCACAGAAGCTTCCAAATCGCTTCCTGATGCTGGCGATTGTTTGGTAATGCTTCCTTTTTTGCAGTGTGTTTTCAGCAGTAGGTATCCAAAGGAGAGCTAACTGGATGTGCCTGAGTCAGCTCAAGATACTTTAGTAGTTCCAGTATCTTTTGCTTTTGGTTAAGAAGATAACTTCCATCTTCATCTCTTTCAATTTGTATTCCAAGGTAACATGTGATGTCCTCTATCTGTTTTACTTCTACTTATTTGCTTAGATGATCTATGATTTCACCACTATCCTTTCTTTCTTCACAGCAAACAATCAAATCAAATCATTAACATACGTCAAAATACCTACTTGCTGTCTTTATCAGCATTTCCTTGGGTGAACCCCTTCTCAAGGAGGATCCCATTCAGCTTTTCGTTCCATGCTTTGGCTACTTGTTTGAGTCCATAAATGCCCTTCTCGAGATTACATACAAGATGTTCTGGCTATAACATATTTTTCATAGCTTGGGCTATAGAATTCTATAGCCTTCGCATCCCGGGGCATATCCTGCTAATATATATAGTTTTGATTTAATGACAAACCTGGTTCTCTTCTCTTTTGGTATATAAACATAGGCCTTGGATCCAAACACTTCCAGGTGTCCCACCCTTGGTTTTTTGTCCATTCAGAGCTCATACGGTGTTATCATTTGGCCTTAGTTGGCAGTCTACTTTGCATGTAATTTCCAAACTTTTTCTGGAAATCAGGATCATGCATCTTGCCATTTCCATTATGGTGCAATTTTTCCTTTTTGTCACTCCATTTTGCTCTGGGGTTTATGGAACAACAGCTCATGTTTAATACCTTTCTTTCTTAGGAAGTTCTTTAGTAAGCTTCCTGTGAATTCATCTCTACTATCTATTCTCTGTTAAATTTGTTGGCTCTTTGCTGCCACGTAATCTTGCAGCTTTTTAAATACTTGGTCTTTTTTTTTTAGATTGTATAGATGATCACATATCTGCTGTAATCATCATTAAAAGTCAGCAAATTTCTATTCCCACCAACTGTTTTTGTTTTCATGGGTCCACAGATAATCACTCTGAATTAATTCTAGAGAGTGTTATGTCTCTGTATTTACTTTGCTTGGGAAGTGAGGTGTATGATCCATTTTGCCCACACACAGCAAACCCACTTCATTGCACTACAGAACGTATAGGTCCGTAGTTAAATTCTCCTTTACAGTTCACTTATGGCATTAATATCGATGTGTCCCATCTTTCAGTGCCACAGTCTTAAGCAGTTCTTATGCTTGCGCTATTTGTCAATCTTTGCACATTCAATTTTGTAATTTACAACATAAATTATCACTTGCACCAGTTGCTTCCATGATAGGTTTTCCCTCATAAGATACAATGCACTCTTCTCTTTTAAAGTGAACTTCACAACTCTTTCATGTTAGGGCTTTAACAGTCTGGCCCAAGTCTAATACATAGAAGACATTGCAAAGATAATTTACTTTGTGCTCTCCGAAGGAATTTTGCAAAACAAATTAATAGTTCCCATTTCTTCAGGTTTAAGCATTGTTTTTCCTGTCCTGTACACATTGCCCTTAATATTTTTTTTATTTTTGCGAAGGCCTTGCTTCCAACTAAATGTGAACTGGTTCCACTGTCTAAATTCCATATGGTCATATTTCTATTTAACTAGGTCACTTTTAAAGTCCTTTTTTTTCAATTCCGAAAGTCTCTGTACAGATCATCATCTTTATATGCCCGTGTTTCCTTCAAGGAACCTGTTTGGCGTGCTTAAATTTCATTCCTCTGTTTTTGTTTCTACAAGGTCTTGATCATTAAAACAGCTAAAATGGTACAAAGAATGCACAGACATATCTCAAATATCTCAAAACCATAAAATAAAATGATCTCAAATATCTCAAAACTATAAAATAAAATGATATGGTGGGCTGAATTTTCTATGGAAAGTGTGCAAACAAATCTGTCAGAATTGCAAACCAATAACAGCTGGAGGGCATCCCTGTATTCTAGTATACTAGTTGTTTTGTTAACTAACCATGTTGCATTAGGCAGCGCATTAAGGTAATTGAGTAGATAGCAGAATAAAAATGTAGGCTGGCTTCTATTGTAAGAATCAAATTCACCAAATTATGGAAAACCAGAGAAACCCTTGTTCTTGAGCAATGGCTTTTAAGCTTAAATAAGATGAAAGACTATGATGTGCTATCTCGCAACATAGATGGGAAGTCAGCTGTCAACTTAGAAGAAGAATGGATGCCAGTAACTAAGTATATAAATAAGAAATGGGGTTTTCCCCACAAATGAAGAAGTAATGTAACAGGAAAGATGTTTTTAGTGGACTATTATTTACAATATTAGCACTTATTCTATCAAAACCTCGTTAAATTCAAGGATCCACTTTAAAGGTACAATTATAGACCCTGCCACAAGAAATATTACACATATAGCAAATAGAACTCTATGCTAAGTGTGTAATTAAATGAAGATATCTTGTTGAAATTATAAGCAAAGTAGAGACAGACAGTTCTATTGTAGATGAACAAGATAGTATAAAATAAATGTAAAGGAGAAAGTTAGATAAGGGTGATTTTCTCATATTATGTGAATATTTACATTGATATTGTCTATGGTAACAGATAAGAGGAATTTTTCTCAAAATGAGAGAGAGATAGAATGTGTGTATAATGTTATTTCAAACATGAAACTGTTTCTGCTATTTTGTAATATTTTATATATTTATATTTTTTTTTCTCTTCTCAAATAAAAAGGATTTGGGGGAAACAAAAACATAGGCGGATATCCTACACCACTGACTGACTTACAAGTGTGTAACTAGCTATAGTCTTGTGGCCTGACCCTTCAAAACTTACCTCAACAGGTAGCAGCTGCACCAAGTGATAGAGGTCTGTTCTGCTGGTAATTGAGATGAAGCAACGTGATGTTACCAGCCCTCTCCTTCTGGTGACCTTTGGTGCAAAAACGAATTGTAATAGGGGTCCTGATTCTGATTGTCACAGTCTCACTTGCTGGGAGGAGGGGGCTGGATATGTTATGCTGCTGTGCCCTGACAGTCTGCAGAACAGACCTCCACTGCTCAGTGTGGCTCCCTGGAGTTTAAGGTGGTATTGGAGGACATATGTAATTGTGGCAATAGTGCCATGATCCTGAATATGTAGTATAACTGAATGTGGGGCAAAATACAACAAAATCCAAAATTCACAAAACAGTGATACTTTTATTTGCCATCCAAAATATACAAAATGAATCATGCGAACTTTCATAGCTTCAGTGGCTTTTTTAGACAAAGATGTTTAAAGCACATAGGAGAAAAAGAAAGTGACATTGTTAGAGTCACAGGCCTTCATTTTGTCTCACATGTTACTTCTGTTGTCATTTAAGATAATCTGGAGGGATCTCAATGCAGTCAGTGGCCACTCCCCTTCTTGGCCATCTGGGGACTAGAGACGAAAGGCAATATAAGACAGGTAATAAAATTTCAATTGTATTATCAAAAGAAAAGTAACTTCTTTTGAGATCCAGACTGTCCCAGTCCCATGTGAAACTAAGTAAATATGGATCAGTTACGAATCTGTAACTGCAAAACAGAATGCCAGCTGTATTTGAATAAATATGAAAGAACTGAGCTATGTAAAAATGCTGAAGAGCTCCATTCAGTAATGTAGAATCTGAAACCTAAGAGCTTCCCAAAGTGGAAAGCAAAGAATGCAGCATAAACACATATGGTTGTCACTGAGAGATAGTTTATGAGCAACAGATCCTGAGTGCCTGGTAACCTTTCAGCAATAATGCTGAGATTTAGTAATATAAATGCTCACAAAATGTGCTAGTAGAATTCTGTAAGTCTCACCCTGTGCTATACATTACTTTTTGTGGACTGTTAAGAATGGTGCTAGCAGACACATAACTGGTGTTAATGTCAGTGTTACATGTCTTTAGCAATATTTCGCAAATAAATGGCAGAGAGGCAGCTATGTATGTACACCAATTGTCAATCCCTGGAAGGCCATTAAGGACAAAGGAGCAAATAACTGTGGGTGTTATTGAAAAACATGGGCCTAAATCCAATTGCTAGTCTCAACTAGATCTGAGGGGGAAAAAAAAGACATATCTCCAAGTGCTCAATGGTTGCTGCTTTTATTTTGGAAAAAACCTCATGTCATTGAGACAGTGAATACTCTCTAGGTCAGTGGTTCTCAACCTGTGGGTCCCCAGATGTTTTTGGACTTCACCTCCCAGAAGCCCTGAGCATTAACCATAGTGGCTGGGGCTTCTGGGAGCTGAAGTCCACAAACATCTGGGGACCCACAAGTTGAGAACCACTGACCTAGGTTTTATTCTGAACTGTAAAGCAGCTATCCAAGGTTCTGAACCCTATCCTCAAAAGAAGTTCATCATCTTGGATAGTTTCTCCAATGTTCAGACTGAAGCCCGTGCAAGAAAAAGTAAGAAATGTATTGAGTAAGTCAATAGATCTTATCAAAGGCAAACAAATCATGTCAAATTTATCAAATAACAGAAACTATGCAAAATGTAAAAGAAAAAGAAAACCTATTATATTACTTCTGGTATTGAACATTTTCCCTTTTCTTTTTTTCCTTAAGGTGGCTGCTTTAACTGATAAAAAGGCAACCTTCTCTGTCATTACCTGGTTAGAACCTCACAGAAGAAAGTTTGAGTTGTCCTCAAAACTCCTGCCTTGGCCCTGTTTACTGTATGCCTTTAAAAAGAGATAAATAGCATTCTCTAGGACTGGAATGCAACCAACATTCCAGTAAGTGTGGATCAGATGTTCCACTTCAGATGGACTACGTATACATAGTCAAGTTGGTCTTCGAATGCCCTGGACCTTGTTTCCTTGTTGCATTGTTGTGTCTATTTGTTCAAATCAGGGATGGGTGAAGGCCATATGTCAATTGTGTTTCATTGGGAAAGACATATCCTTTTCTTCTTAAAATTTATCTTTCACTTTTGCTACCCATTTCACAGAACTTCTGTTCAAAGAGGTTGTTATGCCCTTTGGTGCTCTGATATCTAAGGCCATTTCCACACTACACTGTTGTAGTGCTATTATTCCTCTTTCAACCTCCTATGGAATCCTGGGGTTTGCAGTTTAGGCAGGGGCATTTTGAATTCTCAGCCAGAGAGCTCTTTGGCCTCAGTAAACTACAAAGCCCGGAATTCCACAGGATGTTGAAACTGGAATAATAGCACTATTAGAACAATATTCTTTGTTTAAAAACCTCTAAACAAAGACCTAGGAATACACAAAGCCTCCATGCTAAAATCATAATTTAATAACAGTTTGGGAAAATTAACCAGGATTTTTCTGATGTTTTAATTATTGGCTCACTTAAACATTTCTTAGGAAGCCTATCTTTACCCATATTATCCAATTTATACCACTAATTAAATAACCTGAGAGGAAACAGGTTTGAAACAGCCTTTATTCCAAACTCGGGACTAATTGTATGCACTGGGAGACACTTGATACAAAAGGACTAAAACTTGCATTGATTTACTGGGTCTGTTCTATTTGGGACTAGCAGTTGGTTTCAGGCTACTGTGTGACCCTGAAAATCTTATCCCTTTTCCACATGGAAAAGAAGTTGTATGTTGTGCTAATGTGAAAGCCATGAGGCAATTTAGCAGAAACAAATTCAGGACTGCAGTAATAATTTGGCTAAATAAGCAACGGAGCAGGATGCTTTAATTAGTTTCCCAATGGTAGCTTGGCCTAAATCCAATTCTTGGTGTCAATTAGAATGGATGCATTGAACCAACAGAATGTACATATTGTGTTGACTTACCAGGTTCTCAGTGACTCAGTGAGTCTGCTCTGCAATTGGATTATGGCTTTTTGACTCACCTCTTTCCTTTAAATGGGAAATGTAACCTCACAGAATATTCTTCATGAGCATGGCTCCTTTATCCTGACTGGCTGGCTGGACCTTGGAATTTCACGTCTCTTTGGACCAATGATTTCTTGAAGACAACGTGTGTAGGGATGTGTATGTTCATCCAGATTCTAGCACCTAGTGATGTGACAGTGCAATCCTGCAACTGGGATTTTAGAAGTGTCTTTCCCTTGGTATGTCTATATAGAATGTGTGGAAGGAACTCTCACCTGTTGTCCTAGTTCACACTGGCACATTTGGTCCATGGGCAAACTACTGCCTTTTCCAAAATGTAGCAAAGCAGTTATTATTGCATAATATCTTTCCACAATATCAGTCCAGAGCTTAGGTCACTGTTTTAGAAAATGTACTTGAAGGGATATCGTAGGGAAGAAGGGGCAAGCTTGTTTTCTGTGGCTCCAGAGACTAGGACATGGAACAATGGCTTCAAACATCAGGAAAAGAGATTCCACTTAGACATTAGGAAGAATTTCCTGGTGATAAGAGCAGTTCGATCGTGGAATACGCTGCCTCACAGAGTGGTGGAGTCTCCTACTTTGGAGGTTTTTAAACAGAGACTAGATGACCGTCTGTCAGGAACGCTTTGATAGTATATTCCTGCATAGCAGGGGTTGGACTCAATTGTCCTTGTGGTATCTTTCAGCACTATGAAAATGTGGAAAGGCCCCAAGATTTGAAAACCACGAGGATGGACTATATCTCAAAATATTTCCCAATGGATCTTTTGACAACGTTTCTTTTCCTTGCTGAGCATAATTGTTATTGCCCAGCAACAAATTCCAAGGAAAATATTTCCAAAAGTTGTTGTTGCTGCTGCTGCTGCTGTTGGGTGCCTTCATGTTGTTTCCAACGTATGGCAACACTAAGATGAACTTGTCATGAGGTTTTCTTGGCAAGATTTCTTCAGAGAGGGTTTGCCTTTGCCTTCCTCTGAGGCTGAGAGTGTATGACTTGCCCAAGGTCACTCAGTGGGTTTCCATGGCTGAGCATGGATTCAAACCCTGGTCTCCGGAATGGCTCAAACCACCACAGCATGCTAATTCTCCCCAGATCCTTTACTGGTGAAAATGCTTCCTGTGCTCTCTTTGCGGAAAAGAAATGTACAAGGCATACAATAATTTCACAGATACTAAAGCTGAAATAATGACAGAGAAGACAGATAACTCTATCGAAATGAGGAAACTTTTACGGCAGCTTTTGAGAATATACTGACTTTTTGTTGTTGTTGCAAAAGTGCTGAAATGTGTTGTGATAGAAAAAGCCTATTAAGCCTTTTGTTTTTCCATACATTTAAATCTCATATTTTGTTTCCTGTTTTCCATTTGCCTTTTCATTCTCACACACCTTTCATCTTCTCTTTGTTGAAGAGTTCATTTGCTTGTCATTTCAAAGAAATAATGCTTTTTGCTTCAATAAATCCTTATTAGTTTATTTCACATTTTCCCAGCGTGGTTCGAAAACATTTACTGTTGCACTGTCATTGCTCCTGCTGTATGCAGGCATGTTCCAAGTGCATTCAGTCGTCTGGGGCTAAATGGAAACAGCAGAGTTGGGGCCTGTTGGAGGAGTGGTATGATAATGATACATAGCATCTCCTCTGAGATTCACTAGGATATCTTAAAAGTATATTAATAACTGAACTGTGAATAGAACTTCAAGTGAGACCTTTTTGAGGAGATTGCTGCTTTCCTAGTACATTTACCTAACTGAAAAATAGAGAAATAGGTCAGAAAATGGCCACCAAGGGGCATTTTTCCCCCCAACATCAATGAGGTGAGACATGGGCCATTTCCACACTAGACTATTATAGTGCTATTATTCCACTTTTAACACCCTGTGGAATCCTGAGGTTTGCAGTTTTGGAAGCGCTATAACAGTCCAGTGCGGAAGTGGCTATGGACAGCGGGCACCGAAGCTACAAAATTCCTACAGCCTTCTTAAATGACATTCATTCTCATACTCCTATTTGACTGTTTGCAACATTGCCCACATGTTATTTTAGGACTGCTTTTCTGTACGTTTTTCTGAAGGCAGCTTGCAAACTGAGAACAAAATTCTGGCTCCCCAAACATCAAAAGCGACAGGATACGGATAAAGGCAGGTGGCTTTCTAGCAGAGTGCCCCCTCTGTAGTGAATATTTTTCTTTTTTTGTAAAGAAAGGTGACTGGTGCCCGCTGAAACTACCAGTATGGAAAAGGGGAACACATAGGCAGGAGAGAGGGAATGAGTTCAGCCCAAAGTGACTTCAGCTGTAGAATCATAAAAGTATAGTCCTGGGAATGGAATTGTAAGCCAGTATAAGAGTCTTGCATCTAAATCATACCTGTCAGATGGCCACCCAACCTCTACTTAAAAAATTCTGATAAAGGAAAGTCCATTGACTTTCCAAGGTAGTTTGTTCCATGGTTGAACAGCTCTTTCTAGTAGGAAGTTCTTCCTCATGTTTAGTTAGAATCACCTTTTTCATAATTGAAATACATTGGTTTGGGTCCTGCACCCCTTCTAACAGCAAAAAAAAAGTTTGCTCCATCTCTCATGTGACAGCCATTCAGGTATTTGAAGGTGACTGTTGAATCACTTATCGGTCTTGTCTTCTCCAGGCTGAACTATACCATTTTCTTAATCTTTCTGCCTAGAGCTTGGTTTCTTGACTCTTTATTATCTTGGATTTTTTTTCCTGGAAATTTTTCAACTTGTCTGTATCCTTCATAAACTGTGCTGCTCTGAATTGGATATATTTCTCCAGGCGGGCCTAACCAAACCAGAAAAGAGCGACAATATTACTTCCCTTCATTCAGGCTGGGGATAGAGGGAATGAGTGTTCATCATTATTAATTTCCTGGCTGAAAGATGGCTTTTCAGAAATTTGGAAACCCTGATAACAAGGAGGCAAGAATGTTGCCCTGTTTTCATCCAGTGTCCACACATCCCAAAGTGATTTGAACAAGTATCATGTTCAGAAATATACATGGATTTTTGTGTGTGCGCAAAATTTTTGTGTTTAAATGTGCAAACAATACAATTTTGAACAAAAGTAATAGAAATATTTCTGGAAACAATTTTTTTTTGGTGAAAAATATGGTTCTTTGGGCAAAAGCCTCCCATAAGTATTTCTGCAAAGAATAGATTCCTCAAACATTTGGAATGTGTGAATATTGGGTAAAAACTGTGTAGAAATATTTGTTTTTGCATGGAAGAAAACTATGGAAATTATTTGTCTTTACATGCAAGGATGAAAGATTTAAATCCGTATAGCCCCATTCTCCCATCTGTTACAGTGCCTATAGCCCAGTTCCTCCATCTATTACAGTCATCTTGTGTCTGAATCCTTGCTGAGATCTTGGTGAAGGCAATGAGCACAATAGTGGCAGCAGTAAAGAGAATATGAACACAGTGAGCACAGCAGCGGTAGAGGGAAGGCACAGAAAGCTGTCTCTTATCATTGTTTGGAGAGCAGGTTGCTCACTCGCGTGCTTCCCATCTTGTACTGCCTGCCTCCCAGATGGGACCTCAAAGCTAAGGCACCCTGAGAAGTCACCCAACCTGCACAGGTGATTTTCCAAGGCAGTGTTCTCAGAACATCTTTAGCTCTGAGGATCTGCCCAGAAGCTATGTGTTTCATCAGCCAGCAGCTTCCTCTCTGAACAGCAATAGCAATAATTTCTTTGAACAGCAATAGCAAATATTTCTTTGCCTTGCACCGCTGCTGCTGCATGACCCTGAAAAAAAGGACACTAATCCAGTCCAACAGACCACTGTTAGCACATTCACCAACAGGATTCTGGCCTCTGTCTTCTGGGATATTAACTGCTCCTTACAATTTGGTGTTTTCTACGGGCTGGATGACCATTCTTCTATTCTTTCATCCATGTCATTTATAAAAAAATTATAAAGATGCTGAATTACACTGGGTTCAGATTATATCCCTATGGCAGCCCACTCGTTGCTTCTTTTGAAGATGATGAGAAACCATTGGTGAGCATTCTTTGGGTCCAGTCAATCAACCAACCACAAATTTGCCAAGCAAAAGCATTGTCTAACTCACATATTAGCAATTTGTCCGCAAGAATATCTTGGAGAACCTTCCTGAAAGCCTTATTTGAATCAAGACAATTAGATGCATGGCCATACTTTGATCTGCCAAGTTTGTTACCTTTTTTTTGTAAGATAAGCAGTCAGTCTGGTTTTTTCTCAGTTTTTAAGAAACCTATGCTGGATTTTTAGCAATCACAGCATATTTTCTAAATGTTCACTGATAGATTATTTAATAACCTGTGCTAGAACCTTTCCTGTTCTTGACATCGAGCTAACTAGTCTATAGTTGAGTTCTCCCCCTGCCCCCTTTTGAAGCTGGGGCAACATTTATTCACCTCTGGCCTGCAGGGATGTTATCTTTTCTCCAAAAATTCTCTAAGATTATAGACAAAGGATATAAGTAAATTTGTGTAGTATACTTCAATGCAGTTAATCTGTCCATGGAGACTTGCATACGCTTATAATAATTAGATATTCCTGTACCACCTCTTTACTTGTCTTGAGCCTCCCACTGAGTCATTTATTCTGATTTCCCGAGGTTGAGCACTCTTTCCCTTTTGGACTAAGACAGAGGAAAACAAGGGGTTGAACAGTTCCACCCTCCTTTTATTATCCATTAGGCTAGCATTTCTCCATCCTCTCCACACAGCTGATTTAGAGCTTCCTTCTTTTTTCTTCTTGCACCTTTATTATTTTTAAGCATTCTTCCAAACCTGAGTTAATTTTGAGCTTTATCTCTACAGATATTGTCATAAGTATTATTCCTACATGATTTGCCTTGTTTTCTATTCCTTATAATGGCCTTTCCAAATCTCAGCTTATCTGACAGTTCCTTATGCAGATTCTTCCCATTTTTTTTCCCTCATTGAAATTGCTCACGATTTTGCTTCCAGTATAAGCTTTTAAAAATACATGAATGAATAGTATACTGGCAGCATGTTACATAAGTTAATTGTGCATTTTGTGTGGAATGGCAAGCAACGTTCCCCTCTGTCTTCCACTTGCTATTCTGTCTGTACCTTTTATTCATAAGGAGTCACCCAGTGCCTCCAACAGAAAAGCTGTGGGGCATCTAGAAAACTAAGTCAGCCAGCTAAGCAGGGCCAGGCCTGGTTATTTGGGTGGGGGAACCCTCAAAGAATAGCAGGTGCTATAAGCTATTGTTAAGAGGAAGATAATGGCAAACCACATCTGAATATGCCTTGCCTGAGAAATCTGTGTGAAACTTATGGGGTTGCCACAAGTCAACAAGAAACTGGAAGGCATACAGTACACACACACACACACACACACACACACTCATCTTTATGAAACTCTCATTCTTCACAATCTCACTGCTCTTTGAGGATTTCTGACTAGGTTCTCACCCAGTATTTCCTTAAGCTTTTTGAAATTAGTTTTGTTAAAGTTCAGAAAGTGCATGTCTGAGTACACTTAGCTTTCCATTCCTTCTGTATAATGATTCCTGCATAAATAGTCCTTTCCATCTGAGGTGCCCACTACTTCCGTCTCATTGAGATGTCGTTCACTATCAGTAAGGATCACATCCAAGACAGTCAGTCTCCACTGACCACTTTTCTTATCTTCTGCAAAATAGAGGTGAAAAATTTGTAGGATGGGCCTTGCATTTTTTGCAAGATTGTACTGCTGACAGAAATTATTTATTATTATGATTATTTAGAGTATTTATACCCCACTTTTCAGCCACAAAGTCTCCCAAAGCAGCTTACAAATTGTTAATTTGACAGCTCCCTGCCCTCAGGCCTGCACACAAGGAAAAGAGGATGGTGCCTTGGGAGAAAGGTGACATACAAATAAAATAAAATAAAATTAAAATAAAATAAAATAAAATAAAATAAAATAAAATAGGTGGTGGGGCTTGGGATTAAGTGCAGCAGAAACTGCTTCTTCTCTCCTGCCAGGGCAGTGGGAGTTGGGATGGAGAGAGGGCCTGTCATCCGCTTTTGGCATCATCATCATCATCATCATCATCATCATTATTATTATCTTTATCTCTACCCCTCTTTTCTCCCTGAGGAGACTCAAAGCGGCTTACAAACTTAAAAGAAGCATAGGCCCTTTCCACACGGGCATATTGCCCGCACTAGGGCGACCTCCCCAAGAGGTCTTCTATACCGTGAGGCACGCGAGGGCAGTTCGCAAACGGGAGGTTCTAAACCTCAAACTGCCCTCGCGCGGCCGCGGGGGTGGCTCTGCGAGTCTTATAAAAAACACTTCTCAAGTGGTTTTTATGTGACTTGTGCGCGTTGCCCCGTCACCGCGCCCTGTTTAGAACTGCAGGGATGCATTAGCGCATCTCTGCAGAGCTGCCCGGGGGCGGGCTTCCGGCTGGCGCGCTGCCCTGATTGGCGGAGCGCCGCTGGAAGCCGGCGGCCGCCATTTTGGGTGCCACCGAATGCCGCTGAAATTCGCCGCCGTTTGGAGTGGTGAACATGCGCTCCCCGCGGGGACGGAGCAACCCGTTTAGCGGTAAGCTCTGTCCCTGCATGCGCCCCCCGTTTACCCACCCCGCTTGTGGAAAGGGCCATAGTTTAAACTATAGTATACAAAAGTTAAAACACACATTAAACAACAATAATGATTAAAACAATGTTAAAATACAAATTAAAATCATCATACAAAGAGCAATTAAAATAACCAGCACCGTTCTATATACAAATTACATATTTAATGTTACATGCCTGCCGGAATAGGAATGTGTTTAGCTGTCTCCTGAAGGTAAGGAGGGAGGGAGGGTATCAGTCTAACCTCTTTGGGCAGGGAGTTCCAGAGCCTGGGAGCAACCACTGAGAAGGCCCTGTAAGTACGGCCAGCAGCTCTCTTCCAGGGTCTACAATTTATTAATTTATCACATCAAATTGGTATCTCCACATGGCTAATATTAGAAATCATTCCATGTGTCTGACAGGGTCACTGAAAGTGCACGCAGGCAGGAAGTTAAAACTTTGGTCAACCCAAAAGGTGACTCAGACTAAATCTGTCACGTGGGCCAGGGATTCCTGGAAGACATTAGGACCATAAAACAGACAAAAGGGCCCTTTTGCACTGATATGGCAGCTCAATAGAATCACAATCAGCCTGCTGAATGTAGGCAATTTCACTCTACCTGGGCCTTTTGTCTCATTTGGTCAGTGTCATTCACAAAGGACTGAGAAAACATTTAGCTGGAGATGTTGGTCATTAAAGGCTTTTGATCTAGCCTCCTCTACTATTGTTCTCCCAGGGAGAGAACTAGCCCTCCAGGTATATTTTTTCTATAAAAACCCCATGTTTTTATCTGTTCGTGGGTTCATTCACATTTTCCTCCTGAATCCCTGTCAGTTTGTCTTGCCTCACCCCCCCTTTCCCCATTTTGAGTTTCATCGCTTTGAATCTCCAGTTTTTCAACATTGGCTCCCTTGGGCATTAAATCAAGGTAAAGTATTGCCTCTGAACACCCCAAACAAAATCCCTATCAATTTTCCTTACTTTCTTTTTCTTTAGCTCTTGAATGAATGTGTGAGGGTGTTTGTTGTTGGTTGCTTTAATTACTGAGGGTTTAATAAAATCTTTAAACTGAACAACCTGCCTAGTTCTTGGCTTGGTCTGACTGTAAAATCTGGGTTACAAGGTCCTGCAAAGTTACCCTGCCTCTCGTATAGCTAAAACAGTGCTCTGAGCTGATTTCCCCACAATTTTGACAGATTTTGGGAATCCTTTAAGGGAGCCCCCTAGCAAGCAGGGTAACAGCCCTTTCTTGTGTTAGGCATGATGGATCTGTGCCTGCTCCTTCTTCTTTCCCTCCGAGGCCAGGGCAGTAGCAGTTGGGATGGAGAGGGCCTGTCATCTGCTTCTGAATGTGGTATCTGACATGGTATCTGAAGGTTTTCATTAATGCTGTATCTCTCCTTTTTGAATGTTTGGTAATCTGATCTCAGAAGATATTATCCAAGTCTTCAGTCTGGCTTGGAGTTGGGTCCCTCTCCCACTTCTCTGTATCACATTCTTCCAACTGTTTGCCTTCTTCATATAGTAATCTACCTCCTCCTTAGAGGCATCCCTCTATTTCACTCTTCCAACAGAGCAGTGGTTCTCAACCTGTGGGTCCCCAGATGTTTGTGGACTTCAGCTCCCAGAAGCCCTGAGCATTGACCATAGTGGCTGGGGCTTCTGGGAGTTGAAGTCCACGAACATCTGGGGACCCACAGGTTGAGAACCACTGCAACAGAGTCTGTTCTGCTTAGTTCAAAACCTTTCAATCTTCCCTGCTGGGATGAAATTGGATAGGTGGGCCTCAAACTGTTGTACCTTCCCTTCTAGCAGTTTAAACATCTTGTACTGGCTTCAAGTATAGCTCGGTACATCCTTAGACAGGAAAATAAACGTGGCAGAAATATTGCTGGTCACAGCAGCAGCTCCTACACTGTAATCCACTGAGAAGCAAACATACAGCGTAGGCATTATGTAGCAGGCTTTTTGGGCTTTTTGCACAGTTGTTACCTAAACGTCTCCAAATTTAAGTCACAGATGGAAAGAAAGTCCCCAAATTTCAATGACTTTTTTTATAATCAAACAAACAAACACAACAAAATTGAAACCGAACAAAACAAAAAGTTCCAGCCAATCTGTTGGATTTTGTCACTGAGGTACTTCTGTCCTTGTCAATGTAGTAGAACAACAATGACAATCTCATGTTTTTCTTAAATGAACCAGAGTGCTACAGGAACTACATATTTTGGTGGACAATAGGAACTACCCCATAATAAAAAAAGTGGTTTAATTTAATTTAATTTAATTTCATCTGATTTTATTTTAATTTTATTTTCCCACAATATTTTCTTGACCTCCTTGTTTGGATACAACATGCCCAAACACAAGCACTCAATTGAATGGGAAGCATTTTTATACCCCACAATACACTGAGTTTCTCACTATCTCAGAAAATAGCCCACAACTCACACCATATAAGTTTTTTAATTGTAGTGTAAGACGGTTAAAATAGTAAAGCTAAGTACTTTATTAGAATAGGCCAGTTTCTGGAGTCATTTTTCACTGACCTTGGTAGAAGTTGAGCAGAAACGTCTTGTTAGAGTTTTTTGTTTTATTTTTTTTTTAAAAAAATGCATCGAAAGTCCTGTGGTTTTTAATCTAGTTTTTATCATTTTCATGCACAGCTTGTAGTACATTATGTGCAATGACTAAGCCTTAGGCCCAGCTAGCCAGTTAGAGATTTTTGTATAATATCTGATTGCTCAGTGCTTTTATGTGATTTATTAGCACTCTGGTTTACATTTCCATATGTTCTCCTGTTGGCAATTCATCATCCTGTAGGAGCCTTGAAAAGGAAAGTCATGAAAGTCTCTATTGTGCCCTCAGAGTACTGTATAGTTATTATTACACCATTTCCCCCTGTCAGTTTTAAATAATAGACTATAGACTATGGTTTGTTCAAAGGCAGAAATTTGGGACAAGCCCACCCTTGGCCTCTCCAACAAAGGATGACCAGTTACCAGTGCTCTGAACACTGGTGGGTGAGCAACCCCACTCCCCAAGATAAGTGCAGGTGGCTGAAAAGTTGAAAAATCCTGTAGTGCAGACCTTGTGTATAGAGAGAGCTAATGTGGTTTGGTGGTTTGAACACTGGACTACTACTCTGGAGACCAGGGGCCTTTCTGCCCTATACTGTTACAGTGCTCTTGTTCCACTTTCAACATCCTGTGGAATTCTGGGGTTTGTAGTTTACTGAGGCCAAAGAGCTCTCTGGCTGAGAATTCTAAATGCCCCTCACTAGGATTCCATAGGATGTTGAAAGTGGAATAATAGCACTATAACAGTATAGGGCAGAAAGGCCCCAGGATTTGAATCCTTGCTTAGCCATGCAAAACCACTGGATAACTTTGAGCTAGACTCACTCTCTCAGCCTCACAGGAAGGCAAAGGCAAGCCCCCTCTGAAAAAAAATTTGCCAAGAAAACCCCCTAATAAATTCAACCTAGGATAGGGAGAATTTGGAAATGATTTGAAGGCACACAGCACCAATAACAAAATCCTTGTGGCTGATGTACATCACCTTTAGTCTGTAGATGGCAGAATATCATGTATTTAACCCTTCTATGTTAAAGCAACAACTTTATACTTGTCAAAGTTGTGGAGAAGACAAGACTAATCTCCTCCATTTGGCAAGCTAATTTTCCATGTAAAAGGAATCTTGTTTTAAAGCAGTAGCATTCAAGCATAGTTTTCCCTATGCAGGTGTGGGATGCACATTACTCCATGATACTCTAATGTTTCAGTCTTCAGCACACTTAGTTTGGGGGTAAGATAGGATTACCAACCACCCTCCTTTTCCAGAACGTGCCCTATCTTTTAGAGGTAAAAATCTTGGCAGATTTTTAAAATATCCAGGTTTTCTTACAAGTTCCAGACTGAAGGAAGGAGGAGATTAGGTGGCAGAGCTCTAAGGAGGAGGAAGAGAGAAACATGCTAAGCTAAAGCATGATGAGGGAAGTCCCCAAGGCAGCCAGCCTCAGCCTCATGGAGGTTACCGAGTGACTCAACAGTTTCCAGGCGGATTGGGGCCACTGCTGCCATTGTCATCACTTGGGCTGCCATCCTCCTCAATCTTGAGGGAAAGGCTCATCAAGGAGAAAATGGTGGAGAGGACAGTGTCTGGCCACAAGGACTGTCTGTTTTGTCCTGTTGGACTGACTCAACTGAGAAGCGGAAGCTCTTCTTGCAACTGCCCAGAGCTTACAAGGTATTTAAAGTGCAAACCATCATAGTGATCTATGGTTTGAAGTAGTCAGTCAGTAAATTTGCCCCCCTTTTTGCTTTTCAAAATCTGGCAACCCTAGGTAAGTCCCACAAACTATTTGGAGATTACTTCTGAGTTTTCATGTTGCACTGAGGACAGCCTTTCCTATTTTGATTTCTCTGGTCAGATCCTCCATGATTGTAACCACCACAGCTTCATTTGTGCTAGATTATTGATAGTAGTGCTGAAAATTTCTGTATTGCTTCTATAATGTTAGCATGTATCACAATATCAGGTAACTAAAGTGACATGAAAACTGATATGTACTGGAGGAATTTTTAGCAGGATCAAGTTGCTAATTCCATTACAATCAACAAGATTGTCTTGTCAATCCTAAATACACATGGAAGTGAAATCCTATTGAGCATGGATATTCAATTAAATATACTTTGCCCAACAGCATAATTTTGTAATCTCATGCCATGCTGTGGAAAGATTTAGATGAAATGTAAGGGTCTTGCTGCTAGCTTTGTTGTTTCTGTATGCCTTCAAGTCAACTCTTACTTAAGGTGACTCTATGGTAGGGTTTCCTTGGCAAGATTTATTAGAGAGGTTTGTCATTCCTCTAAGGTGGAAAGAGTGCTTCCCAAGGTCACTCAGTGAGTTTCTATGGCTGGGCAGGGATTTGAATCCCAATCACACAAAGTCCTAGTGTAGTGCTCAAACTGCTACACCATACTGACGCTCTTCAAGTTTTCCCTCATTGAAAATGTATTCAATATTAGTGCAATTGCATTCGTATGCTGATGGATCCTTGTTTGGTGTCTTGATGGTTGGTTGGTTCTCCAGCCAAGTAGCAACCTTCAGTTATGTATGATAATGTATTGCCCTTGCTCCCAGAAAAGCAGAAGCTTTCTTGATAAGTTGGAGTGGTAGCATCAGCTACTGTTGGTACAGTCTGTTCCTTTAATCCCTGTGTTTGTTTTAGCTGTTTATACATAAGAGAGCCTGAAAGCACAGTGTTACTGACTGAGCAATCGCAATTAAGTGTGAATCTCAGTTGTCTTAACTTGATTAAACAGACCACTAAATCTGCTGAGGTTGTCTTGAGAATCTATGCAGTCTGGTTATATGGCTTATTCTTAAATAAGTGATTAAAATTTCAGTCTACACACATTTAAGAGTAAGTTCCATTCACTTCTGTGGGGCCTGTTTCTGAGTAGATTGGTTGGGATTACACTGTGCTGCAATGAATAAAATGTACAATACATTATTCTTCTATTTTTTGTTTAACTGTTTTGCTTCCTGTTATTTTAAGGGCTTGCTTATAGTTATGGGAACATAATTTAGAAGGCTTTTTACTATTTATAGCAAGAATATCATTTATTAAACCCAAATGGGATTACTATTGTGGAAGCCAGTGTGACGTAGTGGTTTAAGCATTGAGCTACAACACTGAAGACCAGGGTTCGATTCCCCACTTGGCCATAGAAACCCGCTGGGTGACCTTGGGGGCGTCACATGCTCTCAGCCCCCAGAAAACCCTGTGACAGGTTTGTCTTAGCATCACTGTAAGTCGGAAATGACTTGAAGGCACACAACAATAATAGGATTAATATTGTGCAACTATTCAAATATTTAAGTGGGTGTCTGCTACGTTCTTCTGGTCTTAGTGGCAAAATTACTAGTGAAGTGTCAATGATAATCAAGATCAAATCCCTCTTAGCTACACATCACTGAGGTGGAAGGTTTGGTCTGCTAATGATTAGAGTCTTTCTATCAAGTTTTCCTTTCATCCTCTCTTGCATTACATTACAAGCTGCTTTTGAAATTCAGGTTGGTAGAGTGTGAGACTTCAGAACAGGAATATATGAAAAGGCAGTCAGCAATGAGCGTACGGATGTGGCTGTATTGCCTTTCTTACCTCTGGATTCCAGCCTCTTGTGTTGGCAGTTTATTTCTGCAAGCAATTGACTATCTTCTATTTATTCATGTTCTTTAGTACACACTATTCTTTTAAAGGGTCCAAACTCCTTATTAATTTATTTGGCCTAAATCCAATTGCAAGTCTCCAGTACAGTAGATGCATGGAAGCAATGGCAACTTGGTAAGCCAACACTTATGGAAGTTCCATTGATTCTGTAGGTCTACTCAAATTGAGGCTAACATGTGAATTTAGGCCCTGTTGTCTACTTTGTTTGCATACATGTGGTTGCAGTACTTTGGTCCTTCTATCTTTAGAAAGTTTCTCCTTTCCATCCAGTTTTCTCTCCTCCAAGAGTTGTACTGAGGTGGTAATCATGCTTTCTGAGTCAAGACCCTGAAATGCTGGATACGTGCACTACACTGTATGAAAATTTGACAACCGTATTCATTTTTAAAACTTGACCCTTAAATAATATAAGCCCCAGGAATTTTAAGTGGCTTGAATAAATGAATCATATTCTCAGAAACAACCCAACTTCCACAGAAAGCCTCTTGCCTAACTTGTACAAAGGTGACAAAAATAACAACAGGAGATCTAAGGCTGAAAGTTTGTTTTACATGCTAATACAGAATGGTAACTGGAATGAGGGAAAAACTCACTGACTGGAATAAGAAGATTTTGGCAATATAGTTTACTTGTAGGTTTATTATTTTTTGTGAAAAGCAATAAAGCTTGCCTTGTCAAAGTGTAGCAGGACTGCATGTTTGTCATAGCAGCCACTACAAAATCTTTCTGATAGGATGGCCAACAGCTGCTGCACAGACAAAATCACAAGTAATACTTCATGTGGTGTGTGGGTGTAGAGATTCACAGCTGGGTCTCCTTCTATTCTGGGAACCTTGGAACTTGGAAAATTACTTTTACAAGTAAGTAGTTGTTCTTGCAACAACATTGAAAATCCACAAAACACCCATGCCTTTACTGGGCCAACCAAAAATGCATAAAATACATCATGCAGGCTTTCAAAGCTCCACTGGCTTCTTCATCAGGCAAAGGTGTTAAAAATCATACAGGAGAAGGAAAAAAAATGAGGATGTTAGAGTCACAGTTCTACATTTTCTCAAGATGCTGTTTTTGTTGTCGTCAGTTAAAATGGCATGGAGGGATAGCTATGCAGGCAGAGGTCATTCCCCTCTTTGGCCATGCAGGCACTGGAAGACAAAGAGTTATAAAATCCAGGCAATAAAACTTCAACACCATTAGCAATAGGAAAAGTGACTTCTCTTGAGATCTAGGCTGTTTCTGTCCAAGGTGAAATTACCTTCCCCTTTCTTAGGCACAGAAATTGAATTTCTAGAGAAGCCTCTGTACTGTTTCATCTGGAAAAATCTTTTAGGTGCTGTTTAGTTGCTATTAGAGTCCCAAAGGCCTACAAGTTAACATTGCAGGTACAGTTTTAAGAATGTTTTTTTTTTTTTTACTTTTTGTTCAAAAATAACTGAAAGACAGTCCTCCTTCCAGATTCCTATGTTTGACCATGAATTTGATTATTCACGAGGTGCTTGTGTGCCTTCTCCCCCATTCTCCTATTCCCATTTTCTTGCATTTTGCCAGGCGTGGAGAAGGAAGGCAAGCACGCCTGCACAAAAGGCAAGGGAAGACGGGGAAGACATGTGCACACTTTCCTTCTCCCCCTCCCCTCCCCTTCCCATTCTTTTGTCTTTTACCCCATGTGCACTGAGGCAAAAGGCATGGGAATTGAGGGGGAAGCATGCCTGCATCTCCTTCTCTGTGCGTGGTTCTCCTCCTTCCTATTCCCTTGCCTTTGGGCCAAGTGTGGAGAAGGAAGGCTTGTGGACCAGGGCAAAAGGCAAGGGAATGGGGGGAGCCTGAGGGTGGGCTTACTTGCAGTTTTCCCACTCTTGTGAGGGTTTCATACCCCGAACCCTTGCAAAAAGCGGAGGGTCCACTGTAGATACTTTTAAAAAAACATGAATGCTACAAGTAGGGTTACTAGGTGGAACCATCCTAGATCCTGAGACAAAAATTCACACTTAAGGAAAGCCCCTTATGATGTTATAGGGCGATATCTTTATCAACTGCAGTTGTTTAGAATATTAAAATAAAAAATACATCTGGCCCTCCACATTATCTAGTGTTAAAGGTGCAGGACCCCTGCAAAAGTGGGAAAAGTGCAAATATTAAAGTGTGTGTGTGTCTGTGGGAAGGCGGCTGAGGCATGGTGGGGAGAACTGGCACCTAGGGTCCAAACCAAGTCAGAGAGACGAGAGGGAAAGGGGAAGGGTCTTCATGGTAGCCCTACACTTCCATTCTCTCACTAGCTCCTTCTTTCGGTGTGTGAGGGGGCATCAGGAGAGAGTTTGTGGCACGGAGAAATTGGGCTTTGAGCTGTCCTTAGCTGGCCAGTCAGTGGCTGGTGGTGCAGGAGGACCAGAGCAGGTTTTTAGAGGGCTGCATTGCCTAATTTGAGCTACTGAGAGGGAAGGTTCCCCTGGAAAAGAAGTGCTTGAGTGGGGTGCAGGGGTTAAAGAAACTAATGAATAATTAAATCCATGAAAGTCAAGCCTGCAAATGTGGGGGGGGGGCAACTGTACAGTGTCTAACAAATGAGAAAATATTTATCTGGTTGACATCTTGTTAGGTTTTTGGGGACAGAGGAATCCACCACTGTTCTTGTGCAGTGACCCATACACCCTTGAAAGTAATCTGTTGCTTGCCTCCCCAACATAGCCATTTAGTGGCTGGTATAGAGTGAGTGATAGAAGAGAAACATTTGACTAAGAGACGCTCAGTCATGATGTGGAGAAGCAAGGCTTCCAAGACCTGCAGATGACAACCAGGAGCTCCTGGAGGATGTCTTTTGTTTTTGTTGTTGTTCAGCATTCAGCTATAAGAACATGAATGGGAGCAGGTTGGGAAATGTACTTTTAGAATACAGTAACAAAGGTAACTTTGAGCACATGTGCAGCCGAAGAATTTTGTACCAATAATACGGCTCATAATTCAAATCCACTCTTTGTTTCATTCCAGCTTTTCTTCTATCTGAGAACACTATTTTAGGAATTGTGGAGAAGGGAGAAAGCCTTTTTCCTTCTTGTTCCTGTTAAAGAATTAGGAGTCAGGTCTATTGCAAATAGCCCAGAGATTCATATTTATTAATTTTAACATAAACATACAAACAAATTCACAACAACAGAAAAAAAAAGAACAAAGGAAAAAGGAACAAACTATATATAACAAGATACAAGTATAACTAAAGCTAAAACTACACTAAACTAGATTGAACTGAACTAAGACTAAGACATAATGGCAGAACATATTACTAAATGACTAATTTATTACCAAAACCAGATTCCAACTGTGCTAACTAAATAAAGCTCTGAATCCTCCAACTGTAAGGAAAAGGAAAAAAATGATTAATATCCAATGTCTTTATTCTAGCATTACAGATCTATGTACATTCAACTTACTAATATCACTAACAATCATAACTGCAGATTTATTATATCATTAGGTTTCTTTGTGCTCAAAAAATCCATGAATGGTTTCCAGTCTTTCAATATTTTCTGCCCAACCCTGCTGATGGTGAAATGGTAGTATCAACTACTTCAATTGATTGACTGTATGGCATTGGAATTATAGAACAATAGAGCCAAAGTGTTATGGCAAAGGCTGGGTGGCTTCCATGTCAGTGGGGAGGGTGAATCTGCTCCAGGTATTACTTGAAATTTCAAAGGTGTTATCTAAGATACTGTAACTTCTCCCCCAAAGAGGTTCAGCATCTTGGATAGCTCTGGTAAAGTTCAGAGTAAAGCCTAGTGCAGATTCACTGCTTCATAGACATGGAAGCCATCAGTTGTTGTTCTTGTTGCTCCTCCTCCTCCTGTTTCATTTTAGTTTTATTTCTTTATGTCTGTGCAATACATTAGTGATAAAGTAGTCCTTCCAAGTTACAGGAAGGGTTTTGAAGAATCAGGATCCTATACTTTTGGTTCCATTGAAATGAATGGAACAATGCTAAATAGGATGAAGGACCTTTAGGGGCTAAGACAAATGCTAGCTCCCACCCCACTGAAACAATTACATCTACTGAAATGAAAACAGATTTAGAATTTTAGAGTAAGGCGTTATGCAAAGTACTAAAGGCTTGAGAAACAAGGGGGAAAAAAGAGAAAATGTTTGCATGTGTGAATTCTCTAAAGGTTGTTGTTGATGGCCATATTGCTTATTTGAAGCTGACTTATGAGTCCCAATGCTATGTTATTTTAAAACTATAATATAGATTCCCTTGACAGCACATAATAGAGAGAGCTTCTGCATCATTGCTCTGAAACAATTGGGAACTCATCCCATAAATCAAAATCAAAGGCTGTTACAGTTTCGATTTATATACATACACTTTGGAATGGAGAAGCCCGTCTCTCCTGAGTCAGCACAGTGCTACCTCAGTGATTGGGTGAGAAAAGTCTTGGTGCTATCTTGTAATCTGTAAAGGTTAACTGAACCGTGAAGATAAAAGACGAATTAGTTAGTAGAAGAGATTTTTCTTAACAACAGCAGTCGTCTGGTCTCTAACTTGGTAGAATCATATTAAATATGCATAAGTCTGAGGGGCAGGACAGAACTGGAGGAAAAGTGCTCTGCCACTAAATGGTTGGATAACAGTCAAGCCTATATCCAAATTCTCATGTTTCTTTATGCAGCAACAAAAATTGATTCATTTATTTTTATATACTAATATAGGGAGAGATTTGTGAGACAACCAGTTATGGAGGTAGAGGCTGGTGGTGGGCACTGAATCTTATCTCTGAGGCCATTTCCACCCTATGCTGTTATAGTGCTATTATTCCACTTTGAACACCCTGTGAAATTCTGGGTTTTTTAGTTTTCTGAGCTGAGAATTCTAAAGGCCCCTCCCTGAACTGCAAACCCCAGGACTCCATAGGATGTTGAAAGTGGAATAATAGCACTATAACATTGTAGGGCGGAAATGGCCTGCATTTTACACTGAAGTTGAAAAAGCTATCCAAGGTACTGGAGAGCCAGTGTGGTGTTGTGGTTTGACTGTTTGCCAGGATTTTGGGAGACCAGGGTCAAATCTCCACTTTTCCATGGAAATGTAGTGACATGACCATGGACAAGTCACACTCTCTCAGCCTCAGAGAAAGGCCATGAATATGATTGCTGTGAATGGAGGCAATGGAATACTCAAGCTAGTCAGTAAATGTGAATGGCAGTTAGGCTTTCTACAAGGAACATGGCTAGTTAGAAGTTCTGGACAGGAGATTTTGGAAATGTTTAGAAGTCTAGGAAGAGACTTGGGGACTGTTGAGAAGGGTTATAATTGTTGACTCAAGAAAGTGTGCTCAGAACTGGAGGTAAAGGAAGCATAATCTGAGGGAATCTAATTGGCAAGTCTGACTACCAGAGCTGATAGCTAAGGAGAGCAGGAAACCATGATGAAAGGTTGTGAAGCTTCATGGAGGCAAGAGGACTCAGGAACAGAAGGTTTCAGGCAGAGATCTCATCCAAAGGGAGCTTCACCAAGTAGTCCCTAAAACAAAACTATCCTAGATGCCAGAGACTATGGGAACAAATAGAAGGCAGGGGCAGCTCATGGACCAAGTGAAAGGGGAACCTCACCCCAAAATCAGATGGAGGCATTCCTCCTATTTGGTCCATGAGGAGCCCATAACTGGAGGCAGAGGAAGACTGTGGTATTGTTGGGTGAGACTGAAATCTCAGACCCACCACACTTTCCCAGATATGGCACGGAGCTGGGTTGGACCCTGAATCCGGATAGGAAGGAGTCACACATATGCACACACAGAATACCTTTTGCAAAAAGATTCCTGTCCACCAAACCTTGATCTCCTCCAAGCTGCTTAGACAGAGAATTGGTCAGATGGACAAACTTTTATTAGAAGCTTCAGAGATTTAGAGACCTTTCAGAACGTTACATGAATGAAAGCAAAGTACAGATGAAGGTACACATGAGATAAACACATGTACAGTACTTGTACCCAACCCCTTCCTCTGGAGGATGGAGTCTTCCTGATCATTTCTGCAAAGCTTCTCTGGGAGAGTAAATAACGACATGCTCTCAAACCACACCAGCTTATGTGGTAGTTCTTATCTCTGAGTAGAGATTGCTGACTCTGGGTCATCTGCTTGTAGTTACAGTAGTTTTCTTTCTTGACAGAAAAGGAAATGGAGGCACATCATAAAATGGCTTCAGCTCTGCAAAACTAGTAGTTACAAAGTCATGCACTTACATGTGTAAGAAACTTTTTAACTCCAACAGTATAGCACATATTCTTGAATGAAAGATATTGGAGTGAAAGGATTTTAAGGAGATCTAGTTTGAGCAAAAAATTACTGAAAGCTTATTTTGTTTGGGAGGACTATCTTCCTTATTAGGTACAGTAGCCAGGTCTACATAAGCAATCTCAACCTATTATTTCAATGCCTTTGTAAAAAAAAGAAAAGAAAAAAAAAGCCCATTATATACTTCTTAACTTTGTTCATTCTGCCAGCCCTATGCCCACATGAACAGAAGGTTGATTTTTTTTTTATTGTGGTGGCAGCTTTTAAATGTTTTAGAGATTATACAGTTTTTTATGAAGGACTTCCAGAGTCCAAAGTCTCAAAAGTTTTTTTTTTAAAAATAAGTATGAAAATCAATGTTTTCTTTTTTTCCTACACTGATGGGAGAACCTACATTGGTAGTCTATGATGTTATGCAGCAGAATGAGGTGGGAATGAGGAACTTGTAGAATTTCAAGTTGAAAGAATGAAATATATCACTTCAGATTACAAGCAATGGATGAATTATGGAAGTTGCCCTTCTGAAGACAGAAAGCTCACACAGCATGGGGACAGACTGGGCTAAAACATTAATCAACAATATACTTGCTTTTTATTTCAAGGGAGTTGCTTCTATTAGAGAACAATAGCTTAATCACAGATGTAGTTATGAATGTGTAACTACATATTGTTCCTTGACTGAACCCCCAAACCTAACAGCCAACAGCCACACTGAGTGTGAGTAACAGCCAACAGACACACTGTTCTGCTTGTGTGTCATGTGCCAGGAGTCAGCTTCTCCAGGTGAACAGCAGCCTTGAAGGAGAACAGGCAGATGCAGGTACACTAGGATGAAAGCCAGCTGGCTCCAGCCTTCGAAAGGAAGACAGAGGGTGGTGGCTTGATACCAGAAACAAGACAGCTTCTTATGTGTTTGTGTTTGCCAGCCTTTGCCTTCGTGTGTGCTACAGGTTCCTTGCTTTGACCTTTGGACTGTTTGACCTTGTTGCTTGGTGGATTCCTGACCTTTGGACTGACACTGGACTTTGCTCCTGCTTCTCCCTGACCAGGCAGCTTTATTGGACTGCTAAGCTGCATCTGTTTGCTTGCTAAATATCTTGGCAGTCTGTTGGGTGTGACAAAGTCCTTCTTTTGATTGTTGCAACAGAGATTGCTGGTGAGAAAGGAGGCTGAAAACATCATACCGCTGCATCCTGATCACCAGCACAATATCTGTCTCTCGCTTGGTGTGGCCGCTAGCTATTAAAGTAGGTTTTTGGGTGTGGGGGGCATTTGTAATTGTGGCAATAGGACCACAATCATAAACATGAATTCCAAGCAGGTACAAATGCCTAAGTCTAGTTTACACATTCACAACTGCTCCACACAATGCCAGTCCCTGTTCTCCCTCGCCATCTACAAAGTACTCATCTGTCATTTCATGTGAAATACTTGCCGCCTACATTAATGGAGGGTTTATCCACATGAAGTCTAATGAAATCACAGATCCTCCATATGTACATGATATTCCCATTTACATTCTTAAGCTCTGTTGAGCCAACTCAGGATGCTACCCTGTTCTGCTTTATGTGCAGAGCAGGCCTGATTCCAAGAGAGAGTTAAATACCTATCATATTTTATTCAAAGAGGCATGCATTTTATCTGTTGTCAAAGATTAATTCTTTCAAAATCTGTATTTTAATTATTTCTATTTCTAGCTTTTTAAACTTCAGGAGTCTAGGAAAAACAGTACTGCTAGTTAAGTGATAATGATGGCATCAAGGAGCTCCTACAGTTAATTTGAATCAGATTAATGGAGGTAAAATAATGAGATGTATTGAAGGTGTTGGTGGAATTTTGGGTGACGTCCATTAGCAATGTGTAAGATCATAAAGGACTTATCAGTAATTCCTTAGTACATTTCCTTTGAACTCAGAATTCCTGCTTGAGTATAAACTTTTAAAATTCTTTTTTTAATGTTTTAGCTCATTTGGTTTTTGAAAGCTCAAAAAATGAGCCATGCACTGCTTCTTTAGTGCGACAGTTAGAATTGCAAGACAGTGTGTTATATTACACAAACAGACATGTCTCTGTTGGCTACTCGCTTTTTCATTTAAATCTCTTTTCCTGTGCATTCTGTTCTCAGATGCTGCCCGCATGTTTTGACTGGTATTTGTAGCCTTTGTGTGAATAGTTTCCTTTCTCGCTAAGCAGAAACAAAAACTTGTGGAAACCTGAATCTTGGACAGAAAACTGCAACCCAGATAACCTTTCGTTTGAAACAAGTTTTTCTAGGGCAAGAGAATGGATGTTGGAAACAAAGTTTAACGAACTTTGTGCAACAGTAGGGAAACTAAAATAAGAAGGCAATACTTCCTGTCTTACAAACATACACACATACATAATAAAACAAATAAACATTCATACAAGGGACTCAGTGTTCCTATATTCCACCCATGGAAAACCTCTTGTTAGTATGGGGTGGTGGTTATGCAGCCCCACCCCCAATGTTGTTAAATGGCAACTCCCAGCATTCTTTCCCAGTGGCTACGCTTGCTGTGATTTGCAATCCAGTAACATCAGGTAAGCGAATTACCGTTCCAAACCTACTATAGAAGCTATTCAGTCTTTAACAGGTCAGTCATATAGGACACTGCTACACAAAGAGCACAGCAATGTGATTAGTGTGATCTGTGGATTGCAGTAAAAGAAATGGGTGTGCGATACAGCATCATATAAGAAGCTGTCTTACTGTCAGTTGTTAATCAGAATGAAGAGAGGAAGACTGGGACTTGGAAGGGCAGCTATCAAGGATCTAGGCAGGATGGATTGTGAACTGTAAAGATATATTATTGAATACCAGAGTCAGGCTTGTCTTTGCTATAGTTGTTCTGATTTTTATGTGTGGTCGTGAAGGCTGCACGGTGAAGAAAACTGACAGGATGAAAATCAACTCATTTGAAATGTGGTGCTGGAGGAGAGTTCCACAGATAGCATGGACTGCCGCAAGTTTATTTGTGTTTTAACTTTTGTAGTAGGAGTTTTTAAAAAAAATTGTATTGTGTTTTTAAAACATTGTTCACCGCCTTGAATCCTGTGCTGGGAGAAAGGTGGGTTGCAAATTAAGGCCTGAATTCTATTGCTGGTCCTACCTAACGTAGACCCAGTGAATCAATGGGATTTACCTATGTGTTGATTTACCTTCCAACAATTCATTGAATGGGTCTATTCTGATTGGGGCTAACCAGCAGGATTCCAGAATCAATCAATCAATCAATCAATCAATCAATCAATCAATCAATCAATCCTATACAAAATCAAGCCTAAACTCTCCCTAGAAGCCAAAAGGTTTAAACTGGACCTATCATGAGGTGACATGACTCACTAAAAAAGGTAATAATGCTCAACATTCTAGATAGAGTCCATCCATCTATAATGCAGTCTTCCTTCTTTCTAGAAAGCCATGACTTTGGGTTTGCAAGACCTTAGCATGCTGTTAATAACAGTATGTCTTGGAGGTCTTTCATAGGATCACTATAAGTTGAAGCCAACTTAACATCAACTGACAACAATGCTGTTTTTGACCCTATTGCAACCTCATGCTGAGTCTGGTAAATGTTGTAAATGGTAAGTTGTCCAACTATATACAGTTTTAAACTATGGCCATTTCCACATGGGGCGAGGGAATCGCCCCGTGACGCTACTTACTGGGTCTTTTGGCTCCCCGGTCCAGTCCAGGCTGCTCCGGAGCAGTGTGTGCTCATCGCTCCACCCTGCTCCGGGGACGAAAATGGCAGCTTCCAGTTGGTTGAGGGTCTCGACCAACCACTGAAGCTCGCCAGCCTAAAGCCCGCCCCTGGCAGATTGCAGGCTTGCATTGGTGCGAGCCTGCAAATCTGCACAAGGGAGCAGGCTCGCACTGGCACACTCCGTGCTTTTGAAAAACCTAAAGAAACAGGTTTTCCAAAAGCACGCTGGGCGACCACTTGGGATCGTTCCGGAGCGGGCTGGGGTGTGGAACTACACTAAATAGTCCAGACCCAGTCCGATCCCAGGTGCAGACGTCCTCCCTGGAGGACGGACTGCACACCGTTTCTAATATCCCATGCAGAAATGGCCTATGTTTAAACTATATTAAAAAAAAAACAGTTGGGAAAGTTGCTATTTTAAAATTTAAACTTTTACTTATATTATTCCCCCATGATGGCAAGGGGATTCTGAAATTTGTCATCCAGAAAAGTAACTTTTGCAAGCTTTTCCCAAAACCAAAGCATATCTTTTCAAAGTGTAAAAGTTGCATTTGTTGCTTCCAACAGCTACCTCAGACAGACCTGTCATTTGCCAGACTGTTATAAGGTGACTCTGACAAGCTTGGTTAAATTACCATCTGCCTGTACTTGCTGAGCAGAGAACCCAGCAAAGAGCCAGAATTGCATGGATGCTTTTCTGATGTCACACTGGCTGTATGTGAGTTCCTTTTTTGACAGGAAGTTGAAGTTGCACAGCCCCAAATCCCCCATGGATTTGGGATTGACTACTCATGATTTACCACCTGGACTCCTGAGAAGGATTCAAGGAATGTTGTGCTTCATCTCAGCACTTCATCTGGCTTAGCTGCTGTCACACTCTTCACTATTTGTCATGTCTCACCCCTTCCCAACTAGAAAGAAGAATCATGTAGTTGGCATAAAGCAGTTTATTTTCAGTTAACTCAAATTGACTACTAATCATCAAATAAGTTTTCTTTAGGTGCTTACACATCATGTTTTTCATTATTGCAATTTGTTCCACCAAAGGAGTATCTGTCTTTGTTAATTTGTGACACTCATTTAATTTTTGCATTAGCCTGGAATTGTAGTTTCACTCTGCAGCACAAGATATTAACTATGGGCATCCTCATTAACTCTTTATGTGAGCATGGAACAAATAGTACTGAAATACAGTCCATTTGAGTCAACTGAAAGCTGCATCAGATTGCAGCTTTGTTGTGGCTAATGTTTCCTTAGATTGTCCCTGAGTCATTTCAGTGGTTCTGAGAAGTATATTAGGCTTTGCTCATGACTCCTTGGTCTAAAAGAGACCTTCTTAAAATTCTGCTATCTCAGAGTTTTCTCTGAGTTTGCTGTGGAGAACTATCTCCTTTGTCTCCTGCTAAAGTACTATCATCAATCCAGGTAAGCAGAGTTGGACAAGTTATTGTTTTTGGATTACAACTCCCAGAATCCTCCATCCAGAATGGTCCCTCCCACCTACTGGAATCTAGGGTGGGGCTTGTAGTAAACTTTGCTAAATCAGATCCTGTGTGCATCCTATGGCAGATGGTCAGTGCCTTCAGCTTTGGCAGCCATTGATCACTTTTGAAAGGCTGAAAGGAGACTCTGCAGCCAGTGATTCCTATAAGTGAGTTGCACTAACAGACCTCAGAGTTTGCTGCCCCACACGTGGATCAGTGAATGATACCTACTTTAGGAAACAGACCTAGTTAGAAAGTAGAATTTCAGGAGGAAGCGGCTAAACACAAAAACAGCATTTATTGGTAATGCCATAAAGCTTTTATACCAATTATTTTCAGTTCCTACAGTTGGAATATCCTATAAAGTAATAAAACAAACTGTTCTGGACCTGACAGACAGCAGTTAGATTTCTACCTTATTTTCTTTGCCATAAGCTTCTCCACTGAATGAACTGACTCATCAGCAAACATCTTAATGGTGTTGTAATAAAGTAACAGAGTTACAGAAATTCTTACTAATAGAAAATTACCCACTGTATCGCTTGCAAACCCAAGGCTATTTGATAATGGGATTGTGCCTAATTAAGATACAGAGGCTCATGCACCACTAATGTAACCATTTCAGCTCCTGTTGTAACAGATAATGAGACCATTCCCTGTCAATTGTTCTAGTAACTACCCCATTGTTAATGAATGCTACTGTGTATATGAATTTGTCCCAATATATGTCCAGTTAACAGTGTCTGATGACCCAATATTGTCTGACCTGCTTCAGAAAGTTCTGCACTGCCAAGGTCAGTGTTGAGAAGGCATTTCGTCCTAACTAGTCACAGCGACAACATTTTTTTTAGATTATTTATTTATTAGTTTTAAAACAAGCAATCCAAATTACAGTCAAAAATCACAATGACAGAGAAATATACATTAAAAGAAAGAGAAAAGAGCAGAAAGGAAAGAATTAAAAAAACTCAAAACACAATACAGTTGGGCCTCAATTTTTGCAGGGGTTAGCGGAACAGGATCCTATGAAAGTGGAAATACCACTAATATCTTTAGTGCCCTTCCCCCAAATGTGCATGCTGCAGACTCTGCTGCTGTAAAAATCTCCTTCAGGGTCTTCATCCTTCTCAAGGATAAGGAAAAGAAGGCCTCAACACTGAAGAAGATTTCTGCAGCAGCCACTGTTGACACCATGACCCCTCCACTTCAATCTGAGGCCATGTTTTCCAGACCTCTGTCACCTCCATTGGTCTTAAAGCCTTTCCCTAGAAAAGGCCCTAAATCCTCACAGAGCCAGGCCAGTGGTGGCAGAAGTGGCAGCTCATTCTCCTTGCCTTCCCACTCCTCTCCATTTCTTCTTGTGCCAAAAGTGAAGACCTTACAAGAAAAGTCCCTTTTTGGACTGAGCTTCATGATCCCTCCTTCTGTGGAGCAGAGTTATTGACTTCCATATGCACAAGTCCCTTTTTGGGCAGTGCTTTGGGATCTCTGCTTCTGGGGAGTGGACCACAGAGAGAAGGCGGGAAGACAAGCCACAGTCACCCACTGGCCCTGCCGCAACTGCTGCAAAAATCTCCTTCAGGATCATTGGGGTGGAGACGGAGGGGGGAAAGTTTGGAGGCCAGCAGAGGCCATGGGAAGTTGTGAACTGGGGCAACAGCAGCAACAGGAGAAGATGGAGGAGGCAGGAAGAAGGCAAAGCCAATAGCTCCCAGGAAACTTTCTCCACCAATACATTACAGTACTATCACTACCTACACCCATAGCTATAATACTAATCAAGCAACACAACAGCTACAAAGTTGTGAACCCGCAAAAGTTCAGGGCTGACTGTACCAACACACTAAGGTAAGACATTGAACACTAACTAATTAGAACTTCAAGCACTAACTCACTGAAACACAAAAGGGGTTTGACCACCCATTTCAAAGTGTAGTTGAAAAAAAAAAGATTAAAAAGAAAAATGGTCTTATTCTACCCTTAGAGATCCAGCTAAGTAATCCTACTAGAATTACTAGTACTCATAGCCACAAACTGTGGCATCGTCAGATTTCTTATTGCACAAAAAGTCCATAAATTATTTCCAATCTTTCCAGAAATCTTCAATTGGCTTATCCTTATTCTCCATTACTTTGGCCACTTGGGCTAACTTGGCAACCTTAACAATCCATTCTTCCTTTGTTGGTGCTTCAGGCCATTTCCAGGTTCGAGCCAACAATATTCTTGCTGTTGTCATAATATAGCAAAGACATAGTCCATGCTCACTATCCAGTTCTTTATTACAAAGAACTAATTAATGGAAGGATTCAGAATGTTCAATCCCCATCCACTTCATAAGTCTGATGATCCAATGAAACAAGCCCAGACTAGAGGCTGTGTGATTCTTGGATTATTTTTTTTAAACATATAGATGGCACAGAGATCCTGTGTGACATGCAGGGAAAGGGCTTTACAACTTCCTCCTCATGGTGTTTCTGATATAAACCAGAGCTCCCTCTACCTGTTTTCCACACTGGAATACAGGTCCCACTATTCCCTATGAGGAGTAGCCCACCCCCTCCAATCTAACATGAGGCTGCAGCAGGGGCAAGGGTGAAAGTGGCTTCACAATCCCAGTCTAGCTGTGATTCCCCCTTCCTACAAGCCAAAAAGTAAGCATCTTGTTTGCTCCTTTTGAAGTTGTTGTGAGCTCAAGAAACTTTCTTTTTTGGGCTATAACTCCCAGAATGCCATGCACCATGGCTACTAGCCGTGCCAGCTGGCAGGATTCTAGGAGTTGTAGTTGACAGAGCGATGCTTCCAAACTCTGCATGTGATTGCTTTTGAGGAAAGCAGAATGAATGACAGGGGTATCTGAGTCAAGTTAGTCTTCCATGTAAGCCTCACTGGAATGAATGAGATTTATGAGGGCCCATCCACTTCATTTCAGCCTTAAGAGAGAGAAATGGGATGATATCACTGAAAGCAGAGTGGATAATGCAACAAATATAGTTCAATTTGCCATTGTTATGTGCTTTCAAGATGACTCTGAATTGTGGTGATCCTCTCATACAGTTTTCTTGGCAAGATTTATTCAGGTTGGCTATTGTCTTCCTCTGAGGCTGGAGAATGTGACTTGCTCAAGGGCACCCACAGGGTTTCCATGGGTGAGCAGAGATTCACACCCTAGTCTCCCAGAGTGCTAGTCCAACAAACCACTACACCATGGCGACTCTCTGCAATTCAGTAATAGCACAAACAAAAATAAATGGATTGTATCACAGTTTTACTCTTCCAGATGGCCAGCTTCCCTTGTCCAGCAGGTTGTAGCATCCCTCTGGGGATTTTGACAATAGCTTTTTTCTTTCCTTTACCAAACTTGCATTTTCTTCTTTGGAAGAGAGATGGAAAAAATGTTGGCAGCCAGCTGGAGATCTTTCTCCTACCTTCTCTGAAGAGACAAGTTTGTGAAGATGATGGAGATAAGGGTGACACATAGTTTGAAAGAGTTTTCTTCATAACTTTCTGACACTAATAAAAATTAATTGTCAGAATTTTCTCTCTGTTAGTTTTCCAGAGAGTTTTCAATACCTAGCAAATGCTCATTTCCCATTCTATTGTTGAGTCTTCATGAAATGAAAGAACAGTGTCTCTCTTTTCCTGAGTGCCTTAGAAATAGCAACCCTGGAGGGAGCACCAGACTGTTTTACATCAATACTGTCCTTTTTCTTCAAGTTTTTATTGAGTTTGTTTTTTCTTAGTCCACATGGGCTTGCTGAACACACAAATAATTTATCTGCGCTCACCTTTCAATATGATCATCTCCCCATGTACATTTTCTAAACAGGAAGGAATATACAGAGCCTAAGAAGCTGCAGTCACAACAAATGTTAAATTTTAAAATGATATGCTGTGGTGTTTTGATGCTCCCAGTAAACGAGATTTTGTTGCCTTTAGGATTAAACATGCTTGTTTGACTCAGACATTATTTTCAGTGTCACACTCAAAACTTTGGCTTCCTAACAAATGAAGGAAAAGTTTAAAAGAAGAAGAAGAGGGTCTCTTCAGGATAGAATTTCACAATGCTTAACCGGGCACCCTAATGATTTGTAGCACTGATTAGCAGATCACACTGCTGTAGGCTGAGCCTTTTCATTTCAGTATGCAAGTATTCACAGCATTGTAAATCAGGAGGCAGTTTCTACTTACGTTTGTGTTATAGAAATATTTCAATAAGAGCTGCTTCACTCATTATAGCACTCATTGTTCCTGTTTTAAATACACACATGAACACATAAGAGGTGAATGGGCATGGATTTGGAATCACGTATCCTACAGCTTATTTTTACACAACGTTGGAACTACTGAAATCATAGAAGCACAATGCAGAAAGAGATTGTAAGGCATATCGAGTCCAGGCCCCAGCCATGCAGGAATACACAACTAAAGCACCCTGCGGCAGCCATCTAATCTCTTTATTAAAACTTCCTGTAAAGAAGACTTCACAATATTCTGAGGTAAGCTGTTCCACTGTTGAACAGAATTTACCATCAAGGCTTCCTATTATTTAATAAGAATATCCTTTCTTGTAATTTGAAACCATTGCGTCATGCCCTATCCCCTGAGCAGCAGAAAACAAGCTTGCTCTCTCATTTACATGTTAGCTCTTCAATCTGTTTACAGATAGCTATTCCCATAATCCCTCAGTATTCTTTTCTCCAAGCTAAACTTTCACAAATCATTCCGTTGTTCTTCACTGGACTTATTTTCCAGGCCTAGTCACTTCCTCTAGGCACATTTTCTCTGGGTAATACCCTACTTGAGTGTGGTGCCCTGAACTGGACACAGTATTCCTGGTAAGGTCTGACCAAAGCTGAATAAAGTGATACTAATTGTTACCTCACTGGTAAACCCTGTCCCGGGATCTACAGTTTTGATATTAAAATATGATCCAATGTGTCTGAGAGGTCACCCGGATGGGCATGTAGGCAGCAATGGTCAAACAATTGAAAACCAGGTCAGGCCAGTAAAATCCCTAGTCACATAGTCCCAGGAGACCTCAGGCTGTGCAAACCCACAGTAAACAAAGGGTCCTCAGCCACTGAGGAGCCATCTTGAGGGGATTAGCATCTTTTCCCCAAGTTGAGCACCAATAGCAATAAAATCCTACCAGGCAAAGACCATCTACATAAATTCACACCACAACCCAATGCAACTGAAGATCCTGAAACTTTGGCAACACCTTGTGATCTCATCATGCAAAAGGAGTTGCCATCGTTGAGCTTCTTTTCCGTTGCAACACCCATTGTTCTCCCTGGGAAAGGATTAGCCCTCCAGGTACCTTTTCCCCTACAAATAGTCCCAGTTTTTGAGTGTTTCTTTGGATAACTCCCGGTCATCCCAGCAGACTGTTTTTCTGTCCGTTGAATAATCCCCTCAGCTCTCTCCATGCTGAGCTCTACTTCTTCATTGTCTTTCCTGGACCAAGGACTTCAGGAAAAGGTACAGTACTACCCCAGCTACAATCCCTTCAATATTCCCCCTATCCAATTTCCTCTCTTTTGCTTCTTAATAGGTCTTGAGTGAGTGTGTGAATGATTGCGTTGGTGTGTGAGACTTTCATTCAATAAAATCATTTTATTGGACATCTTCGTTTGGTTTTTGGCTTGGCCTGACCCCTTAAAAACTGAGTAAAAAGACCCCGCTAGATTACCCTGCCTCTTGCATTGCTATTGCTCGTGCTCTGGCTAGTTTCCATTCCCTGTCATGTGGAGCACATTGAGGTGTCCCCCAAGAGACCCCAGAAATCAGGGTAACATATTTCTTCCTTTGATCTGGATACTATATTTCTGTTGATGCAGCTAGAATGTCATTGGCTTTTTCTGCTGCCCTATTATACCATTGGTTCATGCTTAACTTGTGGTTTACCAAGACCTGTAGATCCTTTTCACATGTACTGTTCTCAGTCCAGATGACACCTATCTTGTATTTGTGATCTGAATTTTTCCTGCCTACATGTAGGTTCTGACATTTATCCCTTTTCAGATTCATTTTATTAGTTCTGGCCCAGCTGTCCAATCTGTTTAGATCATTTTGAATCCTGATTCCACCCTCTGAGTGTTAGCCGCCCCTCCTAGTTTGGTGTCACCTGCAAATTTGATGAGCATGTTCTCTATTCCATTATCCAAGTCATTTATAAAGATGTTCCACTAAGCTAGAACCAGCACAGAATTCTGAGGCATCTCACTAATCACTTCTCTCCAGGATGCTGAAGAACCATTGTTGAATACTCTTTGGGTCTGGTCCATCAAGTAGATACAAATTCATCTAGCAGTAATACCATCAAGTCTATATTTTACCAGTGCTTCTGCAATAATGACATGGGGGATTATGTCAAAAGCCTTCCTGAAATCAAGATACACTACATTCACAGCATTACCCAATCTACCCAAACTTGTTAACTCTATTTAAAACAGAGAAATTAGATTAGTTTGACATGACTTGTTTTTAAAAGACCCATGCTAGGCTCTAGTTCTTTTTTTTCTGCCAGACTGACTTTTTGTTGTCTGGTTTTTTTTTCTTTTTCTGCTATTGATGGCAGTAGTTTCCTGGGTGTTCTCCTTGCTTTGAGAATGAGGACAACATTTTCCTGTCTCCAGTCTGAGAGGACCTCACTTGTTTTCCAAGAATGGTCAAAGACTATAAACAGTGGTTCTGAAATTATACCTATAAATCTCTTTGGCATACTTGGATGAAGTTCATCGGGACTTGAAGATTTAAATTCATTTAAAATAGCTTGGTTGTTCCTGTACCACTTATTTTGGGGTTCAGCCCTCCTGTGACATCATTTATTTTCTTTTCACCGGGTTAAAATTTGCCTTGTCTGAGGAGAAGACACAAAGTAATTATTGAGCAGTTCTGCCTTCCTCAGTCACCCATTAGTAATTGCTCATCTTTTCTACACAGAAAGCCTACCCCTTCCTTGTTCTTCTGCTTGTCTTGAGCATAAGCAAGCCTGCTCTTCTGTAATTATTTTTAACCGCTCTTGCAAGCTTGCATTTATTCTGAGGCCCTTTCCACACGGGGGTAATAAAACGTTTTAGCGCATTGTAGCGCGACATCTGACGGAGGTCTTCCATACCTTAGAATGCGCTGAGTCGTCTTTAATTTCTCAGTTCCACACGTCAATCCGCTCAGAAACGTCTCCAACTGTGCTTGCACATGCTTTTTAAAAACCGGAAAAAAAGTGTTTCTTTTCCCCCTGAGCCGCGCAATCACGAACAAGCCAGAAAATCGGCGAAGCAGGAAGCACAACGGCCGGCACCAACCAACGCACTAGCCAGAAGTGGGGGGTGGCGGCGGAAGGCGTTGGGCGTTGGGGGAGGACCTTGCATACGTACGTGCGCGCGTGTGCATGTACGCACTGGCGCAGGTACGTACTGATGCAACGCGCCATTTTTTAAAATCGAAATCAGCCTATCACAGCCATAGTGGGCGAGTTTATGCTAATAGCAGGAGTGGTCAGGACGGCAACGTGTGGATCTCTGAAACCGCGCTAAGCCGGATCAAGCATAAGACGTATGGATTGAGAGCGCGCATTAACGCGGATACAAAAAACCCCGGAAATAACCGGCCGGAACCGTCACTACGTGAATTCCTCTCCTCGTGTGGAAAGGGCCTGAGATTCAGCCCTCCTGACTTTTCCTCCACAAATACAGGCTACTTATTTGTAATCTGCCTTTCTGACTTGCTACTTCTTCTGTTTCTTAAACATGCCTTTTTAAAATCTCAGCTTTCCTTAAAGCTCCTTATGCATCCATCCTGTTTTCTTTTGGTGCTTTCCATTTTTCCTTCTCATTAGAATTGTTTGTGATTGTGCTTTCAGTATCTAACCCTTAAGAAGCATCCATCCATCATGAATTCCCTTCTTTTTGAGCATTTGTGACCATGGGGTCTCATCCATTAGTTCCTTAAGCTTACTGAAATTGGCTTCTTTAAAGTCCTGAGTGCATGTCTGACTGAATTCAATGCTGCTGCTGTGGTTGTGTGCCTTCAAGTAGTTTCTGACTTATGGATACCCTAAGGAGTATTTCTGGGCCTGAGAGTATGTGATGCGACCAAGGTCACTCAGTCAATTTCCATGGCCAAGTGAGAATTGAACTCTGGTCTCCTGGGTCATAGCTCAATGCTCGAACCATCACACTATGGTAGGTCTCAAATCATTAATTAGTTCTTTCCTGTTGGTGATAATCATGTTGAAGATTGTTTGTCCTCTTGTTGCTTCTTCTATTTGCTTGAAAATGAAATCATCAGCAAAGCTAGCAACAACTTTGCTGGACCTCACATTCTTGGCAGAAGTTAATCTCCAGCAAGCATCAGGATAGTTGCGATCACCCATTAATCTGTTCTATGACAGCTTCATTGTGATTTGGAAGTCTCTAGAGGCTGCCCACAGAGATGTCACTGTTATTTCCCTCTCCTCTAATTCTACAATTCTGTGTTTGTAAAGTGTTAAAACAGAGCTGGGAAAAGTTTACCTTTTTTATTGTTCAAAGCAGGAAGTGGAAAACTTAATTTTCAACCAGTATTTGTTTTTCATTTGTTAGACTTTTTGTGTTTTATTTGAATGACTTGTTTTGAGCAACTATGGTTGGTGTTTAATGACACCACTGGGGAGTGTTACCAGTTATTCCAAAATGAAAATGATATAGTACAGGCCCTTTTGGGATACAGTATCACATACCAGTGAATATAACAACCAGTTCTCAAAAGTCCTGTCTTCAAATTATCAAAGGCGCCTCTCTAAACTGCAAACCCCAGGATTCCATAGGATGTTGAAAGTGGAATAACAGCACTAGAACAGTCTAGTGCAGAAATGGCCATAGACTTCCTCAACAGATGATTACATTACAATTTGACATGAGATGTTCAATTCCTTATAAATGTAAGCCTAGATGGCTGCCTCTTAGGGATGCTTCCTGAGTTGAATATCATGTTCCAACATAATGTGAGATGTCTGTGCCTTACATGAAATATTAATGATAAGACAATGAGAAGTCTATGTTCTTTCCTAAAGGGAGTGTATATATGCATACATATATTTATACAGACACACAAACACACACTGTTTATGTTAATAAAATAACCTAAAAGATTACAAATATCCTGAAATTCCAGTATTTAAGTGTGCTTAAATTGAGTATTGATTCTAAATCTGCCTGTTTGAAATAGACTGTTGATCATGAGTTGGGACCTTAAGTAAGCAGAAGATAACAAAGGGGACTTCCACACAGATATAGGTTAGCTAACAACATGGCTTGAGAGTTGGGCTATGATCCTGGAGATCGGGGTTCAATACCTTGCTTGGCCATGGAAACCCACTGGGTAACCTTGGGTACATCACTCACTTTCAGTCTCAGAAAACTCCACCATAGGATCACCTTCAGTTCGCCATAAGTAAGAAACAACTTGAAAGGACATGACAACAACAAATAGTGAAGAGTCTTCAGTCCTTCAGAGAAAGAGGTAGGAGTAGGGAACCACACCTATCTCAATCTCACTACTCACTTCCCCCGACTCTGGATTATTTATGAAAAAGGTTAAACACATAATTCTATTTGATATTGCACAAGTTAGCTTTCAGGTTATATTTTCAGAATAGCATGCAGAGCCTGGATGAAACAAACTGAAAGAACAATGATTTTATAATAAGAAGCAAATTCTCACTCTAAAGAATAGTTTCTGGCAATGGCCACAGCTGTGTAAAAAATTGATGAGGTAGAAAAAAAATCCTCAATTCTTTACCTAGCAGAAAGCCTAGTTTTAGAGGAACAGTCTAGTTTCATATTATCTTTCCCTAACTATTCCTTTCATCAATGCATAACCTAAGGAAAATTTTTTTTTTACTACAATAGTTTCTGCAGGAACAGCTAAGATAATCTCTCTTTATCAAGCAGTATCCCCAGCTAAAATAAACTTTGCACAGACAATAGGATCTTGTGTACTTAACAGAAAGTCTAGCTTCAGCATCCCGCAAGCCTCTTCTGTTAGGCTTCTGTAAGCTTTTGAGCCAGAGTTGGTACAGTCAAAGCATGAGGTCACAAAGACCTTAATTATTAATTATAATATGAATGCATGGCAAATGGATTTAAATCCACAGTTACACAGCCTGTGGTACTGTATCAGTATTATTGCAAGTCTCTTGTATACAACATTGTAAGTGAAAATAATACTTTTCTTTGTTAAAGAACTAAGGAATACTGGTATATACTGCATGATTTCTACAGATATAGAAGGTGAATGAAATATAAAATACCAAAACAATATGTAAACATTCTAAACATAGTGCCTAGCTCTTATATTCAAATACAGATTTTTTTTATTATTTTTTTGGAGTAATTAACATTGATTGCAGATTAACACTGATGTATATGTTAACGCTGATATACATACAAAAAATTATTTCAGTGACTAATACAAAATGATCACTGCTCCACCCACAACCAACAAATTAATTTTCTCAGTAAATATAATACTGCTTTTACCCTTCCTTTCCTCTCCGTCCCCATCCCCAGGAAACAGTCAATTCTTACTTAAATCCCCTTTCTTTTGATGTGAGAATTGTATTAATTGTTTCTATTGGTTTGTTCCACTTCCTTAGCCAATCACCTTCATTCAGCTGCCCCATATACCCCATTCTTCTTTCTAATATAAAATCAAACATTCTATATTATGAAATATAATGCTGCCCCTTTTCCACCTTCCATTTTCCTTTGTCTTTCCAACTGTATGGATTAACCACCTGAGCTGCCCTCAACATTTGTTTCAACAAGTATTCCTCATTTCTATCCAGTCCCAAATTGCTTACATTTAGGCCATTTCCACACTACACTGTTATAGTGCTATTATTCCACTTTCAACAATAGCACTATAACAGTGTAATGTGAAAATGGTCCTAGGGTCATGCAGTTTTCTTTATTTAATTCCAGCTTTCCCCTTATTATTCCATTTATCTTATTAATGACTTCCTGCCAAAATTTCCTGCCGTCTTACATTCCCACCACATATCTATATATGTGCCTTTACTTCTATTTCCACATCCATGCCAACAATTAGATGGCATTTTTTTATTATATATGATAACTACTGTACCATCTCTCAATTAATTTTAACTGTTGCTCCCTTATTTTCATATTTTTAATCCTGATGACTTCGTTTTACCACTCTTGAATTTGTTTACAACTTATTTTAAGATCTCTTTCCCATAATTCTAATAAACCCTCTTCTGGTTTAAATAGCCCTTCCAATAAAAATGTATAAATCCTCCCCCAATTCCTTTTTCCACTCCAGTCTTTCATCTCATTAAGTCTTCTAGGAATATTGAGTTTCTCCATGCACCCTTAATTCTAGCAACCTCTTATAAATCCCAATTAATTGAAATAAAAATTGTTGCCCAGTTATATCAAATAACTTTTCAATCTTAAATGGTTTCCCTGAATTCTCATATAACTGCCTGATAACTTGGTAACCTTTATCCTTTATTTTTTTATTAACTCTACTTAATCCCTGATTTCCATCCTTATTCAAATATTTTATTGGGTACCATTTATAACTTTGTGCATATAATTTCTTCTCCCATTTCTTCCATAACACTTAAGTGGACCTCAACTGGCCCTCTCTTATACTATTAAACTTTCCTCCTAATTTCCTTTCCAACAATGACCCAGATTCTATATTATTTAAATAATTCTCTATTCTCCCCCATCTTTTATAATGGAATCCAAAATCTAATAATCTCTTCAATTGAAAAGTGTCATAATAAATTTCTAAACTGGGGAGCACCCATCTCTTATTTTTCCTTGATGTGTATATAATAAATTCTTATTATTCTTGATTCTTTTCTTTCCTGATACCCATTCCTTAACTTTCTTTTCCCAGTTCCTTAACACCTTAACAGGAATAATCTCTGGAATGGTCTGAAATAAATAAAACGATCTTGGGACAACAAGCATTTTCAAAGCTCTAAATTTTGTCAACATGTTCCGTTGACTTTTATTTCATTTACCAAATTATTAATTTTCCTCCACATTTAATTATAATTACCCTGAATTATATTATCCACATTTTTCATTACATTTACTCCAAGATATCTTTAAAAAAAACAAAACACCTCCTAGCCTTAGACTACAACTCCCTTGTATATCTTTTAGGTCTTCCCATTTGGTATTAATAAACATTGCATCAGATTTTTCCATATTTATCTTAAGTCCTGAGTACTTCTCAAAACTTTTAATCACTTCAACTAGTTCCTTTATTGTCTGATGTGGTTGTTCTATTCTTGCATCATTTGTATATAGATTAATCTTAATTTTTTCCTTTCCAATCTTATATCCAGTCATATCAATATTATTCCATATATCAATCTAATTATAGCCAATTACAGCCAATAATTCCATAGCCAAAATAAGTAATAAAGGGGTTATTGGACAACCTTATCTCATTCCATAAATACAAGGTGATTATTATCCATAAAACTGATACATTTTAAATACTAATAATAGTAATAGCACTAGTACTAATAATATCCACAGATGGATTGATTTATGACATATAGGTTGCAGCCTTAAGGACAGTTCAAATAAGCCCCATTGAGCTCAGTGGAACTTCCTTCTGAATAAAGCACTGAGGGTGGGAGGCAGCCTAGCATTATTATGGGAACCTCCAAGATAGTCAAATCTCTGCCAAATTCATGTCAGAAGAAAAGAGATGAAAGTGTGGTATGATTTTCCTCTTCACTTCCTCTTAATCCCCACAGCTTTTTTGGATGATTCCACAACCACTGTTAGTAATGGGAGGTAAAGTATTAATGCTACCTGCTGGCTGGAATCAATTTCACCCAGTGTTGGTTTGGGATCCAAAATATTTAAAGCCACCCTTTAAAGCCACCACAAAGAGGAGGGTGATTTTTTTCAGTTTAGTTGCTGAAGAACTTCTTAGAAGGAACTTGTAACCAACACACTGATCTGAATTTATTCTCCAAGTTCAGTTTTGATGGCTGCCTTTCTCTCAATGCAGTATCAACAATCTTTTAGGCCAGTGGTTCTCAACCTGTGGGTCCCCAGATGTTTGTGGACTTCAGCTCCCAGAAGCCCCAGCCATTATGGTCAATGCTCAGGGCTTCTGGGAGCTGAAGTCCACAAACATCTGGGGACCCACAGGTTGAGAACCACTGTTTTAGGCCTTTTCCTCACGGGGGCCCCCCGAAACGGGGCTGCGCACGCAGGGGCGGAGATTACCCGTGAGCAGGTTGCTCCGTCCCTTCGAGGAGCGCGGATCTGCCGTGTCAGGACCCTGGAACTCCAGGACACCAGCTCTGAGTCTGAGCCAGAGTCCCTGGAGCCTGCTGCACCAGCACAGCCCACTCCCAGTCTCCCCAGGCACAGAGCCCTTGGCCCCAGTAGTCCCAGCAGCAGAGCCAGGGGCTGCCCCAGACCCAGCCCAGCCAGAGGAGTTGGATAGTGAGTTTCAAGAGCAGGTGCCTACTTACCAGCAGCATCGGGAGCAAAAGAGTGCTCTCAGGAGGTCAGAACGTTTAAATAGAAAACGCCAGGCAATCAGGGCCCAGCTGCGATAACACCTGGAGGAGTGATCTGCCTATAAAAGCAATCACTCAGCCTTGGGTCTTTTGTCGGCTCACAACTGACCATTCTGGGTGAAGTGCTTGTTGTGGATCTCAGCTTGGCCTCCTGAAACGCTGCCCGACCTGCTGGAACGTCGCCACCTCTTGATCCCGGACCAGCTCTGGTAACTTTTTTGTTCGGACAGACTTTGACTGTGTGCTCGCTTGGCTGTGACGTAACAGCCAGGGAGTCTCCCTGATGCCGGTATTTACTGCTATTTTTCCTGTTCTGTTCTGCTGAAGTAAAGCCCTTTAATTTATTCTCTGCCTCATCTGCAAGAGACTTGTGGCCGGCTCCCTTGGCTGCTTGCCAGGCCTGGGCGTTGACACTCCGTTCCAAACGCTGCTGAATTTCGGCGGCGCTCGGTGGTGCTTGGCGGCGCCCAAAATGGTGGCCGGCAGCTTCTGGTGGCGCTCCGCCAATTAGGACAGTGCGCCAGCCGGAAGCCCGCCCCCGGGCAGATCTGCAGGGATGCGCTACCACGTCTCTGCAGTTCTTGACCAGGGGCTGCTATGGGGCAGTGCGGGTAAGTTTTATAAAAACCACTTTTGAAGGTGGTTTTTATAAAACTCACAGCGCCACCCCCGGGGCTACGCTAGAGCAGTTTGGGTCTAGAACCTCACTTTTTTTAACTGCTCTAGCACAGACCCTGGTGAAGAAGACCTCCTGGAGAGGTCGCTCTAGCGTGGGCAATATGTCCATGTGGAAATGGCCTCAGTCTCAATCTTAGTAGCCAGATAGAACACATTTTGTTGTTGCTTGTTTAAAAAATAAAAACTAGATTCAATTCAAGTTTTTCTTTAATATTTTCCTCTGTAGTTTCGATTGGGTTTATCGCAGTTGTGCCAAATTGAGTTCTCTCCATTAACAGCCATGGCTAGTGGCTCACCATGCAGCCTCTTCTGCAACTCCAATTGTCCAGTTCTCACACAGTTTCCCCAGCATCTCTGAACGGCTGCATTAAAACAAATCTCTGTACACATCCATTATGTTATGGTGAATCTCTGTAATTTCCCAGCTTTGAGAAATTGCTGCTCCCTGCATAGAATACCTGTTGACAGTAGATGCTTTTTACCTGTAATATCCTGTTTGTTGCTTTCCTTGGTGGAAATGTTCACATCAGGAAATGTATACACAATCCAAGTCTGTTGCTTTTGTACAACTCTCCATAAACGAGACAGAAAATGAGACAACTAAAATGGGCATGTGGCAGCAGAGCTCCCTTGTTTATTCCCACCTGTAAAGGGGACAGAATAGACAAATGGATTCTGTAGACACAATTTGCACACCAGAATCTCCACTTTCATGCAGCCAAGAACTGTGTGTATCATTTCTACTGTTGGATTACGAACAGTGGGCAGCCACTCCATCAATCATTGTTGATGCAGCAAGCTTTGATATTGCCTCATCATATATTAAGGGATGTGTGGGAATTGACTGCCTGATGTTGAGCTTTTATTTTCTTAAATAGATGGTTAACTGTCATATTAATTTGTTGGCCTGTTACTGACAAGTTAGGTTCTTATAGCTGCCCGCTTCGTGGAAATTTCTTACCAATATGGAACCAACTGTCATTCTGTTATTTGCGAGAGAAAAAGATGGGTGAACTTGTGAGGAATATGGAAAAATAGGCAGGACACAAGATCTCCCAGAGCTTGGGGAAGGAGAGATTTGCAATTGCATTATTACCAGGACACTTCCTCTTGGATGTAGTGATCAGCAATGCAACAGCAATACAGCAGAGGTAAGCGAGGCCACTGGTTGCCCACCCAGCTTCTTAAGTGACTCTTGACCCAAGCAAAATTGCTCACTCCTACTTGAAAGGAATTCAGAACCATTTTTCAGTGATAAATCTGTTGTCCTTTGGCTGGTGAAAGGCCTGTCAGATACTTCAGCCAGACAAACTGTGGGAATAAATAATTTTAAAAATTGCTATGGCTTCTGTGTCTCCTTAAAACATTACACCAAAGCTTTCCAAACTGTGGTGTGCAATGTAAGTGTGTCAGTTGCAGTGTGTAGGTGTGTCATGTGAATGTAAACGGGTGGAGGGGCTGCCTCTCCCACTGCTGTGGTGGGCCAGGCCTGGCCTGGGTGAAGGGGCTGCCTCTCCTGCCACCGCCGCTGCCTCCCAGGGAAGAGGAAGACCCCGGTGAGGGTGGTGGTGGGCCAGGCCGAGAAAGACCCTGGAGAGGGCAGTGGCAGGTCAGGCCTGGGTGGAGAGGCTACCTCTCCCATCACTGCCACCCGGGCTGAGGAAGACCCCAGCAAGGGTGGTGGCGGCAGGCCAGATTCAGGTGGAGGGGCTGCCTCCACTTACTGAATTACTTATTGAATTACTGTGTCATGAAATGATGCATGTCTAAAAAGTGTGTCGCCAACATGAAAAGTTTTGAAAGCTCTGCATTATGCTGATGTAAAAGGCACAGAGATCTTGGAAAGCTTTTACTATAACAATTCATTGAAACATAACTTGTTTGGGCATTTTGCAAAGGTAATGGGGCATACACCTTTTACTTGATAAATAACTGAATAGCTACAACATCAAAGTACAGAGATTGATTTGGGGAATACACACACACACACACACACACACACACACTTACTGTACCAAAAGTTTGTCCTGAAATTCAACTTTCATATTCAGTGTTTCTCTGAAACACTGAAACTGGATTATATTGGATTCTTCCAGAGAACAATGTGAAATTAGTGATGTATAAGTATTGTTTTTGATCTTGCACCTTCTCTTTGTCATATTTACTATATATTGGATATTATGCATAATGCAGAAGCATAGCATTTTATTGGTGAATACTGTAATAGATAGAATACTTTTTAGAATATCTATTTATAGATAGAAAACTATTTATAGAATATCTATTTATAGATAGAATACTGGTGACCTTTCATTTGCTACTATTTTATGTATAGTGAATGATTTATGAACTCGCTATTTAACCTGGATGTGTCCTCTTAAGGTCACTGGGGAAGGAGGTATGCAGTATCACATTGTGCAGTGATACCCCTCACCATTCAATTTACCTGTCAGCTTTTGGAGAGTACCCAGACAGCTGTTGAGTGGTTGGGGGAGGGCAGAGGGCAGGCAGGCAGCATTTCTTTAGCTGAATGCACAAAGAATATGGTATTCTCTGTGATTCCTCCCACTCTCCACAGAATCATCAAACTCATAATTTCATATATGAAAGCTAATTCCATAAGTAGAGAGTATGGTGTTGTCCAATAATGTGCTAACCTCTACTTATGTTGTCAGTGGCTTATGGAAGAAATAAAAAAATCACTAAGTGACTGGATCCAGTTTCATAAAGCCGTGAAATCTGCAGGTCAAAGGAATCAGATGACCTGAACCAGATATACCACTGATCAAAAGAGCTTAAGTGTGGTATACATAGCGGGGCCATTTCCACCCTCCATTGTTATAGTGCTTTTATTCCGCTTTCAAGGTCCTGTGGAATCCTGGGCTTTGCAGTTTGGGGAGGGGCCTTTAGAATTCTCAGCCAGAGAGCTCTTTGGCCTCAGTAAACTACAAGCCCCAGAATTCCACAGGATGTTGAAAGTGGAATAACAGCACTATAACAATGTACTGTGGAAATGGCCTGAAAAAGTTGAGTCAGATCTGTTCAGGCATCATAGCCTGATGCCAAGTTACCAGACACTGTAGGGGGAACTGTTGAGCTTTGTCTAAAGTATGGATTTATCACACATTAGGATTTGGGGGGGGAAACCTCACATTGTCAAGACAGGCTATCTCAGCCCAAGGACGGAGCCTGTTAAAGATTCTCAAGCCCCTGCAATATAGGACCAAGACACCAAGCATCCTCTCTATCATGTTTTCTATAATTTGTGCAACATGTCTATGTACAACTAGTTTCTTTTTTTCCTTTGGGAAGCAAAACAGAGAAAGGAACAAAAGGGCAGGCTGGTTGACACAGTTTCTGCAGTGCCACTATTTTATTAACCCACATGATAAAGAAACAGTTTTTCATTTTATTGCATATTTCAGAAATGTAAAATAACAACAAGAACAAAATAAAACAAGAGTCCTGAAAATGTGCAACATCTCTCTGAGACCGAGGGGGAGAGGAACTCATCTAGAGGCCATTGTGCCATTTACTGAGTGGAGACAAACCAAGTTAGGATTCACATCTCTAATCACATCTGGTCACTGAGATAATTTACCTGTGTAAGCAGTGGAACAGGAAAATAAAGCAGCACTATGGACCAGAAGCCACTTTCCCCAATTAACAGAAGAGACCAAGCGTTCTTGTACCAGTTAATTCCCCGGTATTGTTCTGTTTACATGGTTGTGAGTGGCTTGCTTATTAATGGCTGCTACCAGATCACCAAAAACTGACCAAGAATTTCAGTTCTGGACAAATGTACTCAGGAGTAAATCTGATAGAACTCACTGGGCTTAGTGTTGAGTAAACATGCTTAAGTTTGTTCTGTAATCCTACATTTCTTTATACAAGTTTTGTCAATGTTTCTTCCTCAGCATCCACTTATATAGTAGTTTCCCCAAGTAACCCTCTCTCAATTTTTTTTTTTTAAATTTGTCTTTTGCACAGGAAGAATTGTCTTCTTTCCTTTTGGTTGATAGTTTGTGTTTTCAAGTGAGTTCCTATTTGCTATCTCCATCCATCCATCCATCCATCCATCCATCCATCCATCCATCCATCCATCCATCCATCCTTTCGTCCCTTTATTTGCATGCTACCTTTCTCTCAGACTGGGACTCAAAGCAGCTTACAAAAATGCATAATATATAACAAAGACACTTATAGTTAAAATCATACAAAATTAAAACAGCATTAAATAAGCGCAGAATTAAAACCACTGAAAATTCTTACTTTAAAACAAAGATTAAAAACAGTTGTTGTTGTGTGCCTTCAAGTTGTTTTGACTTATGGTGACCTCAAGGCCTATCACAGGGTTTTCTGAGGCTGAGAGTGTGTGACATGCCCAAGATCACCCACTGAGTTTCCATGGCTAGCTGGGAAATTGAATCCTGGTCTCCAGGATTGTAATCCATTGCCCAAACCACCACACTACGCTGGCTCTTTAAAAACAGGACAGCACAGTAAAAGCCATTTTGTTAACACTCAATGTTCAAAGGCTCGCTGAAAGGACAATAAAGAAGGAGCCATCCAAGCTTCTCCACTCCCTGCTCAATGGTAAATATTAGAACTGGAAGGACAGAAATGTCACACGCTGTTTCATACAGGACCAGAAATCCAAGTATATAACCTCATTCTGTGGCAATGTAGAAATCTGGACTGCAGAAATATGAAAATGTTTTCTAGTAGGCCAATTTAAAATGAAAAGAGATTAAAGATTAAAGAAAGCACTGAAGATGCTGAATATTAATAACAATCATTACTACTCTTTGGGCCTGGCATCACTTTTTCAAAGTTTTGAGTCCCACCCAAACCTTTAATTCTGTGAGGCTGAAATCAAACATGTTTTAAACCCCCTGGGCTTCCACTCTTAGATGAAAAAGAACACAAAGGAAAGCTGCCATTAGAGAGGAAATGTCAAAGAAGCCACATGTTCATTTCATCAGATACTAATTGCTCATTATTATTCCCAGTGAAATAGACGTGCCCAAAGATAGCTAAAAAACCCCCCAATCCAATCAGTTAATTCAGAAGTTCTGTTCTATAATAATTTTAGAAATTAACTTAGAAGTTCAATTTTATAATACCTTGATTATATATGCCATACTTTTCCAGGTGATATTACCAGATACAGTCTTCCCTCACTTATCTGATGGATTGGGGACTGGTCCACCGTCAGAAAACAGAATTGGTTGAAAAACAGAACTCTTACACTATACTGTAGGGAGCATGAAGGACTTATGGAGGCTCACTTGGGACTAACTGCACACATTACTTGCAAAATCTCTCAGCTGGCTTAGTGTCTTTTCCCCTCCTCTCAGCTTACTTTGCAAGCAGCAAAACAAGAGTGATTCTAAATGAGCCGCCATAGGGTAGAACTGATGAAAGAGTGGAACCCCCACCAAATTAATGGAACATGTCTTTAATTTGGAAGCATCAAAACAGTAAGTTGCCAGATAACTGGGAATCAAAATGTGGAGGCTTCATGTATTTGTTTCATTTAATCTGTACTGGAATTTTTAAAATTTTTATTTTTTACACACACACCTACACACCTAGATGGCAATGTGTATTCAAGCAATATGCCTTTTCTTTTCTTAGTTCATTTATAAGCTGTTTGATGTGAAGTCGAAGGCTTTCATGGCCGGAATCCATAGGTTGTTGTGGGTTTTCCAGGCTTTGAGGCCATGTTCTATTAGGAGATGAAGATGAAGATGCCAACCACAGATGCAGGCAAAACATCAGGAGAAAATACTAATAGAACACAGCCTCAAAGTCCAGAAAACCCACAACAACCTATAAGCTGCTTGTTAGCTTGATGTATCAGATACTTAAAAATTGGGGGAAAGGGGTGCTCGCTTCGGCAGCTCATATACTAAAATTGGAATGATACAAAGAAGATTAGCGTGGCCCCTGCACAAGGATGACACACAAATTCGTGAAGCGTTCCATATTTTAAAAAAAAAAAATTGGGGGAAAGGGTAATCTTAATGCTCAGAAAGGCTAGTTTTGCAGGGTAGGTGGCCAAAAAGCTGTGGGTTTGTATGGCTGAGCAGGGAATTGAACCCTGGTCTCCAGGATTGTAGTAGAGCTCTCAAACCACTACACCATGCTGGTTCTCACAATTAATTTTACTCCCATTTTATTGGTCCATTGAGGCTAGCTTGTGATAAACCAATGAAGACCTTAGCTCTTCACACACTGTTACAACTTGGAATGTGGAGTAAATGTGCAATGACTGATAATGATAAAAGACTGTTGTTCCTAATTCAGGAATTATATACAAATACACCTATGAGGGTTAGGATCAGTACAGATGGAAGGCTGACACAGGAACTCTGTACAACAAAAGGAGTTAGACAAGGGTGCCTGTTAGCACCCTTCCTGTTTAATCTTTATATAAACAATATAGTAACTCAGCTAAATCTCCCTGATCATTTCCCTCCCTCAATCGGAACTAGTAAAATAGCACATCTAATATGTGCTGATGACATTGTTTTGCTCTCAATGAATAAAATCGGGCTGAAGAGAAGTCTTAACAAACTTTATGAGTTCTGTCACACAGAACAACTTAGAATCAGCTACACTAAATCTAAGGTGATCATTTTTGGTAAACGTTCACTTAAATTTAAATGGAGTTTGGGTGGTAACAATATAGAACAGGTCTCCTCCTTTAAATACTTGGGGGCATATTTTGATGAGAAAAATTCTAGTTTATGATAAACCAGTGAAACCTTTAGCTTTTCACCCACTGTTACAACTTAGAATGTGGGCTTGAGTCCTTATTTGGATTTCAAGCCCAAATCCCTCATACGAAGCACCTCTCAGACTGCAGAACACCTATCTGTGCAGAAGTTCTTCCTTTCTGCTAATGCTCTAGATGGTGTTTCTGTTCCAATCACTTGCCAAATCAAATGGCCTATGGTGTCCTGAATTAAAGTGTCTGGCCGCTGATTGTTCTCTCTTTCTCTTTACGTGTGTGTGACGAATGCACACTTCTGTTTCCAGAAGAGTGCGCTTAGGTAAGTTGTTGCTTTTTTTTTTTTAAACCTAACCTGAGTATTTTCCCTTGCTGAGAAAGGGGAAAGCATACTTTGAGTCAGAGCAGATGAAGGAGGCAGATGATTAAATATCATACTACAGAATTTTCATATCTTTGTTTTATAAGACATGTGTGTCTGCCCCCACACCTACCCAGTGGTCCCAATGTAATTTGATTCTGCATTCCTTTGCCACAGACTTATTGTCTTAAGAGAATCATTATGAATTTAATTTACATAGCTCTTATTTTCCAAATTCTTTGGCAAACATTATTTACGTTAGCTACCTGTTCAGATGGCTGGGGGTGGGGGAGGCTTGACTGGGCTGAAAAGCTGGCAGGGAAGGTGTTCACTGAACAACTTTATAATAATACAGTTTGCAGAACACAGATACAGATACAGACCTCTACAATTTATGTGTCAGTCTCTGAGACAGGCACCTGTCAAGGAGACTGTCAGTTTTAAGGAGGAGAAAAAAGGACAACGGCTACATTGTAGAAAATGTGGATAGGACACCGTTGGATGGTTAAATAATCAGGAAGTCAATCAGTTCTGATAAAAATGATTTGAGGTTTTCATTCTGTCTGCCCAGTCTGTTGAAGAAGAAAGAGGAAGAAGAGGAGCAACCTAGTCCCCTCCTCCAAATTGTTTGATGCACTACCTAGTTTCTCTTCTGGGGGTTGCTAAGCCATAGATTGTTCTTGTTCATAAGCTGTGTTATAACCATTCCCAGGCATTTATTTCCCCTCACTTTTCTCTATCGTAGCACGCTATTAAAATGGGTTTTCTTTTCATGGCTGATTCTGTGGAATAGAGATTACCAAATGCTGAACCACGGTCCTCAATATTTGTTCCAGCATCTTTGTTTGAAATGCCATCTGAAACTCCTTGAAGCATGGGCTTAATATGATGTGTTTGCACAGGACAGGCGCCGGCATGGGTTTCTGTCTGAGCAGTCATTTGACGGTGCAGCGAGTGTTGGGTTTTGTGCTGTGGACCATACAGCCTACAAATGGGAGAATTTTATGCAATTTAGGCCTGAAAGAATTTGGATCTAAGGGGGTCTTATGTGAACAAAAGGACTCTTTCCACATTGGAAAGGGCTAGAGTTCCTGCAGAAGCTTCCACCAAGACATTTAGCTGCCTGAGGTACAGAGTGAGATGAAAGCCTCCTTAACCTTCCCCTGCCCTTCTTCCACATACAAATCTGATCAGACTGGCAATGCAATCTTATAAAACACTGGCAATTGAAGGACATCTTCTATTACACCTGAAGGCAGTAGGGTAGCCTATTTTCTCCAACACAAGGGAACAGACAGGGAGCTGTCATCTCTATCCCTCCCATGCCATACAGCACTTGCCATTTTATCCTGTCTGGGCTGACATTCCTGGAAGGGGGAAGGAATTTGGCTAATTTCTTCTCCCCCCATGCAGTCTCCCTTCCTGCCATTTCCCAAGGACATACTGAAAGGTTTTAAAAAAACTCTCCAGAGCACTGTGTATAGCAGGAAGGGGGAAATTGGTAAAAATAATTTGCCTGTGTGAATGGGAGGTTGCATCAGTGGAACGTTCTTTCTGTGCACTCTGAACCCCAATCCAATTTATACTAAACATTGCCCCCTATTCTATAAAATGCATGCATTGATGAGAGTTGTGCAGTATGATTCCCCCCCCCCCATGAAACCATGCCTCATTTCACAGATTACATTGGGGTAGACTACTTGTGGCCTTCAAAATATGATTGGACTGTAAGTCTTAGCACCCCTAGCTTTCAGGAATGATAGGAGCTACTATTCAACAGCATCTGGAAGGCCACTCCTACATTATATAAAGATCAATCATATATTCTGCAGTGGGATGAGGAACTTTCTTTCAGTCCGTGAAGTGAATTTCAGTTTGGGAAAGTCTCATCTACTATATAAAAGTCAAAGTTTGTTTCTTTGTGTCAGTCAAGGACCTCATACGATTGGCTGTGTTAGGCAAGGACCTTATATGATTGGCTGCCTAAGAAGATTCTATGGAATCCTGGGGTTTGCAGTTTAGGGAGGGGTCTTTAGACTTCTCAGCCAGAGAGCTCTTGGGCCACAGTCAACTGTGCGTGTCTTGAATAGGCTGGTCATTATGGAGATGAGGCCTAGCAGCAAGGAGGAGGACAATGTATTCCCTCAGGAACCCAAACTCTGTATGTTAATAACTCTGAATACAGATTAGATTGGGAATATGGGGAAAAGTTACAGGTACTGGACGAGACAGTTTAGGGAATTAGAGGCACAGGATCTCAAATCTTTTTGACAAGTATTAACTATGAGAAAATAAAATCCTGGGCAATGTTGCATACATATGCTAGTAGTCTATATTTTAGAAGTGGGTGGAATGAGGGGCATGGGATGGGGCCAAGGACAGAGTGGGCAGGCCCAAAACAAAGTTGGCAAATCCAATTCTTACCAATCTGGACATTTTCCAATCCAGCATTTAAAGCCCATGTATGCCTGCCCAAGTGCTTGTCATAATCTAGAAAGCCCTATAGGGCTTAGGGCCAGACTATCCGAAAGACAATGGCTGGAATCCTTTCGGTGTCTTCTGAGTAAGTTTTCCTATGGAGGTGACTGGACATATTTGTCTAATGCTTCAGGGCTACATAGAATTTAAGTTGTGGAAGCAGAGTTGCACATGTGGTACCACTGTGCATGTAGCTGGTAGGTGTGCATAGATGCACAAGGGGTGCTGGCTGAGTATTTAGGTGTACATTTTGTTGCATATTCCGCACAAGAATTAAGTAACACAGTTAACTCCACATGTGGACATATGTGCTACACTGTGGTGTAAGATCTTGATCCGTATCTCTGCCTATAAGCCTGCCTGAGTTTTAAAACCTTTAGAGGAAAGCATTTTCACAAGGATATATAGTGAGGCCAGAGGAGACGGCCTTCTTGTTGGCTCCTCCTAGGCTGTGGGACTGTCTCTTATGAGAGGCTAAGCTGGCTTCCCTTTTTCCTGGTTGATGTAAAAGTTTGTCTGTTTTTTAATGGAGGATACTATACTTTTTTCTCATGTATTGTGTTTTGAATGATTCAAAACTGCTACGCCCTATGAGAAGTGGCTTAGGGAGCTGGGTATGTTTACTTTGCATAAGAGAAGGTTAAGAGGGGACATAATAGCCATGTTTAAAAATTTGAAGGGATATCATGGCGAGGAGGGAGCGGGTTTGTTTCCCACTGCTCCAGAGACTAGGACAAGGAGCAATGGATTCAAACTACAGGAAAAGAGATTCCACCTAAACCTCAGGAAGAACTTCCTGACAGTCAGAGCTATCCGGCAGTGCAATATGCTGCCTCGGAGTGTGGTGGAGGCTCCTTCTTTGGAGGTTTTTAAGCAGAGGCTGGATGGCCATCTGTTGGGAGTGTTTTGATGTCGATTCCTACAGGGCAGGGGGTTGGACTCGATGGCCCCTGTTGTCTCTTCCAATTCTATGATTCTATGATTCTATGATTCTATATTTTTAGTTTAATTCTGTTTTTGAAATGGCATCTTAATTGCTTTTCAATATTATCACTGGTTTTAACTTCATTCTGTATTAATCCATATTGTAAGCTGTCTTGTAACCTATATGGAGAGGAAGGTGGCATATAAAGCATAGAAATTGTCCACTAAGGAGTAAGCCCCTTGGAAGTAGCCTCTCAGACTTCCAAGCTGATGGGGACTTAAAACATGGGCTGTCATCCTGATAATCAGTTATAATGTCTCAAGTTGGACTTATTTACAATTGTGGTACATTGCCATGATTGTAAATATCCCCAAACACAAGAGATGCTGGGGGGGGGGGTTTTTCACATGAAATATGATTGCTCAGTAATGTAATGAATACAGAAGATTGTTAATATGAAAAAGCTCTGACTGTCTGTCATTTGTCTTCATCGCAGCCCTTTGAGGAAGATCTGTGCCACTGCCGATGTCTAAGTATAAACCGACCAAAACAAAACAAAAGAATGTGATGCAAATTTAGCTAAAAGGATTCCTTTGCCAGTTCTACTTTTCAGATCCTGAGCTGAGTATTCCAGCTTTTGAATTTCCAGTTTCTGGTTCTGCTGCTATTCCTCTGTTATTGTGGATGAATCGCAAAAACTAAACACCTCAGCCATTTTTGCCTATGTGCTTTAGCTTGTAGGTACACTACATCATGAGTGCATAGAACAGACAGAAGGCACCACCTGGGAAGTTAGACAAGAACTAACTAGACATAACGAAGTCTAGCGTCATCTACTGACTGGGCTAGATAGTGACACTATCTACATTTCAGTTTTTGCTTAAAGATAGAGGGGCATTTTTCTGTTGAAGGACACATTTCTCGGGGGGTAATGTTGTGACACATATATTGGTAGAGGGTGAAGCTGAAACCAACTGTAGCACAACCACCATCAAAATGAGATGAATTGCCTTTTTTCTTTGTTTTTTCTGCCACCTGTTTTTTCTCTCTCTTTTGTGTCCTGTTTTTCCTTGCCCGGTAGGCTGGGAAAGATTACTCTTGTTAAAAGGTTGAACTCTTTTCTTCCAGAGGACCAGAAAGTAGGCAGAGGACAACATGAAACAGATTTTTTAAAAAGAAATTGCAATTAAAAGAATCCATTCTTTTGCAACTTTAGAAATCCAGGTGATCAATCAATCATCTCTAAATCTTGAAGGCTTCTGAATTACCCAAGCAGAACAAGGGATAAGAATTATTATAACAATAACACTGTCAGTCTTACAAGGTGCCTTTGGAAGAGCCTGAGTAGCTGGAGTTGGATTTACATTTGGTGGTCTTATATTTGCAACAAAATGGGAAAACAGATCACCAGTATTCTACATGGGCTACCTTGTTACATCAGCAAAATTAAGTAACATCTTCTGGCCTGCTCCTAGCCCATCTTAACAGCCAGCAGCCAGGTTGGATGAAGGAGATTCATTCAGCTTTCAGTTGGGGTGCAAGAAGAATGATGTTTCCACCCCCCTGCTGCCATGTCCTTGAGACGGAGGCCCTGCTTCTGATTGCTGTAGCCTTATTTGCTGGCAGTAGATGGATGAAAATGTTATCTTCCTTGCTGAATCTGGATAGACCTCCTTTGCCCAATCCAGCTGCTGCCTCTTAAGGTGGACTGGGGGAGCATTTACATACAGCGTACAGTGCACAGCTGATAAAAGCACAAAAATTAACAACAATGTGTGGTTCAAAAAGACATGGGAACAAAATGTTTTCAGACTGCATTTCAGCATGGATAAATGAAACCATGGATAATAGTCATGGGGATGGGAGGACCTACCTAAAGCTAAGTGAGCTATTCTTCTATATACTTGCTTTATTGTTGATGACACTTGATGTTGTGAGAGTACAGAAGATGAGTGGAAATTGTGTGGCCCTCCAAAAGTTATTGGAATGCAACTCCCAGGATAGCCGCTAGGGAAGAATGATGCAGGTTGTAGCTCAACAGCACCTAGAGGGCTGAAAAATCCCCAGCCCAAATATAGAGTATAATAGGCTGGATCCAACAATATCAGTGCACAAATAGAACTACTTCTGTGGGCAGAAAGCAGGAAGGGGTATTATTTGCTTTTCTACCACAGTCCTCCCACCGTGTATCCTTACATCTATACTGGATGGGTGGGAAATCCTTTGGAGCTGATTTTCAGATGGCTTGAAGAGAGGGCTTGAACTGAGAAAGAGAGAGGGAGAAATCCTACAGCACCTTGCTGTTGCAAAAGGGTTAAAGTAATGCAGTAGAGCTTAACGGTCATTGATGTATGTGTAATAAGAACAAACACGTCCATGCAGTGGACGTGAAAAGAACAGCATTATTTGATCTCAGCTCCATCCCCAGCCCCACACCAGATGTGATGGCAACTCTTAACATTCATCTAAGAAAAAATCGTGGCACATCAAAAACAACCTGAGCATGATGTGAATGTAAAATTCTGAGGAAGACCTTTCATCTTGTTTGCTGTTTGTTCTGATGTTCTTTGTCTGCAGCTAAGAAGTTATGCATAGTTAAATTATAGATACAAAAGAGAGATTGATGAATTCCCACCTCAGCCACACAAAGCAAAACTAAAAAGATAATTCCCCTCTCATTCTTGAGGCAATGAACTCTGTGCAATGTTCTTTGATTTAATGGCTGTCTCCCCTCCCTACATGTACCAAGAATGAATATGAACACCTCTGAGTTCCTGAACTTTTCACTATGCCTTGACACCTAGAGAAGTTTTACATCTCTCATTCTTTGATTATGGGAGCTACAGGTGAGCAAGACAATCTCTCAGTGTACAGTTCCTGCCTTTCTTTTTCCCTCCATTCCTCCACCCTACTGTGCTCAAGCTCAAGAATTTGACCTTAATTACCAAGACAACAGACCTGTTGTCTTGCTTGGAGGTACCACCAAGAAAGCAGTTATACAGAAGGATGACTTACAGATGACCCATTGAGAAAGATTCTCGTGAAAAACATCTACACCTGACTTGTTTGCTGCAATTTATTCATTTTGTGTCTAAAGCTACTGACAATAGACAACTTTGAAAAGACATATTGCTATGTGAAGTTTTCCTTAGAAGATGGAGCATTTGGGGGAAAAATGGAGAGAGACCTTTCTGATAATTGAAAATGGACAGTCAGAAATGGGCAGTAAGGCTTTGGTTCCATAAAAAAGTTAGGACACACCTTGGACAAATTTAGTTGTTTGGACTGCTTCACACAGAATCTCTCAGCTGCAGTTTAGAAAGTAACTCAACCAAGCTCTTTGAGTACATGCCCTTCCAGATAAATGCCTCCTAATGCTAAACAAAAGACTGCATAGGTACTTGATCATATTCTCTCTCTCTCTCTGTTTTGTGGGGAAAAAAAAGACAAAAAGAGACAAAGGAAATCAGGAGTACAATATGAACTGCACTTCCTTTAAAATTCATTGAATGAGGCAGAAGGAATGCAGGATAAAAGCTTCATCTTAAAAAAAACAAAAAGACTCTATGGGCTTTATCACACCAGCCTGTTGTCTTGCAGCAATTGTATGATTTAATTACATATATTTATGGAAACAAAAGCATACCAGTATAGAAAGTTATCATTATCACACCATCTCTGCAGTAGCACCATGTTGCCAGCTTGGGCCATTTCCACACGAGTCTGGCCCCTTCCGAAACTGCAAACCCCAGGATTCCATAGGAGGTTGAAAGTGGAATCATCGCGCTATAACAGACTCATGCGGAAATGGCCTTGGTGATGCACATTCCTGCAACTGGTCTTCACACATACACACACAAATCTGGCATTTCAAGAGACTTCTTCCTCGTTATTTTGGAATTGTGTTTTCCTATTATACTACCATTTCAGCAGTTTGCTTTTCCAGAGTCAAGGTTGGCTATTTTGCTGTACTGGTGTAATTGCATCATTCTGGCAATCACCACGGCAATGCAAATCCCCAATTACACCAAAAGCAAAAATATTTTTAAAAAACTTACTGGGGAATGGAGTAACAGCAATGTTGTTGATCTAGACCACGACGTCCTCTTTGTTCAGACACCAGAAGTGCAAGGAGCTCACCCTGCTTGGGGATAAGGAGCAGGAAAGGAGAGAACGGTGCTCACTGACACCACATAACTGCCACAATATCAGAACTACAGCCAAATGACCACTGCACCAATACACAACAGTGGCAACACAGCATGATTGGAGCCATTCACAGGTATTTCCCATGAATGAAAAGCGATGACCCAATAATGATGGGAATGCAATTGATAAGGAGAGATCAAAAACAGAACTAAGCCAGCATGTGACAAAGTCCTAGGTTCGCTGGGAAGGAAACTGGATGCTGGAGGAGGGAAGGAGAATTAGGTGGGTTATTGTTCCTTTTACACCCCTACTCTATTTTTGAAAAAATAATAAAAAATAAAGCCAGAAGGCTTTTGACACAGGAGTTTATGTGTATACTCAGACCATGCAATATGGCTAGCCTCCACGTCTTCTGGATAAGACAGACTGTATTTTAAAGAACAAAATAGGCTCCTGTAAAGATAACGCACTTTCCATAAGCATGTGGAATTCTGTTATTCCTGTCCTTACTCTGTCTTGCACACCAATTTCTTTTGTCTTCTTGTCATCTTGGTTTCCTGGCCATCAGTTCTTCTGCATCTCCAGCTGCCTCGTACCTTCATCTCCCAGTTACTATCAAAAATGTACCATCTTGCCAAGCAAACTTGTCAGCAGTCCTTGTAGGAGGTGTCTTTCATCAGCCATACCTTTTGCACAATCAGCTTGCAGGACTTTGTGAACGAAACTTTCCTTCTCGGCCCACAGAAGCAAAAATGTTTGTGAACATTCTACTGTGTCAGAATAGAAGTTGATATCCTAGAAAGAGGAGACAGCTAGCATTAATTATACCACTAGCTCCTAAGATTTTGTTTCTTATTTCTTTTCTATTTTTGAAATTAATGAACAACTTTTATCCATGAACAGTCTCAGGAAGTTGTGCCTTATGTTACAGAAAACAAGTAATACCACACAACGATTAAAATCACAAAGTAAAAAGCATAAGAACTATTCAGCAAAGCAATAGACCAATAAGTTATACAAATATTTTAATGAAAGGGGAAAATACATACTATGGGCAATTCATAGACTCAGTGGGGTGTGTACCTCTCCCCACATTTCAAGGTAAAGTACCCCTACACCCACTTGATCCACAACCAGCCACTGATGTTCTAGAACATACTGTGAAAATGCCAGAATTTGTGTTCTTATCTCAGCAAGTAATATTATTATACACAATTTGGTCTTCTGTTTCAGGAAAACAAGTAACTCCATCTCCCCACCACAAAGTCCTAGAAGCTTTATTGGAAGTACATCTAGTGGTGAGAGTTGCTTTACTTTTATTTTATTAATACACTGTCTGATATGCAACACAAGGTAGCTCACAAACAATAAACAGTTTAGCTAAAAGCATAACAATAAAATGAAAACACCATTAAAAGATAACTCTTATAAAAATCATAAATTAAACAATATAAAATAATTTTAAAAAACATGCAAAAGTTTAAACCAGAGTCCTTCCCCACCCCAATAAGAAGGCTCCCCACAAACATTTGTTCATTAAAAGCCTCCTTGAACAAAAATTTTTTTGCCTGCTGATGAAAGGGGAGAAGAGGGAATCAGCCTAGGCTCTCATGGAATTTGAAAGTGCAGGAGCAGCCACTTGGAAGGCTCTCTCCTGTGTCCTCACCAAAGGACCTGTGACGGTGGTGAGACTGAGAGAAAGTCCTCCTCCAAGGATCGTAAGACTCTGGCAGATTTGTATAGGTAGATACGATCTTCCAAATAATTTGGAAACTTTGGGCATGAAACTGCTCACCTCCATAGGCAGAGCTTTGCCAGCAGAATGGCTCAACCATTTCCATCCAGCTGGTCATTGGAAGCACTGAATTTAATTTTTTTCTGCCTCCTTTCTGTTCCTTTTTTCCTTGTGTACCATGTGACACTGCAGTTCCACCTCCAAAGCCTGGTCAAAAGCACTCACTTCTCCAAGATGTCTGATTTTTTCAAATTTAAATGGGAAGAATTTAATCTTCTAAATTAAGCAAGCACTGTGTCCCAAATGAAATAGAGGAGAACAGCCAAGGAATGCCAGGTGCTGTGGGCTACATTTCAGAGGAAGGTAATGGTAAACTACCTCTAAGTATTCCTACATTAAACAACCCAATGCGATTCATGTGGTCCTGAAGGTACAAAACACACATACACACATTCCTTATTGTGTAAAAAGAACATGAAAAGGAAAAGTAGCATGAGATGACCCTGCTGCTTTGTCTGCAACTGTTTGCTATGTGGTTGATGTTGGAAGAAACAGCAACTTCTGCACTTGTTCTTGCTGGTCTTATTACGGAAGTTAACATTGTCTGGCTTATGCTCTGTTGTGAAAGAAAGAGAACCAACCCAGACTGAACCTTTTTCCCTCTCTGCATCTGCTCTTTTGAGTGAGGACATGCTGCAATATGTCTCCTTCCCATCGTTTTCTCTTTTAGATTAGTTTAGAAAGGATCAGGCTATCCAATAATGTATTTCCTTAATAAATGTTCCTCCTGTTGAGGATTCAAAACTTATTTTTCTGCCTGCAATTTGGTTCTCTCAAATTTCCTATCCTCAGATGGGCACCTCCACTGTGACTGGAGGAAAGGCTTTAGCAGGCTTTCTGTTCCAGCAATAATTTCTGAACATCCTTCCTTTCTAATACTTTAGATGCAACATATGGACAGTCCTGTTTCTCATAGGTTTGGATCTTTAAAAGCTACTTAATAAGTTTAATAAAAGCTACATGGCTTGCAACTTATTTTGCACTCAAAAACACTGGGTGCATATTTCCCCTGCATAATGTAGGCTTCTGTGAGGTTTTTAGCTAATAAGGACTATTTTTTTGAATCCTTGGATATGTCTCCTTCTGGGGGGCCAAGCTTCCTGCAGATGATGGGCTTTGTAATGCCTCAAATCTGGAGAGCTCCAGGTTATGAAAAACTGATGCTAGCTATCATCCTTATCAAAAAGAACAAAAATCTGAAAACACTGGACAAAATCCAAAAGAGAAATGTGAGACATGTCCAGGGATTCAAAAAAAATAGCTGTTATTAGCTAAAAACCCCACAGAAGCCTACATTATGTAGGGGAAATATGCACCCAGTGTTTTTGAGTGCAAAATATTTACATAAGAGAATGATCAAATAAGGAATTTGCTGCTTGACATGAACTACAGAAATACTCCATTTGTGCCATTATTTTGCATGGTCTAATTTTTTACTGCTATTGTGGGGAAAGTAAGCAGGTGGTAGCTTCCATCTGTGGGGCAGTGAAGCTTCTTCAGAGTTTCAAGGAGCAATCCAAGGTGCTGAACCTAGCTTGGGGGCTGAGCTACTAACATGGATAGCTCTCTTAAAGTTTATAGACTAAAACCCAAACCACATTCACCAGGCCACTGACATTGAAGCTGCCACTGAGGAAGTGTACCGTCTTTTCCCAAACAGATAAAGTGAAAATAGTAAGAACTGGAAGTGAGACACTAGATCATAGTTGTTTTTTTAAAAAATGGATTTTTAAAAGTATGATTACAAAGAAAAGAAGAAGGAAGGAACAAAGAAAAAAGAAGGGGAAGGTGGAGGTAACTAGAATATGAGCTTCAGCAATGCATGCATACCATAATATACACTAACTATACTTCCAAAAACACACATTCTGTTGTTAAAGAGATTGAGAGCACTGATTTGTCTACAAGCACAAGAACCTCCACCAGTACTGTGAGAATGCATCTCTAAGGCTGCTCTTTCGTTCTTGGAAAATAGAAGATACTTGAGTTTTCTAAACTAGATTACAAGGGCTTGGCTCTGTTTTCAATTAGTAATCTAAAGCTAGTATATTTGAAGCTGACAGGGTCTAAGCAAAGGCAAGATTTGGCCTTGAGCATCATGTAATAGATTGTGGCACCTTTTGTAACACTCACCTGAGCGCAGCTACTGAAAATCAATCCTGCCACCTGACATTATAATGGAGATGATTGATGGAAAACAAGCTGTAGTCACTTGGTGGATGAGAAAACATTATGAAAACAGCAGCAGTCATTTTATGGAGATGCAGGCTGCAAGTAGATGTGGAAAAGAAATAAGTATTAACTGAATTTGTAGATGAAACTGTCAGTTCCTGGTCTACAAGAATAAATGTGTGCAAATCCTACAGTGTTTGGCCATTGGGAAGAACTACAAGTGGTAGATTCTATTTTACTTCCTTTCTCCTTTTCAAATGACAGCAAATGACAGCAGCAGTGCTGCTAGTAGAATCTCCCATGTCAGACAGGTTTTTGCTGAGGAGACAGACTTAATGTGGCAAACAGCTACTGTAGGGCAGCAGCAGTAGTGGGGTGTGATCCTGGTGGAGGATCTCCAGAGATAATGGCAGTGGCACCGTAGCTAACATGTGTTAATACTCCACAGAAGGAGGCACAGTAAATCCCTTTTAGATGTCTTTTACTATAAAAAACCTCTGATGAGACAATCTGAAATGAAACAAGAGATAGTGCCAGAAGATGAGATTCCCAGGTTGGATGGCATTTAATGAGCTACTGGGTAGAGTAGTCTTATAGGATCAGTATCACTGAGTCTTATAGTATCACACGTTGGGAATACCCTTGCCAGGGAGGTTTGCTTGGCCTTTACTTCACTTGCATGTCTTTTTAACGTTTGAAAAAAAAAATCTGAGAAAAACAAATAAGTTTAGGATAATTATTTTTTTAAAAAAATATAAGAATAAAAGCAATGGAGTGTAATGTTACCTGAAGTTTAGATACCATTTAAATATTTTTACTCCATTGAATGATAATGCAATTTCAATTTTAACTCATTTGTTAGTTACTGTGGAAGTAGCAGCACTACAGAAGTGTGTGTGTGTGTGTGTATTAAAAATACATAAAATGAGAGAAGAAAGGTGGGAGGCAATTTTTGTGGAGGTGAATGGATAAAGGATTCTGAGTAGGAATAGATACAGCTGTCAGAGGTGCCAGGTAAAAGCTGCTTAGAGTCATTAAAGCCGAAGATGAGCGTTTTTGCTAGTTGGATAGCCAGAAATGGTTGAAGCACTTGAAGGAATCAATGGGATTTGCAGACAGTCTTCATATGTAGCTCAAGTGAGAAGCAAGAACTGGAGAGAATGCAGTGGAGATGGGAGGGCAATAATCTCGTTTTCCACTGTGACAATAATGAAAAGATGAAGCAGACTTGGTTCAGGAATAGCAATAACAATAAACCTCATGGTAATGTTTATTTTTAGATATGAAAGAAGAGTTAGAAATAGCACCTAGAAAGACAGATGTGGTATAATGTCTTAGAGTGGTCTTCCTCTCTAAGGGGATCTCCAGATGTGTTGTACTGCATGGCTATTGGCCCTGCTAGCTAGTTGGGAATAATGAGAATTGCAGTCCAAAACATTGTTTTGAAGAAGGGAAGGTTAAAGTGCTGGACATAGTTTGAGGAAATCTGAGTTCATATTGCAAGTCATTCACAAGATGTCCTACAGTCAGCACTGATCTGGGGCTGGTCACTGTTGTTCATCCTCATCCATTTGAAAAACTGCTGCAGTATTCTTTATTCATCCTTCCTTCATGATTTCTCTCACCTGAAGCAGATTGACTCACACTCTGCTGCCAGACCTCCGGGAATGCTGCAGGGATAAAAGTATGTAAGGGTGTGAGTCATGCAAACTACTGTGAGCTCCTGGGAGGAAGGACGAGATAAAAAATGCCTATGAGAGGCAGCAGCTATCTGTCTCAAATCAATGGGGCAGTGAACGTGCTTTGACTTTTAGTGTAAATTTTAAAGGAGCTATTCTAACTGCTGAGCAGTGTTTCCAAGATAAGTTCAGTACCTTGGATAGCCCCTTTACCATTTAGGTGCCATAGTGTGTGGTGTCCAGTCCACAGAGAAGACCAGTTCACACATTATGTGTGCCATATTCTCTTTACCACTTGGTTCTTTGATTATGCTTGATTATAATGATGCCAACAAGCAAAATATTCAGAGGTCACCAGACAATTTGCAAACTCCAGAGCATAAAGAATAGGAGTTCATAGATGCCGTTTCCTGCAGCAGTGGTGGGCAATTTCTGAAATCTAGATGTTGATGGATTTCAACACCCACTATTATTTACAGTCCTCTCTCCACATTTGTGGGTTTGACCTTCACAAATTTGATTATTCATGAGGCACGTGCTTGCCTCCCCGGCCATTTTCTTCCTCCCATCCCTTGCTTTCCTTAGCCCAGGCTTGTGTTTAAAATGGACGTTTCTTCCTTTTAGGTGAGCAAAGCCCCCTCCCACTGCTGAAGGCATGTCCTCTCTGCCATATGGAGGCACATTCTGCTGTGTAATGGCTGCTGATTGGTCAGGTGTTCCTACCCCCCCGTCTCAGGATGGTGACTGGAAGTAGCTAGAATCCCAGAACTCTGCTCTTCTCTGTCTGAGAAGAAAGCACAGGTAAGTCTTTTGCCTTGTCTTTTTTTCTTTCCCCCACCAACACGAGGGCTGGAGGCAAAGGAATGGAAGGGAGGAAGCTCCAGAGGGGAATGTGAGGAGGATCACAGAGAGAGAGTTATTTGTGGTTTTTCCACTTTTGCAAGAGTTCTGCATGCAGAACCCTTACAAATGTGGAGGGGCCACTGTATTTGTTTGTTTGTTTGTTTGTTTATATCTCACCTTTCTCCCAATGTGGCATGCAAGGTGACATACATTTTGAAAGCTCAGCACAATTAATAACTGTTAATACATAAGTTAAAACAATTGAACTAAATTTATAATTAAGAAACACAGGTTAAAATGTCCTTTCATGATTAACTTGCATTTTTTTAAACATGAAAGGACGTTTAACTTGTGATCAAACATAAAGGGACATGAGAAGTGGACATGTGGAAAAGCTAAGAAATGTTGGGCTCAAATTCACACTCTGATGCTGAGAATTGTAAAGGGAAATATTCAATTAAATCCAGAATTTTTTTATTTTTGGTTCTCCAGCATCAAGACTGATATATGCATAGAAATGGAGGAATTCACTAACCCTTTGTGGTATTTTTGCAAGAAAGAAGGAAAGAAAGAAAGAAAGAAAAGAAAAGAAAAGAAAATGTGATTAGATAACTGGGTTTTGGTAATTATTAAGTATTTCATACGCTATTTGATATGCAGAAGAAATGTAACTTGCAACTGTAATGAAAGCAATTTGATTTATGTTGTGACAGAGTTTAACTGCTGAGAAGAAAGTTGGGAGTCACCTTTAATTTTTTCTTGCTTTCCAATACACCCCCCATACACATATAATTCTATGTGTGTTACCCTTTAATGACTATTCTTTTTTTCTTTCTCTTTTACTTTGTATTTGTTTTTAGTGTGTTTGGAAAAATTCCTAATTAAAAGAAATGATACAAAAAAGTCCACACGTTAAAAACAGTTAAAAACAGCATTTCAAACAAGTTTTTAAAAGGGCTTTAATAGATGCTTAAAAACATAACACTCCCCCACTGCACCCCCTATTATCTTTATCTACTGCATATACTAAAAACTTTATATGCTGCATACACTCAAAACTGAAAGCTTCTTCAAATAAAGAGATCTTTACCTGCTGGTGGGAAGACAGTAAGGAAGTAACCAATTGGACCTCCTGCGGAAGGCAGTTCATAAGTTGGGAGCAGCCACTTGAGAAGGCTCTCTTTTGTGTCCTCATTAGATCTGGCTGTGATGGTGGTGGGACTGAGAGAAAGGCCATTTCCGTAATAGAGTGTACCTGCACCTCAAGGCTCCTCCCTGAACTGCAAACCTCAGGACTCCATAGGATGTTGAAAAGTGGAATAATAGCACTATAACTGTCTAGTGCAGAAATGGCCAAAGTCTTCTCCCTTCATATATGTTCATATAGGGAAATATGGTTTTTCAAATAGTCTGGGCCCAAGCCATGCAGGGCTTTAAAGGTCATAGCCAGCACTTTGAATTCTATCTGGAAACGGTTTGGCATCACTGGGAGTGTGTTATTGTTGTTGTTTGCTATTTTTTAAGCAAGGGAATTATATGATCTCTTTAGCTTGCCCAAGCCAGCAACCTGGTTACAGTATTTTGGACCTGCTGAAGTTTCTGAACAGTTTCCAAAGGCACTCCCACAGTCCTTCACTATTGGTTCTTCAAACTAGATCTGATGGAGTCAAACAGTATCTGGAAGGCCACACTTTCCCTGCCCCTGCTCTAGAAGTGTAAGTTTGCATTCTGTGGTTATTAATGGAGACAGACAAAGATGTAGCTTTCTTTTCAAAGCTTAGGGCAGAACATGCCCAGTGCTTTTGTTGTTGTTGTGTGCCTTTAAGTCACTTCTGATGTATGGTGACCCTAAGACAATTCTATCACTGGGTTTTCTTGGCAAGTTTTGTTAAGAGGGGTTTTCCATTGCCCTCCTCTGAAGCTGAAAGAGTATGACTTGCCTAAAATCACCCAGTGCGTTTCCATGGCTGTGTGGCAATTCAAACCCTGGTCTGCCTGAGTTTTAGTCCAACACTCAGGCCCTTTTCGCACAGCATTCGCCATGCGAAAGGGCCTCTGGAGCGTCGTGCAATTGTGAGGAGCTGTCCACATGACGTCCTCGCAGTTGCATGATGCTGCCGGGGGCGGCAGGCGCCGATCGCGCACTATTTCATTTTCAGCTTCTAGCCAAAAAATGGTGTGCGATCATACGTTGCTCCAGGGCCCTGGGTGCACTTACCATGCGTGCAGAGCCTCCCGGGCTGCGGAAAATCCCAGGCTGCACTGTGGAAGGAAGAGGAGGAGCCCTCATGCTGCCTGCTCGCTAGCAGGCAGCAGCTGCGGAGCTGAAGCAGCGGTGATGCGAGAGCCTCTTGCAAGAGGCTGCTCGCACGATCCCCGCACCCCAGTGCCGCGAAAAGGTAAGGTGCGAAAAGGGCTTCAGACCACTACACAACACCATCTCTCTTGCCCAGTGCTGGGGCCTGCTTTTAAGCAAGAATGTTCTGCCTCCTTTCAGCAGCAAAAATTCTTTTCCAAAAGCACTTGTTGAAAAGTCATATAGAATGCAGAATAAAACTTCAGCAAACCTGGATATAATTGAAATGAATATGGAACTGATGTTCTCTTCCCCCCACCCCTTGGCTCCTGAGCTTTAGGGTGGTTCAAAGCAGGCAATCACCCCTGTGGCCTCCGATGGCTATGGCACTCAGGTCGCTCTGATTTCAGTTTCTGAACATTATTTCAGTTGCAAAAAAAGGGGAAAGGAAGTATTACATGTATAGCTGCAGTGTCAGGCTGTAATTGATTTTTGTGTCAGACAGACTCTTGAGTGCAGTAGTTATATGACTAGCAACAGGAAAAAGGACAAGAACAGAAATATAAAAGCGTACACGCCATAACCATTAAAAAGAAATCAATTTCCCATTGACTGCATAAGGATATGGTTTTGCCCCCAAACCAGTTGTTTTTCAGCGTGGCCACAATATCGGAGGTGGAGAACTTAGCTGCTTGCTCAAGGTCAAGAACTTTTTCGTGCTTTTTAAAATTAATCTGGTCTAATTACCACCCAGAGGCCTCTGGTCATGGATTTGAATTGACAACTCACTGCTGGACGTGCACTGAAAAGAAGGGGAACCTGTTCCCTAGCTTCTCTGCAGGAATACAAAAGAAGTTGGCAGTGTATGAAGAGGTAACCCATCTGTATTAAGGAATGATGGGAATGTGCCTCCCAGCATGCGCACACACACACGCCCTCTCCTTTGGTTTCTCACTCCTACAAGGGACTAAAACTGCAATCCTAAACTTGGGTCAGGAGTCAACATCTCTGGGCACAAGGGCCCTGCTGCTCCCTTCCCCTTGCCTGTGTTCCCTCTTTTGCTGTCTCCTTAGGGTGAGCAAATGAGCAGCAAAAGCCAAAATGGCAGTCAGAGCTGACCCAAGATGTTATGCTGCCTAAAGTGAAGGAGAAGATGGTACTTACTCACTCATTCCATGTATAGAAGCAATCCAGACTGGCAGGGACTTCAGCAGTGGCTGTGGAACAGCATCCATCTCCACACCTGAGGACCACCACTTGGCTTACGGGGCACAGGGAAGGCAGTATGATGCACATGTTTTTGCCTTCCAACACTCTACAGCCAAGCCCTCATCCTTTCATTTGTTCCTTGGGGCAGCTGACTGACTGTTGGCTTCATAGTGATGTCATCATGATATCTTTTCTTCCCCTAAGTCTCTTTACACTGTTACAGCACTGTGGCACCACTTTAATTTGTAGTTCTGTGATGTATTTGGTATTCTACATCAGAAAATTCTACTGCCTTTGTTGTTTGTTGTTGTTGTCTTCCTTCAAGTTGTTTCTGACTAATGGACACCCTAAGTTGAAGCTGTCATAGTGTTTTCTTAGCAAGATTTATTTAAAGGAGATTTGCCACTGCTCTTCTCTGAGGTTGAGAGAGTGTGACTTGCCCAAGACCAGCCAGTGGGGTTCCATAGCCAAACTGGGATTTGAACTCTGGTCTTCCACAGTCCTAGTCCATCATTCAAACTTCTATGTCATATTGGCTCTCCTATATTTCACTAGAAATTCAGTGTCTCAAAAAACTATAAATCCCAAGATTTCTTAGAATGCAGCCATGCTAGTTATGTGAAAAGACCATTCATTCTCTATCTTTCATTCTCTCTCCCTCTCCCTCTCTCCTTCTCTCTCTCTCTTCCTGGAGATTATTTGCATTGGGTCCAGAGAGAGAGAGAGAACAAAAGAACAAGAAGCAGAAACAACAGTGAAAGGAGGAATATGAGAAGAGGTGGAGGTAGAGGAGGCAGCCCATGAGGGGATCGAATATCAGCATCTTTTCCTAGTGACTCACAAGGTATTAACCAATTCATCCATATCAAAACATTAAGGGAAATACAAAATTAATTTCTAGCATTAATTCTTTATAAAAACAATTAAGTAATTAAATTTAACATCATTTAACATGACTAAAAAGGGCTCCTTCCCAAATGACCTCCAAATAAATAGCTGAAGCGACATAAAAGCATTAATTGTTAAGAGAATACATTTTACATTCATTGTTGGAAACTGTAATTATTTTTATCAAATTGTTTCTCAGGTCTGGAACCAGCAGCACAGACTTTCACTGGTCTGCAGATTAGTTTGGAGATTAAAAAGGAGACACCCCTAGTGTTGTGCTGAAATGTGGTGCCAGCCCACCTTGTCTTACGTACAAATACGCTGTATTCAGGGCTGGGTGGGACGTTTCCTTTCTAGAAGACAGGCACCTTTAAAATAAAAGAGGCCCTACCTGGATTCTTCCTTACAGAGAAATGAAAAAGGAATGACAGGAAACACCCTAGCTTATAATAGAGCTTTGTAAGTAAACTAAACGCTGCAGGGTGCTGATATCATTGCTCAAGGCATGCAGCCCAGCAGGAAGGCAACAGTTCATGAAAAAGAAAGCGAGCTAATTGGCATGAAATACAAACCACCGTTCTGGAAATGAAACCCCGGCTAATATAAAATAGCATGAAAACAAAGAAGAGCCCGGTGGCATGTTAAAAAGCAACAAGCTCATTATGGAATAAGCTTTTGTGGAATATGGTCCGTTTCACTGAATGCAGTGTTTTGCAAGTCCCACACACGCTGTTTGTGGGAAAGGGAAGTAATTTGGCTTTTAAACATCTTAATATTTTTACATTTTAGAAGCGGAATTGGTTCTCTTAGGGCCGTGATTAATTCTCTTGTTGTTTTATTGACTTTTCTGAAATTATGATGATTTATAAACTGCTCTGAATTATTTTGCCAATTGGGAAGTATAGAAATATTTTCAAAAATGGAATAAAATTGTTAAATTAAAATACTGAATTTAGATGGAAATGAAATGCGGAAAACACAAACCGTGCCAATTACATGATTGGCCATGGCTATTCAGGAAAATATTCCTGGCATTGGGTAAGCTAATTAGTACATGTTGTGCTATAAAACAAACAAACTTTTTATTCCACTTCAAACAGCGGGGGACTGAGTTGAATATAGCAATGAATGTTAATCCAGTAGTTACTTATTCTAGACTCCCAGTGAAGTTCCTTTGCTCTTGAATAGCCACTTTAACGTCAGCCGAAATGTCACAGGACTCTAAAATGGTCCACTGCTGGTTTTTGAATGCTGAAGTTTCTGACGTCAGATTTTTTTTTCTTTGTGTAGAGACTGGATTTTTTTCTTCCAAGCAGAATCCAGAAGGGTATTGGCCTATATCACACTGGAGGGTGACCCTGATAATATAGATCAACACAAATCAAAGTGGTGGCCCCTGGATTGGTGCTGGCTACCAGGCCCTGATGAGTTTCCAGGAAAGAAAGAAGCAGTTGTTGCCAATGATTACAATTATGGTACTAGTCCCTGGCACATTAGGGGAAAAAAAAAAATCTCAATCCCCCTCACCAGATAGTCTGAGAAGCACTGATGTAGATGATATTATTGGGGCCAATAATGAAATTCTGAGAGGAAACACTGGGAAACATGTGTCTCTATCTTGGTAGAGTAGTCCGTTGTTTCTAGTGAGTAGAGCCCTTTTAGTTCTGGGAGTTCTCTGTCTAGACCAAGTTTAAGACTATTGTATCTGAAACATGAATGCTATAAGACTGCAGTGATTCCTCTCCTGTGCAAATGCATGTAAAATTTTGCAAGAGTGACTTCCATGAAACTAGTTTCTGGAATTGACTCAATGCACTAATAGCTGAATGGTTTAAAAATTTCCAGCTCTCAGCGAATTGTTTCAGTTTGTTCTTAGTGGACTCCACATGCATTTCAGAGCACTCTAGCAGACTTTCTATGATGGGACAGGGAAAGTGCAACCAATAGCCCACATATAGCCCCAAAGGGAGTTTCCGTTCTTTCCCTGCCATTCTGTGCTTTCCTTGCCAACTCCCCACAGGCCCTAGAAGGTAAGGGAGCAATTTTGCCATGTTTTTGACTCCCTGGGACTAACAAGGAAGCAAAATAGAAGTTCAGTTCCATGCGGTCATCCTGCAGTGATATACACAGACATAAGTCCAACTTACATTTGCATAGTATTGCCAGAGTGAAAACTGGAGGTGGCTTCTGTACCTTTAATATTTGCATAGAAGAGGGAATTTCACAAAGTGTTGCTTGCTACCTGGTTTCATTGCAGGCAACACCTGCTGAAATTCCTTCTTTTACACAACCATTAAAGGTATAGAAGCTGCCTCCAGTTGTCGTATGGAAAACCTATTTGTATATGTTCTTTTTGTTGTTCTTGAAGAGGTCAGAATTTTCTTTTACCCACATGCAACAACCAAAATCCCTTGACTACTCACTGTCTTCCTGTTTCTGCCTTTCAGGTATGTAGAAGAGCTAATGACCAACTACGTGGCTGGGGGAGAGTGTATTCACGGGGATGGTGAGTCCTATGGAAAGGTAGAGAGAAAACATTTTGTAAATTTTTCATAGTGGAGCTGTACAATCTTGGCCCCAGCTTACCGCCATGTTTAAATAAATGCCTCTTCTGGGCCTCAACCAGCAGAGGTAGGGTATAAAAATTGCCCCTCAAACCTCCTAATATTGGGCAGAAGCTGAAATATCAGCTCTGCTGTATCCCTGAGCAGAAATGGATACTATTTGTATATTTTCTTTTATTACATGTATCTAGATCTCATTCAAATTATATCCACTATTATTTATTCTCATAATTAACATTTAAAAAAATATACTGTTACTAATCTCATTCTTATTTCTACCCTTTCCAACTTAGTTTAACCTCTTACTATTATTAAATATTTTCTTATGACTAAGCATATCATTAACCCCACCTGTGAACCTATCCCCAGAGCCAATTATTTTTCAAGTTACTCCCCCTTCCAAAATTGTAGTTCTTCTTGTGAAGGTATGACACCTTCTTCTTTTATTAAAACCTTTTCCATAAATATCTTCCATGTTGCTTCAAAATCATTCCCTTTCATTATTCCTTTTTTCTACCTTAATTCCACATGTTAACTTATCATTAATTGCAATTTTCCACACTTCTTTATACCAATCCTCTATTTGAAATTCTCCTTGAATTTTCCATTTTCTTGCTATAATTAACCTTGTCACAGTTAATAAGTTTGTAATCAAATCCTTCATTACCTGGGTACAATTAACTTTATCAAACATAGATAATAATGCTATACCCGGACATATTTGTAAGTCAATTTCTATTATCTCTTTTATCTCTTTAAACACCATTTGCCAAAATTTCTGTACACATTCACAGTTCCACCACATATGCATGTATGTACCAATTTTTTGACAACCACTCCAACACAACCTCAGATACTTCTTATCTATACAATTTAATCTTACTGGTGTTAAGTACCATTTCCAAATCAATTTATAATAATTCTCTTTTTTTGATTGACGCTGATTCCACATTTTTTGCCAATCCTGAATATCTATTTTTTGTACTAATTCTTCCTCCCATATTTTCCTAAGATATTCATCTTCATCTTCCCATTTTGACATTTTATATATTTCCCTTGTGGTACCCTTCAAAATTTCATTTTTCTCCATTCCTTCTCTTTGATTAATCATTTGTTCAAATCTAGTATATTCTCTAAACTCTATATTGTTCCTATTCCAATTCCTTGTCCACTGCTCTGAGTATAATTGAGCCTTTATTTTATCTTTATTTATCATTGTATTCATCCAGTCTTTTAACTTGTAAATTTTCTGTTTCTTTAATTCCTTTTCTAATTTACCTCTCAAGTTTATTGGGAATTTTTCCACCATCACTACTGGAGTTAATGGTGAGATAGCTGGCATTAATTTTTCCTTATTTTTCTTCCAAATTTCTCATATATTTGCCAAAAAGGGGGTTTCTATTTTTTCCATTTCTCTCTTAACTGGCTTCCAGAAAAAAAGATATTCTCTAATCTTCTATCTGTTTCTATTACTTCCATCTCTAACCTGTCTAAGTCTCCCTTTCCTGTTACTCCATCTATAATATATCACAATTGATTTGCATTATAATACCATTTTAAGTTTAGGAGGCCCGATCCACCTTCTTTTTGGGATTTATACCAATATTTCTTATTAATTCTTGCTTTTTTATTCCCATTACAAAAATTGTTCAGCAATACCTGCCAGTTTTTCAGTTCTACTTCTGATACTTGTATTGGTGGGACACCTTCTTTTTAGAGCCATTTGCACAGCAAGAAGGGAAGACAGACAAGCTTGCATGTGCTAAACCTGAAAAATAGTTTCTCAGTGAAGAAAGTTTCCCAGAGAAAAAATCTCAGAGTCTAGCAGTCTAACATAAATCTTATCAGCAAAAGTACAATGGCAAGACGTTCTCAGCAACCTTGACTTCTCCTCTTTCCTTCTCTCTTGCTCAGCACATTTCAAAGCTAAAGAGAAAGAGGGAGAGGGCAAACATGGCTCCTATTATATCTAAGGCCCTTTTTGCACAACAGTCCTGTTGTGAAATGGCCTCGGGAGCATCATGCAATTGCGAGGACCATTCCACATGACATCCTCGCAATCGCGCAACACTCCCGAGGCTATTAGGGGGCGATTGCATATTATATCATTTTTGGCTCATTGCTGAAAATGATGTGCAATCGCGTGTCCCTTCCATGCCCCACACACACTTACCTTGTGTGCAGAGGCTCCGGACGTGCAGCCATTGCACTTCCTCCCCCAGCGCAGCCTGGGAAGGTAGCCAGAAGGAAGGGGTGGAGTGCTCATGCTTCCTTCCGGCCAGCACGGAGCTGGTGTGGAGGGGAAGCGGAGGGGACGCGAGTGCCTCCCGGACAAGGCTTTTCGCACGATCCCCACATGACACCAGCGGCACCAGGTAAGGTGCGAAAAGGGCCTAAAATACTCAAGGTAAGGCTTTTCTAAGGCCTACCTTTAGGCCTTAGATTACCAGATTGTGAGTGTTACTGTGCATCCAAATAATTGTTTTGATTTTTTGTTAAAAGAATCTAAGGATAGGGGCACACCAAGAGTGGGTTTATGAGGAGAAGAGTGACCTCCATGTTTACACAAGAGGCAGATGCAGCCTGGACAATGGCCCACCCTTAATCTATATATTACACTTGGTTCATGACCAAATAGCAGAACTAGTTTTTGCACAAGCCCTTTTTATGCAAGCAATGGTACTCTTTTTAAAGCTTGCATAAAGTATCCACTGCCCCCTGGTTTAACCTATTTTCCCAGTCAGACTCAGTCATATTCATATCTCAGCTGAAATGGCATTTGATTATTAACCCAAAAGAGGGTACTGGAAGCTCCCAGAAGCTCTAGATGCCAGATGCCATTCCCAGTCAGTTTTGTGGGTGCTGCTGTCATTCTGGCCATTGGTGGGTGCCTTCTTTCTCCCTTTCCCTGTACTAGATATCCAGCGTATATGCTTGGGAGGCTTTTTGTTCTGACAGTGGTATATTAGATCTTAGTTTAGTTTGCATGGAGTTCCTGTCATACTTCTTTGGCTTAAGAGTCACAATATAATTAGAGAGAATTTCTTTATGTTGGTCTGTGCATTGAAGGAGATTTGGATCTACTGAGAGATAACTTGATGATTTTCAGTTTGATTGCCAAGATTTCCGAATGCCAATTGGTTTAACCATTGCAAGAAGAAATACTGTATATACTCATGTATAGGTCTAGACATTTCAGTCAAAAAAATTGACCTCCAAAATCTGGGTCAACTTATCCATGGGTCAGTGTAAGTACTGTACCTTTACTCCTATCAAAAAAAGAACCATCTCCTTCTCTGACCAGAGAAGAAAGGCAAGAGATTAGTCCATCCAGGAGAACCTAAAAGAAGCACTAATCTCTTCTACTCTCTCTGACGTGGTGCTGCTTCTGGCCACTTCTGGCCCTTTTTTGAATGCCTGGGTGGGAAAATGGTGGTGGTGGCAGCAACTCTTTGCCATCAGTGTTTCTTTTAGGTTCTCTTGGGATGGACTAAGCTCTCATCTTTCACCACACTACTCAGAAAAGGGGATGTGTGTGTTTTTTTATAAGAGTTAATAATGAACCTTAGCTTTTATCAAAATAAGAACCATCCCCTTCTCTGAGTGACGAAAGGCTTTTTTGAATGCCTAGGTGGGAAACTGGCAACAGCAGTGGCCAGAGGCGGCTGGACACCTGAGGCGGCACTGGCTCTTTCTCCTCTCCATGGAATGACCCCCAACTTATCTATGGGTCATAGCAAAATCCACAATTTTATCCCCATCGTACACATGAGGTCAACTTACATACAAATGTGACATTTGCCCTATCTACATGGAGGATCTAATGATAAATTGTTACATGTTTATAATATAAATAGAGAGCTAAAAGGAGCATAATATTTGTATATAGTATTTGTACATAGTATAACTTTCTTGACATTTACATTTTAGGGAAAGAAGGGGAAATTCTTTTTATATCTTTAATTATAGTTTTGTTTGCAGTTGATGAGGATATTGATAAAAGGGAATGGAGTGCCTTAGCAAGCTTTCATAAGGTTACATTTCATTTCATTTCATTTCATTTCATTTATTATTACAGTATTTTTACTTTTATTTCTTCCTTTTTAACTGTGGAAAGGATAATTCTTTACAGCCATTAGTCAAGACTGAAACCTCATCATGGGGGGAAGTCTATTTTTTTTCTTTTTCTAAATTATGGTATGTATGTTTATGTATTTTTGTTATTGTCATTGTTAGATGTTAGATTATTTTGCTAATTTGTATGTTTATGATTTGTTATTATAGTGTTTTGTGCTGTTTATCACTTTGTTGTTCTTTTTTATGTATATACAGTAGAGTCTCAATTATCCGACATAAACAGGCGGGCTGATAGTCGGATAGCCGAAAATGTTGGATAATCTGGAGGCCCGTAGCGGCCGCCATATTTGGGGGCGTGCCTGGGCGTGTCTGGGGGCGTGGAAATTCCTACAGCCATGCCCCCAGCAGCCGCGACATCGGATAATCTGGAATGTCGGATGACCGAAGGACGGATAATCGAGACTCTACTGTACTTGAATCTGATAAAAAAAATAAAAAATAGAATTTGGAATTGGATTTGCATCCTAGTGGCTTGTGGAATTCTGTGGCTTCTGTAAAGGAATTGTCTGTATTTTACATGTAACTTTATTCCTGCCCCTGTTTGTGCATCTGATTCTGGGGAGTGGGCTTTGGAGTTCTATTTAACAAACAGAATGCACCCCAAAAGCCTGAAATGTTCCTGAACTTGGCTTAGAAAAGAATATGCAACATGCAAAATGGCAGACAAACAATTTGCTGAGGAACCTTTGAACAAACAATGGATTTCTTGGAACATAATTTGACATAACACAGTAGTATAGCGAAAGATAAGGTAAATGGTAACTCAGGAAACTTTGTCCAGTATGCAGCACTAGTTACAAATATTTAATGTTTCTCACAGCTGGAACATAGCTGGTGGCCAACACTTCTATACCTTGCGTTGCGGCAAAACATCATTTTTTGTCAGAAGTACCAGATAGAAGGCCATTTACCCTCAGGCCATTTCACATAATTCAGTGGACCCCTGTGCACACTGGATGCAGTTTGCATCATATTTGGAATAACAATGGTTATCTATGACTTCACGAGAGCTGTACTGGAACTGCATTCCCTGACCTATTATGAGTTCAGAGAAATGTCAACAGATCTTCTCCAGAATACATGACAGTGTAAACAGAGGAATATAAATGTGCATTAGCATGACATGAATCTGTGCATGAATCTGTGTGTAGTTGTGCGTGATAAACTGTGTGCAAACAGTCTCACATTATATGATTGCATGTTTAAAATTACATTAAATATACAGTGACTAAGAAGGAATGGCTTTCAGAAATGTGCTTTTTTTTTAAAAAAAAAACCTCCTTAAAAGCATAATAAAACATGGTAGAATAATAAAATGTATGGCAAAAATTAATCATAAGCTGGAAAAAAAAAACCATAAACCAAAAGCTTGGGAAAATAGATGGGCATTTTCCTGGCACTTAAAAGATGCTAGGGTGGGCATCTTCCCTGGGGAGAGATTGTACCATACAGATTGTTACACGCCTTGATAAATACATTGCCTTAATATTTGTTTCTTTTTGCATATGACATATTCTTAATCTTACTGTGACTTGCAGAAGTTTCACATTTAATTTTACCTGCACTGATTTTGCTTAAGACCCACTCAGGAATGTTCTACAACAAAAGTTTATTTGTGTTATGGTTTATTGGTAGGGAGTTAGAGAATTCTAAGAAGCTGTATTAATGCAGCTAGAAAGTCAAGTGCAACAGGCTACACAGTTTGCATCTTGTTTAAAATAATTGCCTTGCTCACCTTTTAAACACAGAAGATTGCTTACGGTCAGATGCAAGGACAGCTTCAATCAGTGTAATTGTGCATCAGTATCTGTGCAACCAAGAACTGGCCAATTAGTCTTTAGTAGTGAATAGCTATATTCTTTTTTCAAAAAAACAAAAAACAAAAACCTGCTTAAATGTTTTTTCTAAACAAAAAAGAATAACAACAGGAGAACAACTGAAGAGTTTGACTTATGAAAACAAACCAAAAGGAAATATTAAAAAGAAAATCTGAAGAGCACTTCATGACTAATCAAGGTCAGAGCAATTAAATCAGTGCTTGTAAGCACAGTTGAATACCCTGTAACTGTCTCAATTTGTCAGAGTCACTCCTGATTAATCCTCTCTCATCCCACTTTTTCAGCTGCTTTTAAAATGTTCCAATTTCTCTCTCCTCCCACTTTCCCCTTCGTCCCCAGCTTACTCCAATTGCTGCAAACTGAGTTTGCACTCAGCTATATCAACAATGGGGAAGAGGAGAGGGAGAGTGAGTCTTGCTGTATGCAGTTCAACTAAACCTAACTTATTTTGGTTACTCATAACCCTGATTTTCTGTTAACATTTAAGTATTTATATTTATGTTATTATGTACTAGTCTGAATAGTTTTTACTTAAGGTATTACATTACAGAAGGAATTACTTTGTGTTAACAGTTTGTGCATTAGTGCAAGGCTTCCAAGCTAGCCTTGCTAATGAATTTGAACAAGTGATTCATCTGGTCAATTTTTTTCTTAAACAACTAGAGCACCACTGTGCATCTGAGAAGTATTGTTTTTGTGGCCTATGGAAACCTTTGCAAATGTCCCAGATATGAAAAGCAAGGGAATACTGTTTAAGATGTGGTGAACATCTCTGTTGTAGATCAACCATAGTTGGATACAAGATTGGGATGTAAACAAGTCTAATGTTTTATTCTCACCATGGCGCTACCTTTTTTGTGGTGGTAGCAATGCTGCTGGTGTGATCTTCCATGTCAGACAGGCTTTTGTTGAGGAGACAGATTAAATGTGCCAAAGAGTTATTGGGCAGCAGCATTAGTAGGAGGTGACATTGGCAGAGTTTCTGGCAGAGACAAAAGCAGAACCATCATAGTACTGAACAGAAAGAAGCATAGCAAACCATTTTAAAATGTCTTTTATCATGAAAATTTCAAAATGAGGCAATCCAAAATGAAACAAGAGGTAGTGCCAGAAGATGAGATTCCCAGGTCAGATGGAATTCAATGATAGAGCAGAGAGCAGGAAGGGGGGAGAGAGTGAGGGTAGAGCAGAGGACAATTATGAGTAGCATTGTGGCTAATGACACAACTGGACTCAAGTTGAAAGGATGTTCAGCTGTTGATGTGCTCAGAGGTGAAAGGAAAGTCCAAAGTTGCACAACACATATTATAGGAACATGGAATGTGAGAAGCTGAATCAGGCGAAGCTAGACAGAAAAACAAGAAATGGAATGTATAAACATTGCAATGCTTGGGGTGAGCTAAAATGGACAAGAATGAGACATTTTGAGGTATACAGCGTTTTACTCAGGAAATGAAAATCTGAGAAGAAATGGGGTGTCATTAATAGGAGAGATGTAGCAAAAGCAGCCAAAGGATATAATGCAAGCTCTGGCTGAATAATATGAATAAAATTTCAGGGAAAAAACCCATCAATATAACCATAATCCAAATTTATGCTCCAGCTACAGAGTCTGAAGAAGTAGAAATGAAAGATTCTATGCTGAAGTTCAGGAAGAACGTGATCACACACTAAAACAGGAGTTCTTGTAAATCATAGGTGATTGGAATGCAAAAGGAGCCCATTGCTCTTCTCCTGCATGATCTGTCTACTGCCTCTTTTCAGGAACCTCTGCTGCTGCTTGATATAAATGCTGAACATAAAATGTGACAGGCAATATTATTCATCAATAGCTGTCCCCCGTTGCCCTCTAAATTTCTCCAAGAGAAGCAATAGCTGCACTTAAAGAGACAAAGAAGCATGGCAATGTCCTGTCACAATTGCCACAAAATGATAGATGGTATGTAAAAGGCAATGAGATGCTAACTGGTTCCATAAAAAATATACCTCCTTCACCTCTCTCATCCTTCCCCAAACAGAAGGTGATATCTTATGCTGGCAATTCATCTAAGTAAAAAAATTGATGGGAGAATTAATTTAAATTGGCTCTGTTGTGCAGTGTTCACACTGCAGTTTCTCAGCATCTGATTTATTTTTAATAAGGGAAATCAGGATTTTATGTCCCTTAATTAATGTGTTAATGAGTTTAATCAACTCACAGCTCTACTGTGATGTCTAAGATGTCCTTATGTTTCATTTCAGAAAAAAATATTAATGAAGTTACATTTTCCTGAAAGAACGTGGAATGTATCTTGAGGATATATTGCTCTACATCTAGTGAAGCGATCAATGGATCTCTTTATATGTTTTACTTCACAAGCAGTGTGGATAATGGGTATATTCTTTAAAGGATGGGATGTTATTCCAGTTTACTATTATAAACTTTGTTCTAATTCTGTTCACTTAAAAGGAAAAATAAATCAGTACACATACATTTTGAACTTTGACTGTTTATACATTTCTTTATGCAGTACTTTATTGATATGTAACTCTAATTAGAATTTTAATTAGCCCCCATTCTTTGAGGTGTTGGAGAATATTTTCTTTTCCTATAAAGGGACAGTAGAAGCAGGGCTATCCACTGCACATTAGGTGCCCTTATGCCCCCTCGGAATCAATACAGTACTAGGATCTTAGGCCCAAGATACTGGGTGTTTAATTTGAATCAATATATTAAATTCAGCCCTTCTCAAGGGACTTTTTGCCAGGACATTAGTGCCTTCTCTGTGTGATACTGCCTTGAGTGAGAAAAGAAGCCTGTAGAGAATTCCCCCCCCCTTTTTGTTTCAGTTCAGTTCCCTCTGGATCATGATGCTATCACTATGTGATCCTAGCCTTCTTGGCTCCCCAGTCTCCTAAACTTCCCTTTCCAGTCTAATCTAACTCCTTCCTTCCTGCCACATTTGTAGAGCATACAGTGAGCACAACATGTGTTCTTACCAGCCAGCAAATTTGCCACCTATATCAGATCTTCAGAGTGAGATCTGCCCCTTATTAAGTGCCCAAAAGCTTCAGCTCTTTATTTCTTCATCTGTCTCTGAGAAGTTCCAGATGAGGCTTTTATCATGGCATCCTTCTGCTTTAGTCACTAAATTTTACTGGGACTTCACACAGTGCTATCCCCCACTCACATACAGACACTACTGCTAAATTCTCTTCCTTTTCCTTCTTTTTCTGCTTCTCCTTCTTCTTTTTAACTGTGGAAAATCTGCTGTGGAGAAAATGAAGACACCTGGGCTTCCAATGGCTGGTATGATGGAACTACCCTCCAGCAAAAACTATTGGGAGTGGCAACTTTTGCATGCTTAATTAACTGGCTAGTTAGTTTGCATGTCTATTATAGGCATAGAGGGGACTGCCTAGAGTATACGTCCCGTTGTTTGGTCAGCACCCTCTTCCCCTTGCATGTTCTCTTCCTCTTCCCCTTTTGTTCTTTGGCTTCCCTGCAAATGTGTGGTCTCTGATCCTCTGGCAAGCATGCTTCCCTGTAAGCATGTGAGTTCTTATTTTTGTCTTACCTTTCTTCAAGAATTTGAACGTGTGTAAACTATGTACAAAATTATGTGAGTAAATCCTTTTTACACATTTTTTAGAGAATTTTTTAATTTTTTAAACTTTTGTATAGTTAGCAAACAATTTTATACAATTCATATTTATACAAATATACATTTTTAACCAAACTGTTTGTGTTTATTTTGAGCTAGATTAAATGTGTCTGGGGTGGAGATGATGAAGTGGGACTGGTGATTTGTTCAGCTTCTATCTGTGCTTTACAAAATACTCTGCTGATTGGGAGGCTTATTACTAAAAATCTCTCAATTCCCCAACACAAACAAGGGGCTTTTTCACACTACACAGTTATAGAATCATAGAGTTCAAAGAGACCCCAGAGGCCATCCAGTCCAACCTCCTGCTATGCAGGAACACACATCAAAGCACTCCCAACAGATAGCCATACAGCCTCTGTTTAAAACCTCCAAAGAAGGAGACTCCACCACACTCTGAGGCAGCATATTCCACTGCTGGACAGCTCTGACCGTCAGGAAGTTCTTCCTGAGGTTCAGGCGGAATCTCTTTTCCTATAGTTTGAAACCATTGATCCTTGTTCTGTAGCACAATGATTTTACTTCAATTGTCATAGTTCCAAGTTGTTCCATCTTGGGCTTTGTAGTTTGGGAAGGCACTAGAGCTTTCTGGTTGAGAATTCTAAATGCCCCTCTCTAAATTACAGATCTATGAATTTGTACAATGGAGCCATGGCAAATAAAGTGGAATCACAGTGCTGGAATTGTGTAGTGTGAAAAGCCCCACAGTTGCTCCTCTTCTCCTGCACTGTGACAGGTTCCCTTACAAGAGGAGAGGAGAGCCCCCTTCTCTTACAATTAATGCAGTTAAAACACAGCAGAGATCTCTCTCCACCAACAAATAATCTCCCAGCTATTAGATCCCATAAAAAATACATCCATTAAGGACTTATTGACTAGAAAGTTTTCTCTAATAAAAGGAATGACTGTCTGGCCACCATAAGAGTAGCTTAAGTAAATAAATACGTCAATAAATGGACTAGAATTGACTCTAAGTAGACAAAGAACATGAATCGCCACTTTTTCTTTTTATTGCCCCCTTTTAAACAAGACCATTTTATTGCACCTTCTTTTATTTTGCTATGTAAAAATGATGAATGATGTCTCCTGGGCCACAGATTGTAATGTGAAACAACTGCTACCTTGCCATTTTAATGTATTTGATACACTCTAAAGCAGTGGTTCTCAACCTGTGGGTCCCCAGATGTTCGTGGACTTCAGCTCCCAGAAGCCCTGAGCATTGACCATAGTGGCTGGGGCTTCTGGGAGCTGAAGTCCACAAACATCTGGGGACCCACAGGTTGAGAACCACTGCTCTAAAGGAAGAGGATTATTTGCTTCCTACAGATGGAACCAGAGTTGTGTAGTGGTTTGAGTGCTGGACTATGACCCTGGAGAGGAGGGTTTGATTCCCTGCTTGACCATGGAAACCCACTGGGTGATCTTAGGCATGCCACATACTTTCAGCCCTCAGAAAATCCTGTGACAGGGTGTCTTAGGGTTGCCATAACTCAGATACAAAGCCACACAACAACAACAACAATGACAACAATAGATTCCAGGTAGACAACAAGTATGCAGCTCTCAACACACTGGTTTTTGTAGCCCACAGCCCACCTGCTACTACCAAATTAGATGTGTTAATGTGTATTATATCACACATAGCTCAGTTCTGCTATAGTAGAAAAGGATTATTACTACTACTACTACTCTTCTTATCCCACCTTTACCTTACTATAGGACTTAAGGCAACTTGCAAATATTAAAACAGATACAGCTAAAAAATTTGCATCACAAAAAAGTGCAAAATACAATTAGACTACCAAGAAAATTAAAAACAGTGAAAAGTGAACTGATTAAAAAGGATTAAAAGGCAGAGCAACAAAGCACCTGAGAAGAACAATGCAGCTCAAGAAAGGCCCTTTCCCCTGGAACAGTCATCCCTCAAACACTTGCTGAAAGAGAGGACAGAGGGAGGGTGCTAGTCTAACCTTTTCTGCGTCCTACCTTTTCTCAGCGCTGGGGTGCGGTGCTTGCACGAGCAGCCTCTTGTGAGAGGCCCTCACGTCCAGGTTTCTTCAGCTCCACATCAGCTTCCTGCTCATGCAAGAGCCCTGCCTCTTCCTTTCGCAGTGCAGCCTGGGACCTTCCCAGGCTGCACTGAGACAGGAAGCATGAGCAGCCCGGCTCCCGTGGCTGCGCACGCAAGGTAAGTGCACGCAGGGCCTGGGAGCAATGCGTGACCGTGCACCATTTTCAGCTTAAAGCCAAAAATGAAAAAGTGCACGAGCGGTGCCTGCAAGGCCCTGGAGCGTTGCACAAATGTGTGTCGTGTGGACCACTCCTCTCATTTGTGCAACGCTCGAGGGGCCCTTTCGCATGGAAAATGCCGTGTGAAAAAGAGCCTTTGCTAGGAAGGGAATTCCAGATCCTGGGAGCAGGCCTGGAGAAGGCCCTCATGCTTATTCCCACAAGATGCAGCAGTGAAGGCAGTGGGCTAGAAAGACAGAGGCCTCCCCGAAGATCTCAACATGGGCTCATATAGGGAGAAACATTCTTTCTGCCTCTTCTTCTCTTGCTTGCCAAGTGTACAGGCAAAGGAGGGTTGTGCTTGTTTCAGAACTTGAGTGGTGTGGTGTGAGCAGGGAGGGAGCCCTGGCTTAGGCAGACTCAAGTCATGACCTGGAAATTCTGCCTGACAAACCACATTAACCTCCATCCTACCCTTAGTATCTCTAGTTCAGAGTCACTTGTAAACAAACTACTCAATTCTGGCCATTGGCAAATTCCAGGATTAACATGAGAGAATTATGTGATTGTTTTGTTTGTTTTGTTTTGTTCTGAACAACTCCTCAATGCCTCTGCTCTGTCAGTCTCTTTCTCAGTCTCACTTTTCCTGTACTTATTATCTGATTCAAGTCATCCCCCCGCTTTTTTTTAAAGTGCTGCAGGTAGATCTCATTAAAACCATAACCTTGTGTAATAAAGGGTCTTGGGAGATGGAAACAACCTAGAAAGTTGTCCTAAAAGTTATTCACATTATTTCTAAGCATGTAAAGCTTCTGAAAAATGCAACAAAATACAATCTAACAGTTGTACAGGAGGAGTAACATTCATATTCTTTTCACAACAGTAGCCCAGCAAGCCCTAATTATTTAGCCTGCTTCTCCCTCTTCCAAATAGGAAGCCAAAGATATAACATTTTAGATTGCTTTTTTAAAGTTCTGCCTTCATCACCCTTTTGGCATGAAAGTCACAAGTTGCTGGTGATGATTAAATGCCTTAATTTTCCCTCCAGTCCCTTTACCATTTAGTGTATTTGCTAAATGCTGTGTTTATAAACCTAATTTGTAAAATATGTGTTGTTGTGCACCTTCAAGTCATTCCCAGCTTATGGTGACCCTAAGTTGGCGCAATCGTGGAGTTTTCCTGGGAGGACTTGTTGGGGGGGGATTGCTTTTGCCTTCCTCTGAGGCTGAGAGAATGTGACTTGCCCAAGGTCATCCAGTGGATTTCCATGGCTGAGTCAGAATTCAAACCCTGATCCCCAGAGTCATAGTCCAAAGCTCAAATTACTACACCACACTTGCTCTCAATTTGTAAGATAACCTGGTTTCATTTTAGAAGCAGGTTGTCTAACTGAATGAGCAAATGAATGAATGTAGAGCATCAGTGAGATGCAATTTTGTTTTGGCATATTGCTTGCATATACATATTGCCCGGTCACAAGTGGGATATCACTGCAGAGAAGGCCGTATAATACATCCTCACACAGTATAGTGTTGGGACAGGGAGGAGGGACCCTTCAGAAGCCTTCAGTCCTTGGGCAGGTGCTTATAGAGACAAACACTCCTGAAATATTGATATCTCAGGCCATTTAGGCCTTTAAGCGTCATCAAGAGCACACTGAATGAGTGTTTAAGAGCAGCCAGTGCAATCCCTTTAAAACTAGTCTTAGTAGCTGACGGATCTTCTGACAAAATCATACTATGGACTTTATTTCAATCCCATTAAATAACATACCAGGTTTACTGACTGTGATCAAGCATCTGGATCTGTATAGCATAACAGACTCTTTAAGTCATAGTATAGATAAGTGCTTGATAGAAGATTAAATGGTGCTTTTGCCAGTAATGACACAATCTTATTAGGCAAATATTCACTCCTGTGGGTGAGGCCAATCTGTCCTCTCCCCTTATTGAGCCAAAATACCCTCTCTAAATGCCTCCCATTCAGATCTAGCAGGGATTTAGTGGGTGCTGTAATTGGCAATCTTGATTTTAAATAAGATTAGAGACTCCATAATTGTTCACTTTGGGGTCCTTAAACATTGCTCAGTTAAGTCCATTGTACTCATTTCAAGCTGTCTACTTCCTAAAATGTATGGACCTCATCAGTATCCTTCAGGGATGGGTGGCCTGATGGCAGGTGGGTGGGGGGAAGGGGTGGGAGGCTGCATTGAACGCAGTGCACCTTCCTGCACATTGACTGCCTAATTGCCTGCAGCCATCATTAGCATGCCAAACAGAAGACTCTCTTAAGTAATTGAAACATTAGTGTGTGACAGAAAAATCAATATCATTCTAATAAGAAACAAAAGTGCTGCATTGTGGAGCATAAGCAAATGAAGTAAATTTAGCTTATGGGACTGTCTTCTCAAGCCTTACTCCATTGATCAGCAGATTACTAGATCATTTCTCTGTAATAATAGAATGGTTTTGCAATCGGCTGGGCTTCTCCCACCTCCTTCCATTTCTGCTGCCTCCTCCCTCAAAATATCGAATTGTTTTTCTCGTATGGAGCACTAACATGGACAGGTAAGTGCTGTTGCTGAAATTTTAGCTCGAGAACTGTCAATTGCTTGCCTTAATTAAAAAGGGTAATAGGCCTTATCGATCACCCCAATGCACTGTATTAGATAAACCTTCTCTTCTCATCCGTAGGTGGTTTTTCTCTAAGTGTCTCAGAGTTTTGCTACAGGCAGCACCTGTAGAATTCTTTAGCATCCATTTTAAAGAGTTGCTCAGAGGCCCAGTCCTAAGCTACCTTCCCCAGGTTAGGTGATGGCCCTTACCAGGTGGCACAAATGATGTTTTGTGGGTAGAAATGTTGGTGTGCTGGTAGCTCAGAAATTCTGTGCTGGAGGGCCCTTTGGTGCATCACAATGGTCCCATGGCAGCAGATCAAAGGTGAGCAAGCTGCATCTCATAGGCCACATGTGGCCTCATGTGGTCCCAGTGCACCACCCTGACTCTTCCCCAGGCTGCATTTTCCCCCCAAAAAAACTGCAAGCAGCTTCCCCCGAAGTTCCAGAATAAACCCTGAGGGTTATTTCTTTGGTCCAATTGGTGGGAAAATCCTAAGGAACTGATTGTACTTACCAGCTGAGTTCAGAAAGACAGCTGGCAGGGAAAGGAGATGTGTTTGGCAGCAATAAGAATTGGGCCCTTGCCACCTTGAATTAAGAAATGTGAGTATAGAATATGGATTCAGAAGGGGATGGAAAGGTAAATTTACTATAATAAACTCTATATTGCATACCCTCCAGCTTTTCATAGATGAAAACTGGGATACATGTGGCCAAGCAACAACTGTCTGGTCAAGATGGCAAACATTATTACTGGCAAACATGATTAGTGAAGAAGAATACAGATTCATGGACAGGCTGCAGCATGTTGCTTTTGCCAGAAACTGTTGGGAAGGGCAAGATTCTGCTGCCTTATCTCCCCCCCCGCTGAGTTAATTAAGCGCAAACTAATTTTGCACATTGTACTCGATTTGCAGCACTTGAAGTTGGCTGCAGATAAAGGAGAAAAGTGAGAAGAGGAGAAAGAAATTGTAACATTTTAAAAGCAGTTAATAAAATGGATTAATCAGGATTCTCCCTGCCAAACTGGGACAATTGGAAGGTATGATGTATTTTTTTTAAAAAATGTTTCAACTAATGTTTGTTAATTTAAATTTTCCCATGTGTTTGGAGTCTGTAGTACCATTTTCAGTTGTTAGGTGGCAGACTTACTAAGCCAATGCATAGGTTTACAGGTGATTCAGTTTGAAGCCAGAGGAAAGTAGTCCAAGGAACAGAGTTATATCCAGCTCCTTCTCCCATGCTGGGGTCCCTGTCATGGGCACGGAGTTAACAGAGTCTTTCCTCAGAGGGCTGTGCCACAGCAGCAGGTATACCTCTGGGTCCCAGCATTGTGAATACCTGCAGCAGTCCTTGGTTACGATCAAGTTGCTTGCCTTATTCATGTTTGTTTAGTTATATTGACTGTAATACTGATTAATTTGTTAATTTGTACTCATTGTTACCTACTCCTGGCTTACTTTTATTAAAAAACTTATTGAATGAGACAGAATGAATATTACTTAAATTGTTTTTATTAAGTCCACATATTAAGGATTGTATCTTAGAAAGCAGAAGGCCCAATTTTCTTACATTTTTCTTTGAAACAGCTGATGAAAGAAACTCTCAGAAGGTGGCATAAATAGTTTATGAATGATTTAAAAACATATACAGTATCTTTGTAGATGGGCAGTCAGTATTTGCCATAGAGTAATGATGGAAAAGCAATAAAGGAAAAGGTCTTGTTAAACCTAGTTTAATGTTTGTGACCACAGATGATCTGTTAGATTAACAGGGGCAATCCAGAGAACTCATGCCATTTAGATCATTGGACTTGAACACACAACTGCATCTTACGCAGAGCAAACTTATGCATGTTACTTGTAAGTCTCAATGCCTTAAGTGGTACTTATTTCCAGGTAGATGTGAGTAGGATTGCAGCTGCAGTCCCTGTGCTCTGGATGGTCCCAAGGGACTGCTAACATGTTGGAAGTGAAGAAACATACACCCTGGTTTGTACCAAGAACTAAGTGCCTACAGGTGATGTATTCCCTCTTGTCTTGTCTTGCTTCTTTAGCTGATAGTTTTAGGTTAGATTGCACTTCCTTTTGCCCGTCCTTCTCAGCAGTCTCTATCTTAGTCACGTAGCTGTAGCTAACAAACTCAAGCCTTCCCATTTGTCAGACATGCAATTACATTAATAAACACTTCTTGACAGTTAGGACAGTCTTAACTGATTCCAAGCAGGCAGCTTTTACACAAAACCAACCAACCTTCTCTGTTGTGTGGCCAGTCTCTTCAAACCAGAGATTTCTTGTGATTGGGAGGGCTATGTTATGCTCACACAGCATTCTCCTTCTCTACAGGATTTTCCCATTCATGTCAATGCATCTTTGAACAGCTCGAAGTGTGGCAAAGAACACAGACAGGACCAGTTTCTCTGTGGAAGTATGTCAAGTGTAGTGTGTGTTTTGGTAACTTTGCATTAGCATGCAAGTAATGGCCAAAATCCATAAAAACGCTGGCATCATATTTATGTCAGAGGTCATGAGGCTGCTCTATGGCTGCTCTTTTTTCCAGCTGAACAATGGCAGCCAGATGATGTGAAGACAGTGCTCTGGCACTGTTTGGCTGCCATTATACAGCCAAGCAAAAGGTGTTGTGCAAGGAGCGGATGCCAACTTGGAATACTGTTTGGGATACCTCCCAAAACTACTCATGCTGGCATAACTGAGGGTGATACCAGCATAGCCTATCAAGAGGATTCTGATGAATATCCATCCAGGTAGACATGCTAATAGACAGATTGGGAACAAGGGAATATTTTGGGTCCAGAACTTGCTCTTAATTTTCATGTGGGTTCTAATAGGGACAGGCATCCTCTGGCAAAAGGGACAGGGCATTTTACTAAGGGAAGTGGAAGGAACAGATTCTTCTCTCTGCAACACATTTCAGTTTGGATTCTCTCTGATGAGGATTCAAGAGTGTTGTAACTTTTTCCTGAAAGGGGTAGAATCTGGAAAAAGTTGATTTTCTGGATCCACCACTGAGGGGACAGTTGAGAAACAGGTGAGTGTGTGAGCAAAGTCCCTGAAGTTCTTTCTCACAGATTTGCCACAAAGTCTGGTGATTGGAGAACATATTTCAGAAGGAAGCAATCCAGCACTCTTCAGATTTTGGGGTTATGACATCCCTAAATCCCTCAACCATTGGCCATGGAGGCTGGGTCTAACCCCCACCCCGTAAACATCTGGAAGGTATCAGATTATCAACCCTTGGTTATTTTGCTTGTGAACTGTCACATGCAGTGCTGCAAAAAAGAGAAAAATATATAGACAGATAAAGTAAGTTATGAATGGCCATGATATGACGACTGTAATCAATATATAGTGAAAGTCATTAAATATTGATTTTCACAGATCATCACACTCTTAATCTTCACCCCTACCCCAAACATAATTTTAAATCCCTTCTGTTGTTTTCCCTTGAGGCTTTTCTAAACTTTGCAATGTAAGTCTCCTTTTTCTCTGTGTGTATATTTCTGTCCATTGGGGAAACAATTCTTTGCAGCTCTTGTTACATGTACATTCCATTTATCCTTTATATCAGAGACAGAGCAAAAACAAACAAAGCCAGAGTAAAAGCAAAGAAAACAAAGAAAACAAACACTATGAAGTCCGTAGCAAACAAACATTGTTATTTATGCATGCTGCTTGGCTGAAGCCTGTATTTTGTTCTTCTTTGAAGAGAGTAGGGAGAAAGGGAGCTGGGGTCAGCTAAGGTTGCCAGAGAACGGCTGCAGACTCTTATATCACACAGTCTACCACTCTGGACAATTTGATTATCAGCATTAGCTCATGGTTACTCTGGGCTGTTGTCCTTAACAGATCTCAGTTGGCAGCTAAAGACAAACTAAAGACACGTGCCTAAAACATCCATAAAATATTAAAAGCTGACAGCTATGCAAACAGCCAATAACATATTCCTTTTTTTAAAAAAAATGTAAATACCCAGCCTAACTTTGACTAACAACACACACACACACACACACACACACACAAACACTGCTTTGGACATGTGCTCAAACTTTTGCTTAGTTTCTCTGGCGTATTTCTAAGGGAATAAGTTCTGCCAGTGAATCCCTTATTCCAGAACTTTACAACTCAATATAACAGAGGAAAAAAATGAAATGCTTCATATAGTCAAATCCTATGGATATTTTTTTGAAGCCCCTCTCATTTCAATGGGATTTATTTCAAAGTAAGTGTGCAAAAAGGCAACTTTTCCAAGTGTGCATTTACTCCAAAGTAGAGAGGCAGTGTGGTGTAGAGGTTCGATTCCCTGCTCAGCCATCGAAACCCACCACACACTGTCATCCCCAGAAAACTCCATGACAGGTTCACTTTAAGGTCACCATAAGCTGGAAAAAGACTTGAAGGCACACAACAAGAAGAAATGTGCATAAGATGGAAGCTTTAGCAGAGACCACAAGAAAACTCCCCAAGGAAGACTGGTTGCCCTTTATTTTTGATATGGCAACTTGAGTATCCACTTTATGTTAGGGAGACAACAGTGAGGCAAGGATGCCTTCATACTGTTCATGCATTTCATATCCACTGCATATTGCAATATATTCTGTTTAGAATCTACACACTTGCTTCACATTTTGCCAAAAAAAAAAAAAAAAAAAGGGTTGGGACGCACAAAGTCCACAATGCTAGAAGAGTCCTGAAGGACAAATGCTTTCACAGACTGCCACTTACATACAACTTACCTACATGACAGAGGAACCATGGCGTAGAAATGGCAGAGATTCTATGATTCTTTTCATCCTGGAGAGAAGTGACAAGTGGGGTGCCACAGGGTTCTGTCTGGGGCCCAGTGCTGTTCAACATCTTCATCAATGATTTGGATGAAGGAGTAGAGGGCATGCTGATCAAATTTGCAGATTACACCAAATTGAGAGGCGTTGCTAATACACCAGAGGATAGGATCAAAATTCAAATGACCTTGACAGATTGGAGAGCTGGGCCAAAGCTAACAAAATGAATTTCAACAGAGAGAAATGTAAGGTCCTACACTTATGCAGAAAAAATGGAATACAGAAATATAGGATAGGGGATACATGGCTGGATAACAGTATGTGTGAAAGGGATCTAGGAGTCTTGGTAGATCACAAGGTGAACAGAGTCAGCAGTGTGATGTGGCAGCCAAGAAAGCCAATGCAATTCTTGGTTGCATCAATAGGAATATGGTGTCTAGATTGAGGGAGGTAATGGCACCACTCTATTCTGCTTTGATTAGACCTCATTTGGAATACTGTGTCCAGTTCTGAGCACCTCAATTCAAGCAGGATATCGACAAGTTGGAGTGTGTCCAGCTGAGGGTGACCAAAGTGGTGAAGGGTCTGGAAGCCATGCCCTGTGTAGAGTGGCTTAGGGTGCTGGAGATGGTTAGTCTGATAAAGAGAAGGTTAAGAGGGGACATGATAACCATGTTTAAATATTTGAAGGGATGCGGCTAAGATGAGCAAGATGTATAAGACTTATGAAAGGAAATGCTGGAAATGCAATGAAGAAGATGCCACTTTTTAATCATATGTGGCGGCTATGCCCAAAAGCAAAAAAATACTGGAAAAATGTTCACAAAAAAATCATGGACATTCTACAAATAAACATACCATTATCTCCAGAGATTTTTCTATTGAACATGCTACACCAAATAGATAAATTATATAAGAGACATTGGAAAGCAATAATGTACATGATGACAGCGGCAAGAATAATATACGCTAAATATTGGAAGAACAATGCCGTACCAGAAATTGAGGAATGGTTGATTAAACTGTTGGAATACATGACATTAGATGATCTAACTCGCACTATGAAAGGAGAGAAGCAAGGGAAGGAAGAGAGAAATGACACTTGTTAAAAATTATATTGAGAATAATTGGACAAGGTTATGTTAAGGTAGTTGATAATGAATGATAGATTAATGAAAATGAACTAAAATCAAGAAGAGACAATAAGCAAAAGCTGACAGTAATCAAGAACATTTCAAAAGAATAGACAAGTCAACACAGATAAGACAAATATAGAGGTAACCTATAGATGGAATAAGTAAGCCATCCAAACAAGAGAAAGAAGGAAGTAGAAGGTAATATTGAGAAAGGACGATAAGGATCAAACAAAGATAACAGTATATGGTGTTAAAGTAAATGTAAATGTAATGACTCAATATAGGTAAAGGAAAAGAGAACGTAGGTCCTTATACAATTATATTGTAAAGAACAAGTAAAGAAGGATTGTATTTTATGCAATTCAAAGAAAAACAAAGATGACATATTATTTGAGAGGAGAAATATTTGTAAATATTGACTGATTTTAAAAATCTTTCTTTCTTTCTTTCTTTCTTTCTTTCTTTCTTTCTTTCTTTCTTTCTTCTTTCTTTCTTTCTTTCTTTGAAGGGATGTCATGACAAGAAGGGAGCAGGCTTGTTTTCCACTACCCCAGAGACTATGACAAGGAGCAATGGATTCAAGCTGTAGGAAAGGAGATTCTACCTGAACCTCAGGAAGAACTTCCTGATGGTCAGAGCTGTCCGGCAGTGGAATATGCTTCCTTGGAGTGTGATGGAGTCTCCTTCTTTGGAGGTTTTTAAACAGGGGCTGGATGGCCGTCTGTCAGGAATGGTTTGATGGGTGTTCCTGCATGTCAGGGGGTTGGACTCTATGATTCTATGCTTCTATGTGTATGTATGGTCTATACACCATATGTGAACATAACTGCACAGCTCTGTGGAATTTCTGTGGTTGCATTTCCTCTGTGATCCCTGCCAAGTAATACAACTTTATCAAAATCAGTCAGCATACCCTTCTGGCTATTGGACAGCCACTTCATCCATGATATTTGTTTTAGAAGTACATCCTGGATCCAATGTTTTTAGCCCTCAGGCACAAGGACAGAACATTTCATCTCCTTGAATCATGTAGTGTTGAATCCATGCAGAAATAGATCTGCTGTGCATTTAAATAAAGTACATTCTGAGGCATTGTCAGCTGAACAGTTGTAAGCAATTTTCCCCAATTTCACCCACTTGCTATGTGCAGATCTTGATGGTTATTTGTCTGTTCTTCTTAACTAATACAAATCTGCCAGGATACGCTTTTTGCCCCACCTAAAGTAACATGCCATATTGAAATGAAGCAGGATGCAGCAATGCTCTGGTTATGAGTAGGTTGGCCCCTTTTAGGATAGACACTGGAATTCTCATTGGGATCAGGAAAAAAAGAAATGTGCATTATACCCAGCTCTGACCTTAACTACTCTGGAATTCTAGTTCTCAGGAAATATCCCCCACAATCCAAAAAACAATGCAAGATTGTTTCATCCTGGTGGGTGAGAGTTAACCTAGAAATGTTAGAATGTGAATGTGAGTAAGATATATCATGCATTTGTGTTTATCAGGGCTGGCTGGTGCTCTCTCTTGAGTGCACACTTGGTGGGAAACCTGTGTTTGCTGGTACAGAAAGTGTGAAATAGCCTTGAGAGAGGACTCCTTGCTTGGTTCAAACAATTTTATAAAGACAACTGATGCTCTTCTAAAAACATTCAAAAATGCTCCCTGGCAGACTAGCAAAACTTATGTGATGCTTAAAGGATTGATTTCCTAACACAGGATTTATTACAGATACTGGATGAAATCTTACATCCCTCCATGGTAGCATAAATGTGCACCAGCAGAGTTATGTTTTGCAACCCACATAGGGAATATCAGTGTATATGGATCCATGCACATGGCTGACAACCCATTGTGCAACTGCAATGCACAAATGCAATAGGCAGGGACAATGCACAGTCACTGACTTCTTTAAAGCATTACTGCAAGTGCAACCATCCCATACGCACAACTCTACTTACACTGCCGTCAGCTGGATACAAGCACTGTGCATTGTCCAAAAGACTCACTTTGCAGGAGCAGTACAACTTATGCTTGCATATGTCCCAAACAGAATGCTGGCCTTTGTCTACTTTGGGCCACCTACGGAAAAACACTGCCATGTTTCAAGCCCAAATGAAACAATATATCAAATGTATGAACCCTTTGCATATGTCTTAAAACAAAACAAAACTGTGGAGGGTTTGGGATGACATTTTCCTTTCTCATGATCCCAGTGAATACCCTTCCTGTAACTGGGATGCCTCCGCTGGTACCAATGGCAACATTCCCATGGCAATAACATATAGTAGAATATAATCTCAAAAAAGCAAGCTGGATAGAGGGGGAGAATTCAATCATTTTGATACAGCCTTCCTGCCAATCTTATCAGTAATATAAATGAGGAGATAATGGAGTTACTCTCAAATATCTAATGGATTTTGCCCATGGATTGGCTTTATCACTGCGTCTTAACTAAACTCTCCAGCACTGCTGAAATATTAGTATTTGCCAACACTTCAAAAGTTCATCAATAATCCCTGTAATGAGATTTGTTTTGGAATCCACGTAATATATTCATCCCTGGTGGTTCTGTTTCCCTTCCTTTCCGTCATCATTCTTTCTGCTTTAACCCTCATTCTAAGATATGCATAACATTATGAAAAGCAGCTTAGTTATGCTGCTAGAACATGACGTGACTGTTTAGGGTAAGTAGCTCATTGAAGGAACTATGTTTAAACAAACTGGGGTTTACACATATTATGAATGGGTGGCTGAGATCCTGCGTTGGGTTCCTACATCAGGAGACACCCCTACAAACCTATCTTTGTCTGTTCTTCTTAACTAATACAAATCTGCCAGGATACTATGTTGGGAAAGCCCCCTTTCCCAACATAGCTAGTTCCATGTCGCTGGAGAGAAGGAGATGAGCAAAGACATGCTCAGTGCAACAACCATAGAAGTTAATTGCAATGGTGTGCGTTGGACTTAGAATCGCAGGCCATTTGAGGCCCCTCCCTAAACGGCAAACCCCAGGATTCCATAGGATGTTGAAAGTGGAATAATAGCACTATAACAGGCTAGTGCAGAAATGGCCACAGACGCATAGATTTATGCCACTGTAATTAATAAACAGGATGCCAGCTAGACGTTGATATGTGTTTGTCCATAACTCAAGTGATGGAAGCTAAGCTAGAAGACAGGACCAGGGGGTGGGGGCAACTAGATTTGAACTGGAAGCTCTTGGCAAGATTTGTGAAAAGAATGAACAGATGGGTTGTAAAAAATATTCATTCTCATCCCTGATGGGAAAGTGTGTCTCAGCCTGAAGAGTGCTGCATGGACAATTGTCAGTCAACTGCTACAAGATTGATTTTTGCTTATGTACCTGAGTGAAAAGACCACTGCTTCTTTTTGTCAGCAGCAGCAAAAGCAAAACAAATGAATCTCTTGTGTTTTGTAAAAGCAAATTAAAACAAAACCATGGCTGGAATCCTGTTGGTGCCATGTGTGCAACCTAGACAGAAATTTTACAGAAAATTTATAGGCATTGTGTACATGGGCCTTCAGGTCACTGTTGACTTATGCCAACCCTGTGAATTTCATAGGGGTTTCTTAGGCAAGAAATACTCAGAGGTGGCTTTACCAATTCCTCTGAAATGTAGCCTCCATGTGTGTAAGGTCACTTACCACGTGACAGAATTTTTTCCCCCTGGAAGTTATTTTCATTGTTGGGACAGTGGTGTTCTTCAAGTGAAATAATTTGATATGGGCTTAATGCAATTATTAGTCCCAAACAGAGCCAATGAATCAAATGGATAACTTAGCCACAATGGTCCATGCAGTAGTAACTTCCCAATAATGTACTCTGTGTGAGGCTGCCCTTGAAGATGACTCAGAAATTACAGCTACTACAAAATGTAGCAGCTAGACTAGTCACTGAAATTCTATTCAGATATATAACACCTGTTCTGAAGGAATTGCACTAGCTGCCAATAATTTCTATTTTGAATTCAAGGTGCTGGCAATAATATTTTAAATCTAGACAGCTTGGGACCATGATAACTGAAGGAGTGCCTCTCTTTATAAATGCCTGCCTGAGAACTGAGATCTCTTGGAAGGGCCGTCCTCCATGCCCCATCAGTCAGGAAATACATTGTGGGAGGACGTGGGGAAAGGGCCTTTTCTGCCGTGGCACCCTGGTTGTGGAATCCCCTCCCTCTGGAGACCTGATTGGTGCCAGTGATAGAATCATTTTGGCATCAGGTTAAAGCCTGGCTTTTTAATTAAAGCCTTTGTGTCTTTGTGCTAATTTTATCCAGGATGCACATGTTTTATACTTATATTATGCAGGATTATTTTAACTGGTTTTAAGTAGTGTGCTTTTAAATTGAAAAAAATATTTAATATATATTTTAATCACTTAAACTTTTGTAATTATTTATTCTTTTAAGTTTATTTTATTGTAAGCTGTCCTGAGGTCTTTAGATGAAGGCCGGATGTTAATATTTTAATAATTATTTTAATTAATAAATAAATGGGTGTACTGTAGTTTGGCTAACCAACAGGATTAACCAACAGTGGAGGTTGATGGGAGAGAAACCTTTGAGCGGAAAGAGTGCTAAAGCATGGTGATTAAAACCACATTATTAAGAAGTCACAATTTTTTCTCTGGTATGCCAGTCCTTTTCCTTCAAGGTGAACGAGAGTAATATACCAGATAAGAGAATTTCTAATGATAAAAAAGGATAACAGGAGAGTATGGGACAGGAAAGGCAAGCTGCACTGTGTATCTGAAAAGTCAAAGGGAAGCAGAAGCCCATCCTTTTATCAAGCCATTCCCTAATGCTGAGCTCTCTTAATGTCAAGGGTATAGCAGATCACACTGGATTGGATTCATACTGTGGAACTGCCCAGCCTCCCACAGCAAACATGGGAAAAGTTCTATATTAATTCACTGTCTTGGTGAGGAAAAATCACAGCGTTCTCTGGTGCTGCCTTCTCCAATCCAGGGCCCTTCAGACATTTTTGGATTGTTACTTGGCTGGGGGTGATGGGAGTGGCACTCCAAAAATGTCTGAAGTGCATTAGATTGAGGTGCTGATGTAATATAATGACTGACATGACTAATCATTGAGAATCAGATTAAGGCCCTACACCGCTCAGGTCCAGGTTGCTTGAAGGACTGTTTACTCCCCTACGAACCAGCCTGGGTTTTAAGATCTCCTGGAGAGGCCCTTCTCTCTGTCCCACCACCTTCACAGGTGCATTTGTTGGGAATCCGGGAGAGGGCCTTTCAGTGGCTGCTCTCAGGCTCTGGAACTCCTTTCCCAGAAAGGTCAGACTGGCACCATCCCTGTCTACATTCTTATTTAGGCAGGCATTTAATATGTGATAATTGTGAAGAAAGGTGCTGGTTATTTTAATTGTGATTGGTTTATTGGTTTTAATATGTATTTTAATTTTGTTTTAATTACTACTGTTGTTTAATATGTGTTTTAAGTTTTATATGTTCTAATTTTAACTATGTTTTCTTTTTAATCTGTTGTAAGCTTCTTTGGGTCCTTTCAAGGAGAAAAGAGGGGTATAAATAAAGATAATCATAATCTTCATAATCTTTTCATATTTGGGTTTATTCATCAGTATACAGTCCAAACACTGGTGGGACCAAATAGCTTAGAGACAGTCCTGCAGTAAACCCCACTGCTGTACTTCAGATCTCTAAGAGACACATCCCACACTGAAACTCACATAGAACTCCACTCTTTTCTCCCTCTCCCTCTCTGTCTCCTAGAACTCTGTCTTCTTTGCTGTTTTGCACACAGGTCCACTAGCCAGAGGGAGACAGCTGCCTCATACAGCAGACTTGTAGTATTATGAAAAGACAACAAACTCTTGGTTAATAATTAATTCATGTTGTATTTTGGGAAAGAGGTAATCCAGGGGTTTTCTGTGTTGGATGCCATAATTACTGGAGGGTCTGGGGTACCATGCACACTGATAGTGGCGGTGGCACCATTTCCTGCTCCACTTCAGTCATCCTCCCCATTAATCCACTCAGCCGCCCAGTATTCAGAGGAATGTCTCACAGAGTTGTCGGTCAAAAGACACTGTGTAGCTAGTTTGTCTTTGTCTCCTTAAATGGAGAAAGAAATTTTCTTTCTCTGGAAAGAAAAAAAGATGGAAGAGGTAGTCGGACAACATGAGAATTACAAATGTGCAATTTAAAAGCTCTTCTCAGTTGTTATCGGCCATGCTTTCCCCTGGTCTCCTCTGTCTTTGCTTTCCTTACAAAGAAGACAATCTGTCTGAAGAGGAAAGCCTCTTGTCTGTAAGGAAGCTCTTCACTTAAGCAAGAGCCTTGATTTCCAGTGCTCTTGTCTGTATCCTCTTCAGATGCATTGCTTTCCACATATGAAAAGGCAGAAGAGAGAGAGCAGGGTTAGGAGCCTCTCTGCTTCTGTGCTGAAGAAACCATGGCAAGTAATGACTGAACAAGGTTGAAAGTTCCCCTGCAATCACCCCTACATTTCATCAAAGTAGCTGGGGAAAGGCACTCTCCTTCCGTTTCTGTGTCCAGCTACTTCCTGGTCATTTTACTTATAATTTTTCAAACAAAGGACTTGCTTGGCAACTCTCCCACTGACTATTAAGGAAGTCTTCAACAGCCCTCCTGGCTCAATTAAGAATTTTCTATTCCTATTCTCCGATTTGCAGACTATTTTAACTACTAGCAAGGGAAAAATAATACAAGCAAAAATAACACAGCCAACACTGGCTGGCATCATATAAGTGACTTTGTGAAGGCAAAAGTTGAACTTAGGCTATCATAAGTTACTTTTCTGGTTATGGCAAACGTCAGAATTCTCTACCAACCTCACACAATGATCAAAATCAGAGCAGGACTCACATTTTATCTGCTTCAGCCACTATTACACAGCTGTTTAATGTTTGTTGGAGAGTCCCTATATCCAGAGGCTTCTCTGATGCTCCCCCCACTTCATCTTCACTGACTACTAGATGGCCATGGAGTGAGGGCTGCAGCAATTAAAATAAGTGTCCCAGAGGAGGTAAGAGGGAAGCTATATTGTAGTTCCACTTGTGCAGAATAGCAATAGCAATATGACTCCCTATGTAGGATCTTGGTCAATATCATATTGCAGTTTACCGTGATCACAGCAACAGAAAGAATTAATACCAGGTCATTTAACTGAGAGATCATTGTTTCCCACTCCTGCCAGTGCAGTGAACAATATTAAAAGAAAAACAAAACATCAGCTAATAGAAAGAAAGCAAAAAGAACACCAAGAAGCCAGACTATAACCTTGTATAGAAGTTCAGATCTAAAATTCTGATATGAAATGCATGGCTGGAAAATTTTTGCCTCCATGGAGATTACCTCTATATTCTTCAGTTCATTGTTTTTCAGTGACCTTGAATTATATATCTGCCATTGGTATACTTTCTCTTATCCTGCAAAATGACTTTTCAAAGAGATTCCCACACCTTCATGAATATGTATATATCCAGCACCTTCAGTGACTGGGTACTTTTAGTATTCCACAAAGATTCCACAACCAACTTCTCCACACTGTTCATACTTTGGGGGCTGCATCCAGTGTCAGCTCATCCACTGAAATGAAGAAGACTTGCTACAACATACTTTTAATTTCAAAGGGTCTACCCCAGGGGAGCCAGCAAGGGGTAGTGGTTTCAGCATTTGACGACCACCCTGAATTGATCAGGGTTCAATTCTCCACTCGGCCATGGAAACCCACTGGGTGACCTTGAGCATGTCATGCACTGTCTGCTCCCAGAAAACCACAGGATAGGTTTGCCTTGGGGTCACCACAAGTCAGAAACAACAACAACCACCACCCAAGGTAACATTAGCTTTTTACACATGGTCCCAATCCTCAGCGACTCACAAATCCTATTTCAAATTTCTTGATTATATACCCACAAATTATTGAATAGAATAACTACACAAACTACTAATATTCAGTCAGATCTATAGAAAGCTAGTGTTCCGTGAAGTCAGAATGCTGGAAACAAGTGTTTTCAGTTAGATCATATTCATGTGATATATTTGGGCAGGTACAAATCTGTGGATATGACAGCTAGGTATGCATGTACTCGTACAAATCCCTCATCCATAGATTTATCTGAATCTTTGAAAAAGCCTATGCACACTGGTTCCAGCAGAGGTAGAAATCATGAGGCTCTCCAGATGATGTCGGCCTCCATTTGTCAGTATTAGCTGTGCTGACTAGGACTGATGGGAACTACAGTCTAACATCACCTGGGAGAGGAGCTACAAGATTCCCATTGTCAACGCCAAGGCCAGGCAAGCAGCCAAGGGAGCCGGCTACAGGTCTCTTGCAGATAAGGCAGGGAATAAATAAAAGGGCTTTACTTCAGCCGAACCGAACAGGAAAAATAGCAGTAAATACCGGCAGCAGGGAGACTCTCTGGCTGTTACGTCACAGCCAAGCGAGCACACAGTCAAAGTCTGTTTGAACAAACAAAGTTACCAGAGCTGGTCCGGGGTCAAGAGGTGGCGACGTTCCAGCAGGTTGGGCAGCGTTTCAGGAGGCCAAGCTGAGATCCACAACAAGCACTTCGCCCAGAATGGTCAGTTGTGAGCCAACAAAAGACCCAGGGCTGAGTGATTGCTTTTATAAACAGATCACTCCTCCAGGTGTTATCGCAGTTGGGCCTTGATTGCCTGGCGTTTTCTATTTAAACGTTCTGACCTCCTGAGAGCACTCTTTTGCTCCCAATGCTGCTGGTAAGTAGGCACCTCCTCTTGAAACTCACCATCCGACTCCTCTGGCTGGGCTGGCTCTGGGGCAGCCCCTGGCTCTGCTGCTGGGACTACTGGGGCCAAGGGCTCTGTGCCTGGGGCAGCCTCGGGAGTGGGCTGTGCTGGTGCAGCAGGCTCCAGGGACTCTGGCTCAGACTCAGAGCTCGTGTCCTGGAGTTCCAGGGTCCTGACACCCACATTGGCTAGAACTGCAGACTTCCAGATTCAAATCCCCATAGAGCTCAGCTGTCAGGCTAGCCTACCTCACAGGGGTTTGTTTAGGAGATAAAATGTGGGGTGATGAATAATGGTCTAAATCCACTCGCTTTTCCTTGCTTGAGTAGGCTCATTGAATCAAAAGGATTTACAAATGTGTTAGGTCACCATTCAACAATTGCTTCAGTGGGTTGATTCCAGCTGGTACTAACAATTGGATGTGAGCTCATGGTATACTTTCATGAACTCCTTGGGAGAAAAATTGAATACACAAAAAACAGATAACCAAATAAGTTATAATAAATTTCTGTTCATAATTTTTGATTACCATGCACCAATCCTCATCTAAACATTCGGATGTTATGGATCTGTCATGGATATATTACATGAACAGAGATTGTTTGTGACAGTTTCAAGAAGCAACTACCTCCCAAACTCTTGGCTGTGGCAGCTCTGGCTCTCCCTCTCCCTCTCCTCCTCTTCCTTCTCCTTTTTACATGCTGTTTTATTGGAAAAGCTACTTCTGGTGACAATAAAATGTCATCCAAGGTCATGCAGCTCTTATATGAACATTCCCACAGACTTCACTTCTGGAATCCTGGGGGATTTCTAGACTGCATTAAAACAAAAGCCACAATCTCAATGCCAAGTGAGTTGAAATAATTTTCATTTCTGAATGATGCCAAGCGTATAGCAAAGCTTCTAGATCTGCTTGCCAATATTTTTTGAAAAAAAGTACTAAACGTTTACTAAAAGTACTAAATATGCAAGATATTCAAGAAATCTACCCAATGTAGACATGAAGAGAATGCAGTTCACTGAATATGCTTTTGTTCGCTTCATAGTTTGGAAATAATTCATTAAAATTAATTTATCTTCCTAGTTTGTCCAGTTTTTAAGTAACTGCTTTAACATTCATTCTTTTAATCACTGAAATGCTAAATGCTGTTGTTTTAGCACTTTGCATTACATTATCTCATCACAGTTATTTTCAGCAGTTCTTGGTGATATTTTAAAATTTTATGATATAACAATCCAATACATTGATTAATAAATTAACCAATGAAGTGAATCACTTATCCCCTCAAGTCTTATTAATTAGATCCCTTAAATTATTTAATGTCAACATATTACCACTGATGTTCCTAACTGCTGCTTCAATTATCAGACATGACACCTGATGCCATATTACCTGCAAGGGTGCAAAAGTTCCTTTTTTATGACCTTGTTTTTGGAATAGTATAAAGAGGATTGATTACACTGAATGCTAATGTCTAAGGAATTCTGCAAATGGCAGCACCCAGACCACAGCAGGGGCTTTTGTGTCCTTATTAAAATGTCTTTAAATTTTAAAAATGTAAAATGAAATTAAGCACAACAATAAAAGGTAGCAGCATGACATACATATCCCATAAAATAAAGGCTTTTTCAACTGATAAAGACAATATCTTCCTCAGGTTTTCCCCACCCACTGGAGCAAACCAATAACTCAAAAGAGTTATGCTATTACTCATCACATCTTGCCAGATATGTAGTTGCCCTGACATTGGCATTTGGTTAATCAAGACCTTTTTTCTCAGCTGCATGCCGTAGTAAGAATTTAAAAGACAGCAAGTTGCTGACGTAAATCACAGCTACTCACTCTTTCCCTTAGGAGAAATAATATCTGCTGTCTTATTTGGTCTCTTTTTCTTCTTTTGCCTGTTGAATATTCTGGGAAGTTACCTTCAGCTGCCTCAAGAGAGGTGGAATTTACACTTTGTATTGTTTCCTATTTGGCATCTCTCATCCCCAACACTTCTTTTCTCCCTTTTGTGCCTTATTTAGCAATGCCATAATGTCCCTTTCGGCCCTGGTAAGTTACTTACGATAGTTTATTCCAACGGTGAGGAATTTCATTCAGCTGGAGGGTCAAATTCACAGAAATTCTCAAGAGCTGCATTCCGGTGGTGGGCAGGGGGAGAAAAGATGGGATGAAAAATCCAGCACAAGTTTGGCTTGAAACCTCTCATTGCCATTAACTAACCAAAAAGGCTTTAAGAGAGGCATTTCAACGTTTTGGAATTGGGGGAGGAAAACTAGAAACTGCCAGTTGATGGTGTCCTGGGGCCTTTTCACACTACACAATTATAGAGCTATGATTCTCCTTTAACTGCCATGGCAATATCCTATGGAATCTTAGGCCATTTCCACACTACACTGTTATAGTGCTATTATTCCACTTTCAACATCCTGTGGAATTCGGGGGGTTGTAGTTTACTGAGGTTAAAGAGCTCTCTGCATGAGAATTCTAAATGCCCCTCCCTAAACTGCAAACCTCAAGATTCCATAGGATGTTGAAAGTGGAATAAGAGCACCATAACAGTGTAGGGCAAAAATGGCCTTAGAATCTGTGTTCTAGGGAGGAATATTAAGCTGAAGAGTTGTAATGCCTCACCAAACTACAAACCCCAGAATCCCATAGGATGAAGCAGCCATGGCTATTGAAATGGAATCATAGCACTTTAACTATGTAGTGTGAAAGACCATGCCCCCCCCTCCAGAAGAGGGCATGGATTGGGACCATAAAGCATGAAATTCCCCACCTTTCTTGCCCTTTTCACTTCCTTCCCATATACTCGTCTTCTTTGTTGTTTTAACCCAGTCATTGTTGATTCAGTTTTAAATGGTGTGCATATCCTTTTCCCCTATTTATCTTTGTAATAAGCCACGCATTAGAATATCTCATATTTTATCTTCTTGTATGTTTTCTTATTCCACTTTCTGGAAGTCTTAAGCCCCTTGTAACACACTGTGGCTCTGTGTTAATGATCCCATCATGTCTTCAAGGTATATATGTATCCTGTTGTTACTCCACTGGAAAAACCCTATCCCAGGGTCTACAATTTTGATATTAAAATATGATTCCACATGCCTGAGAAGTCGCCCAGAGGGGCACGTAGGCAGCAATGGTTGAACGATCGAAAACCAGGTCAGGCCAGTAAAATCTCCAGTCATGTAGCCCCAGAAGACCTCAATTTGTGCAAACTGACAATAAACAAAGGGTCCTCAGCCCCTGAGAAGCTGACTTGAGGGAATTAGCGTGTTTGCCCCAAGTTGAGCAAATATCCCATCAGGCGAGGACCATTTACATGAAGTCACACCACAATTAAATGCAGCTGAAGATCCTGAGACTTTGGCAACACCTTGTAATCTCATCATGCAAAGGAAGTTACCATTGTGGAGCTTCTTTCTCGTTGCAACACCCATTGTTCTCCCCAGGAAAGGATTAGCCTTCCAGGTACTTTTTCTTCTACAAATAGTCCCAGTTTTTCTTTGGATCACTCCCAGTCATCCCAGCAGACCGTTTCTCTGTCCGTTGAGTAATCCCCTCAGCCCTCCCCATGCTGAGCCCAACTTCTCCGCTGTTTTTCCCAGACCAAAGACTTCAGGAAAAGGTGCAGTATTACCCCAGCTACAACCCCTTCAATATCCCCTATCCAGTTTCCTCTCTTTTGTTTCTTAATAGGTCTTGAGTGAGTGTGTGAGTGATTACATTGGTGCGTGAGACTTTCATTCATTAAAATCATTTATTGGACATTTCTGTTTGGTTTTTGGCTTGGTCTGACCCCATAAAAACTGGGTAAAAAGACCCCGCTGGGTTACCCTACCTCTCACATTGCTATTGCTTGTGCTCTGGCTAGTTTCCATTCTCTATCACGTGGAGCACATTAAGGTGTCCCCCAAGGGACCCCAGAAATCAGGGTAACACTGTCATAGATAAGTAGACATGGACAGGTGGTAACAGGTATTAGAATGGAAACTCAGTTGAAAGGAGAATAGATAGATACCATCACCAAATGCTAAAGGCTCCACAGTTATGAGATGCAGGCATAGCTGTGACAAAAATGTACAAGATCAAGAAGGAGGATGTAAAATATTCGCACAAAGTATGGATTATCTCTTCCTCTTACAACGTGAAAACTTTCTGCCATCACTGTATGGGCAAATAGATGTTCTACATTGACTGTAATTTGGTAGGTCTGCTCAAAGCCGGATAAACTAGCTTTGAGGGCTGGATCTAATTCATAGCTCCCCAATTGACCCTCCCTGTCATGGTACTGGAGATTTGCCTTACTGGAACATTTGTAGTTTCATTACGTTTCTTCCATAACAACGTGTCCTGTACCAATTTTCATGCAAAAAAGTAAATCTTTTCTTTTCCCAAAGGCTTTTAGGCAATAAGAAACAAGCCCTAGTACAGCGTAATCTCTAGTGTCTTGCCATCTGTTTATCAATAATGTATAGCTGTTCTCAGCTTATTCGCATTTTGAAATCAGTTGAGATGGTTATTGACGCTGTGTAAGGGAGTCTGTCTTTTTGAAATAAGGTATCTGATGGCCTATACTATAACTGCCAGAAGATTACTATACTATCTCCCTTTCTGCTCTCTCATTCTGATAACAAGTGACCCAAATAATAATCGCAACTATAGAGAATGGATTAGAACTCTTACATTTATCTGATTGTGAAATGACATGGGTAAAATAAATAATTCAAGTTGAAGACTTCTACTCAGGTCTATCATCTTTATGAAAAAAATGATATGAAACCCACATTGGGGAGCAGAGAAGAGAAAGGTTTCTCTTCTGATAGGTCCATAAGGAATCATTGCCAAAGTTCCTTTCATTGCATCAACTAATTTGTATTCTGAGTCCCCGAGCAGCTGGCCAGTGTATTTGTTAGTCAAAATAAAACTGTCAGTATTCCAGTCATGCTTTGTAATGTATTGCAAACACATTCAGATACACGTGCACTTAGAAGTCGTTTGCTCCTTCACTTCTTCTCCTTTGCATCTCAAACAGAGCAGTATCACTTTATTAAAAAAGGAAAACTAAGTTCTGACTTCAGGTCTGATAAAAGGAACAAGTTCTGAAAGCTGGAGAAGGAGTCATACATTTCCCTAAACCACAGAAACTCTGCAAAGCACAAAAACACAATACTATGTGATTCCCAGGACATCTGGGGAGCAAAAACAATCTTATTGGAGTGGTATAAATGTAACAGTTCTTACTACTGTTGTGGGATTTAGTATGCAGTATACTATTTTGCTGGTGTCATATTAGAACTATGTTGCTTAGTAATAAGCCCCATGAGTGAAAGTAGTTTAGCATGGGCAACCCAGTTTAATGGTCATGCAGTAACACTGGAAGAAGATTCTATCTATAAATAATAACCAGGACTGCAGGATCCAAGGACAAGGGAAATTTGATATGCCCTTAGCTATGGTTGGCTTTGAGCCTCTCCAAACAAGCAGTTCATCATGTAAGACTTGTCTTCTTCTACTGTACCACTTTGGGTTGTGAGAAATGGAATATTTGGATGCTCTTCATTTAAAAAGCTCACCACATAAAGAAAACTGAAGGTTGGATGGATCCAGATTTCGGTGAATGGCCTGTGCTGGTAGAAATATATGTTGTTGCATTGGAGGAAGGTGCATCACTACAAGTTGGCCAGTGGCACCTTCTGTGAGTGGATTTAGGATTCACATATTAAAAATAACTAGAAGGGACAATTTCAGTTACTTCTGAAAAACAGGAAAGTATTTTTGTAAAAAGATAACTGGAGGGAGAGCTATAAACTCTAACTGTAGCTTCTTTTTAAAAGTTATAGCTGGAATTGCCTAAGGCAATTATGTATGCATAACTGAGGCCATTTCTGCACTACACTGTTATAGTGCTCTTATTCCATTTTCAACATCCCATGGAATCCTGGGGTTTGCAGTTCAGGGAGGGGCATTTAGAATTCTCAGCCAGAGAGCTCTTTGGCCTCAGTGAACTACAAATTCCAGAATTCCACAGGATGTTGAAAGTGGAATAATAGCACTATAACATGTAGTACAGAAATGGCCTTAGATTTATGCATTTGTGACTGGTTCACATTCATGATTCATACATATTCACTGCTTTAAGGAATATGTTGGGACCCTAAAAGTTCTCCAGTCGTCACTTATCAACAGCTGCTGCTATCAGTGAGGATCTGTTTCCCCCACTGATTGAGAAGCATCTGATTGATGTTTCCACTACCCTCTCACACAGGCGACCTCCAGTGCAAGGGGGGGATTGCAACACAGCCCCTTGCTTTTGGCTGTTGCCATGGAGATTGCTCATGGGAGGGGAGGGGAATGTCACTCAGTTGCTTTCTGATCTACAGGGGAACAGGCCACCATCAATCACAGCAACTTTCATCCAATAAGTGGGGATTATGGGGGCTTGGCTGAGTGGCACTATGTCGCTACATAACTACGGTGCTTATGTACCTATATAGCTGATAGAGAATTCCAGCCAATGTTCTAAATTCTGATATTATTTAAAAGCGCACATGAGCAAAGGGCAGTGGGGTGTACAGCACCCATATTAGTGTCATATGGATGTGTGCTGGAGTCTTCCTTAGGATCTGGAAGCCTAACTGCATAAAGTTCCAACTCCTGAGGAAGCCAGGATGTGTGAAGATAGCTTTACCTGCCAACCTTCTTCCTTGAGACAACCATGCTTTGCATAGGACATGAGAAATGGGACTGCCTGTATGGGCACAGTGAGTAGCATGGACCCACTACATGTTGAGTGAATGAGCATGCATTCATGTGAGTAATGTGCACAGGGTGAACAGATGCTAGGGAGTAGCATTATATTACAGCACTTCCCTGGTAAGTTAACTCCCTATGTGTACAGGGTGCTAGTTAGTATGAAGGAGCACTTAGCTATGATGATCTTCAGTTGTTTCAGCTGAGAGACACAAGTTTGCTGCCTTAGTAAGAACTCGATCGGTTTGTTTGTTTATTATATTTGTATGCCGCCTTTTCTCCCAGAATGGGACCCAAGACAGCTTCCAAAAATAAATTTAAAAACATTAAAAATATTTAACACAATTAAAAACGTATAAAATTATAAAAACTTATAACAATGTACAATTTTAAAAAAAGGTTAATGAATAAATAAAAAGATTGATACTCATCTCTCCATCTCGTAAAGCAAACAGCTTTGCCTTAAAGTTAAACCCTGTTTAGGCATTCTCCTCAGTATCAGGAGCCAACGAATCAAAATCAATTAAGTTTTGAATTAAGTTGGAAATTTGCCAATTAAAACAAGGAACCAAATTAAATTGATTTGAGAAGAGGTAGCCCTTTTTGTGTTCTGCAAAGCACACCAAACACCACATTGAGGCTCTTCATTTGTGTCACAAAACTCAATTTTGAGGCTCTTAACCCTGGGACTTTTTCTGAGATCCATGTGGAAATCAGTAACACAGGCCAGTTCTGCATGAGCCTGTTCTAGTGCGATGATTCCACTTTCAACACCTGGCCCCTCCCGAAACTGCAAAGCCCAGGATTCCATAGGATGTTGAAAGTGGAATCATCGCGCTAGAACAGGCTCGGGCGGAAATGGCCATAATGACAGTGGCAGGGGAAAAGACGAGATTATGAGGAACAGAGAGCCGAAAAAAAAGAAAAAAGGTTTCTGGTGAGATGGGTGGTTTTCAGAAAGTCAAACGGCTGTTTCTCCAAATTTCAAAACAGAAACAAGTGGGGGAAGCTGGAATAAAATAATTGGTGGGATTTTCCGCCTTTATTCGGGTAAGACTTCTAACAGAGTAATGTAATGTAAATACCAATTTAAAAATTATGGTAATTGTTAAAAAGTTTCCCCTTTCAATGTAAATGCGATTCAGTTAGATTTCCCCCCCCCCCGCTTATTAACAGTTAACATGTTACTGCTTTCCCATGTTTCCCAAAGAAACATGGACTTTGAGCACCTGCTCTTCATTCATTCACTCTCCATGTATACAGAGTATAAAGGCTGGGCGGGCCTAGTCCATTCCACTTCCTCATGCATTTTCTCTAAATTCATTGCAGAACATTTGACCTGGTCTTCCCATATTCCTACATTCTCTTTCACTGCTGAGCTCCTGGAAAAAAAATAAATTCTCCTGTCTTCCTTCTCCTGCTACTTTTTCAAAACTACTGACACATATGCTTATAGTAGAGGAATGATAAGCTCAACTGCTAGCCTGGAACAAACAGATAAGACGTTTCCACTGTCTCAGCAGCAGTGACTTAGGAGCGGGGGCAGTTCATTTAGCATCTCTCTTACTCTCTGCCATAGGGAAAATGCTTTCCATTTTTAGATTGATGTTTGGCATTGGTGAACACTGAAACAGAGAACATTTGGGGGTTCTTGAATTTGTGTGTGTGTGTGTTGGGGATGGAGAGCAATATATTTTTAGAAGATTCTTTAAGGGAAAGAATCAAATAAAACCAAATAAAACATTTTATTTATTCTAAAATGCAATGTTAAAAAGCTTTCAGCTTGAGTTGAATTCATAACCTGATTGATTCTGCTACAACATGATTGCTTGAATGTGTGAGACAGCTATCATGGAAGTAGTTATGATATGCTAGAATCGTCTGGCAAGTACATAATGTCTATTGGCCATTGATTGGCAGCTCCGAATCGTAGCTATGAGGGGTTGGCAGGACCCGCTGGTAGGCTGAGACCCCTCTATCTATCTATCTATCTATCTATCTATCTATCTATCTATCCATCCATCCATCATCACCTCTCAATATTTGTATTCCTATCTTTAACACAGAGGCATGAGAAGAAGATATAGTTCAGGCCACCAGGTTAAACAGACCACAGCTGCAAGGCATGTAGTCAATATTGGTCAATACTGTATATTGGTTGCTGCTCTAGACTGCAAAAGTTGTGGTGTGTGTGTGTGTGTGTGTGTGTGAGTGAGTGTTTGTGTGTGTGTGTGAGAGAGAGAGAGAGAGAGTGTGTGTGTGTGTGTGTGTGTGTGTGAGAGAGAGAGAGACAGAGACAGAGACAGAGAGACAGAGAATAGGGGCAGTCGCATTGTGGGGAGAACCACTGCAAGGCCCTGCTTTGGGGGTCCCAAGATCAGTATGGTTCGGATGGGTACCATACTCAGTTGGCATCATATTAGATTGGCAACATGTGCTCAATTGGCTCTGTTAACAAAATCAAGCCTGAGAGGTGACCGAGAAATCAAATCAAGGAAGGGAAGAAACCTGACTGTAAGTAAGAGCAGCAGGCCAACCTAAACACCCTCCAGGTAAGACTAAGTCATTTGTCAGGCAAATAAATGCTGTTCCTGTGGATAATAGGCTTAAGCAGAAGCTGGAGTTTTCCCAGGGAATGCAATTGTGAGAAGCCCACCAGGACACTGATTGACAAATACCCATCCCCTGTGCACCTGGACTCCTTCCTCTTGCCTTGGAGCACCCACAATAGACAGCTAGTACAACACACATTATGTCTTTGTCATCCAAATACTGTGAACATTAGTGGGTTGATAGTCCACTGTCTGTGCTGCAACTCCCACTGTTCCACACCTGGAACTGCACATACCTTCCACTACCACAGATTATTTTTTTGGGTACAAATATCCCTGATTTCAGGATGCCCAATGCAGCTTCTTGAAGATTTACCCATCACTCTGTCTGTCTGGCTCCTGAACGAGAACTGTCCTTAGGTGCTACCTAAGCCAATCCACATTTCAGTTTCTTCATACTCTTCTGGACTGGTAATTATAAATCCAAAAAACCCTCAGCTTCTTTATCCATAATTTTTCCTGCCTTTATTCTTCAATTAGCTCTTGTGTGAATGTTTGGCTGTTTGTATCTTGTGTGCATGCATGAGTGAATTCCCCCTCAATAAAACATATTTTTAGCTTACTTTTGAATCTCTGTCTAGTTCTTTTCCTGTGTGAGCCTGTAAACATTGGTAGAAAAGGTCTCATTACGTTACCTCCCCCGCTCCTGCAAGCCTCTTCTTTGAGCTAATTCATTCCCCATTTCTGGAAGGAGGTATTGACATCACGGAGTGATCCTTGTGGCATCTGCATTTTGGGTAACACCACCTTGAAAAAACCATTTAAAGAGGCTAGGTCACAATGGGGGTCAATTTCATAGGACCATTCAGTCCTCTCTCTAGACAAGTTTTAGAGTAATTATTTTGCTATAGAAATCCAGCCTATCATCCCCAGACTTTCACTTACCTATATCCCTAAAGTCAGCATCCCAGATACTAAACAGGCCATCCTTTGCTGGCTTCAGTTGAATTTCACAGGTAAGAGGGGCAGGTAGTTGTTGTTGTTGACAGTGGCAGCAGCAACAACAGCAGTAATAGTTGTTATAGGTGAAAATCTTGTGGAAACACCACCAATCCTGCCCATGCAGTTTGATTTTAAGATTGGTTGCCCAGAAGTTTTTGATGATCTCTTGAAATGCAAATTCAATCATGAGCAAACTCTCAAGGGAGTGGTTAAACAATGCTGCCATTGGAGGAACCTCTAACGGAGGAACAGTGTGCCTAGTTGGTTTGTTTGCTTTCATGTTTTGAGCAAAACCACTTATAGCCGGAGGATCAAGAGGGTATAACTATTGGCATTTGAACACCCCCTTCAGCCATTAACTTTCTGGCATTCACTCAATGCTTCCAGGTTCACACTCATAACAATTTAATGCCAATAAACGGGAGCTTTTAAAAATCATTTGTCTGAAAGGCAGCATAACTCTGATGAATACACTTCCTTTGAAGATTATCATATAAATGAAATTGCAGAAAACAAACATCTTCCTTTCTCTCTCATGCATGTAATTAATAACCAATAAGTTATTCAGGAAATCAACAGATATTCACAAGTGCTACACAGTTGCGGTGGGTGGCTTCTGTGTCAGTCAGGCACTGAATCTGCTCTTGATTTTAACTTGAACTATATTGGTGCTATCCAAGGTGCTGAACCTCATCATGGAAGTTCAGCACTTTTTAAAAACTTCCTTTAAAGTTCAGACTAAAACCTCAAGCAGATTCACCTTCTCACTGACATGGGAGCCCTCAGTTATCACTAGTGTGTGTGAACATCTGTGCTGTCAAGTCACTTGTCGACTTATAGCAGCCCCATGAATTTCATAGAGTTTTCTTATAAAAAGAATATTCAGAGGTGATTTTCATTGCCTTCCTCTGAAATATAGTCTACACACACTAGTATTCCTTGGTGGTCTACTAGCTAACCACTAAACAAGGCTGACTCTGTTTAGATTCCAGTATCAGACAGAATCTGGTGCCTTCTAAGTGGTTGTTGTCGTGTACCTTCAAGTTGTTTCTGACTTATGGCAACACTAAGGTGAACTTATCATGGAGTTTTCTGGGGCTGAGTGTGTGTGATCCACCTAAGATCAGAGCAGGAAATTGAGTCTTGGTCTCTAAAGAAGTTGTCCAGTGCTCAAACCATTTCTGCATCTCTGCCCCTGCACTCAAAGCTGCCAGGCACTCCAGTTTGGCCATGCACCTTTCAAGAACTGAACACGGATGTTTTAGAAAGGGAAGTCTATGCAGACAGGCTTTGATGCACAACGGACTGAAATAGGGGTTGCAATGGAAACACAATTTTCCCTCTGAATGGGACAAGGTTTTGTGCAGGGACACAGGAAAATGCCACTGCAAGAGAGCCTGGAAAGGTTATACTTTTTGGACTACAGCCCCCAGCGCCCCACAGCCAGCATGGTCACTGGAATGCAACTAACCAAGCAACAAACAAATCAGTATCAAATGTGCCTCTTTTCATTTTTAAACAAAGAAACACAGGAGAGTAGATGGACCCTAGTTTTGTCCCCTGAGAAGAGGCAGCTATGACTGCATATGTTATTCAGTCTTGCTAAGAAACTAAAGCATTATCCACATTTTCCTGCTACAATAAATAAAAGTATCAAACCATAAAAACTGGTTTCACAATCCATATGCTGAAGTATAGTGGGCCTCATCTCACCTCTCCTCACCCCAGAAGTAAAGCCTAGGCCTAGAAATCTCATTATGCCAACAGACAACTGTTTACCACAAAAACTCCCAAAACCTATTTGTTGATTTGGATTTCCTAAATCAAGATTTGGACTCAGGTTGAATCAGGTGGCCTCCACAAGAGCCCAAGGGTGTTTTCTGGCTCACCAATCTGGATGTAAGACTGTTAGTCCCAAATGGGATGTACTGTATATGTCATGAGAATCCAAAGATGTTCCCAGTATGTTTGTTTTAGTCTGGATAAGCAATGTGCTGCAGATGAAGTGTATCCAGATGTTCATGTGAATCCATGTAGACTGGGGGTGGGGAACATGTGGTCCTCAGGACATTGCTAGACTGCATCTCCTATCAGTCCTGGCCAACATATCCACTGGTGAGGAACTACAGATACTGCTTTCATTTGAGCAGTACCTGAAAGTCCACATAATGCTCCATTTCTAATTGGATTTTCCATGCAACAGTTTCCCACGGATACATAAGGCTACTTGGAGCAACCATTCAAATTTTTGTACCTTCCTTAATATGTGATAACGTAACTCCAGGTACTGCTTGACTATCTTTTTGTTCTTCTTACAAGCTGGAGTTACAATTGCACTCTTCAGTCCACTTGAATATACCACTGTCAAACTGATGCTTTACTGAACTTCTGAATAAAGAATATGTTTTAAAAAGCAAGTCTTGAAGAGCTAGAGAGATTGAGAGAGAGAATGAGAGAGACAGAGATTATGTGCAGCTGGCGGGTAATCCAAGAAGTAATCAGAAAGCAGGCAGTTGCTGAACTGAAACTTGGATAACAGCTTGGATAACAAATGTGGTGAATACTTTGCCAGACATTACTACAAATACGAAAACCAAAACCCATCAAGAGGGGAAAAATGACAACAGTAAATGGGAAAAAGTAAATCATATTTAATTTTCTGGGACTTAAATCAGGCTATTTTTACTCATAGAGTAAGTAAAGAAAATAAGATGCTTGAGAAGGGAGAAGAAAATAAGTGACAGAGGGAATTAAAGAACTAATGAGATTTTACAGGAGTTGAAGGACTATCTCCAACTCATAAATAGGTAACAGAGATAATGTTTTTTTGGGACATTAAATATGTTTATATAGAGGTTGTCACAAGTGCAATTTCATTATTCTCATCAGAGAATTCTAGGGCTGGCATTCTGTTGGTTAATCCTAACTAGAGTAGACCTATGCAGTCATTCAACATATAAGTAAGTTCTATTGATTCAGTGGGTCTACTTTAATCAAGATTAACAACAGAAGTTGGGTTTCTTACTCCAAAGAAACTGTCTTTTGGTCAGAAAAGCTATTTTTTCATGCCTCTGTACTACATCTCAGTTACTGTATTTGCCAGCGTATAAGATGTGCCCCATTTTCAAACAGTATTTTTTGGGGAAAAAAGTGTGTCTTACACCAGCAAATACTTCAAAGACCTGTAACATTTCACACTACTATTTGAAGCAAAGATCACAATTTGCATCTTTCTGTATCTCCCTCCCATAACTATGCAACTGTGGCTAAATACCTAAGCTGTACTATTAAATTACATCAGTGCCTCTGAAAAAGGAAATTAATATCCATGAAACCTTGTGTAGTAATAAACCAGTTAATTTCAAAGATGCTGCTAAATTTCTTCTTTCCATCCCACCAGTTTCCTCTTTATTTCCCCATGCTTCTCCCATGTGTCTTCACAATATTGTCTGATAAAATAAAACCATTAAGCAGTTCTGTGGTCTATCAAGGAAGAAGAGGTCTGGAACAAAGTCATATCACTTGTTTCTTTGGGGCGCAATGAAAACTACTCACATCATCTTTACGTGGGCCCATAGTTTAGCATCTGAATGACAGCATGTGTGAATATTCTTTTGCGTGACATAGAAAACACTTTTCAAGCATCTTGGATAAATGTTGAGCATTTTCATTTCTATAGGTAACTTCAAGGAATTTATGTACACATGGTCCTTGGGCACAGAATAATCAGGAGTCAAAATTCACAATCTGGGTCAATAGATTTTTTTTAACCTGGTAGAGAAAATAGCTTCCAGAGATATAAAGGGTAACATGGTCAGCTTAGGGAAGAAAAGCACATGACATGTTTCCATGTAATAATTGCAACCATCATGTTCTTGGACAGTTTTTCTAACTACGGTCTTTTCTAACTACGGTGAATTCAGGACCATCATGCATCAGAGATAGTTGGGCCTCACAACTGGTCTCACAATAATTACTAGTAATTGTCTCACAATTTTTCATGTGGCATCCCATGGTATATATTCAAACAGTAATTAAATAGTGATAAATGACAAGTTCTGGTGATCTGATTTGTTTCCAGGGGAGGATCTTTGGTGATGTGGGCCAATATAGCGAAGCAAACTTAACATATGCACAAGGCTCCACAAGACATCTCTTGGATTTAGAGAAGAGTTTCTTTTGACACCTTTGTCTTTTCTTCTTCTTCTGTATTTGTATTTGCCTTTCTATTCATTTAAGGGATGAGGCTTAATTCACATGAATGCTCAAGGGCGGCATGTTCTCCTGCCACACAAGTGTTTCTTAGGTTTGCGGGCTGGCAATCCAAGAGTACAAGGCTCTTCAATCCCCTCAAGACAGCTAAGACACAAGCAATTAAGCAAGCCATGAAAGGACATAACTTTGACTGGTGCAACTGGGACCACGCAGGGAGTCGCTTTGTGAATGAAATGAGAGTGATTTATATTCATAAGCCTTTGCAAAGTTTGTAGTGCAAATCAAGCATTGCAGTCACATCAGGCTGCATAAATCCAAGTCAAGAAAGTGACTCTGTCAAGTTCCAGAGAAAATTAGTCCTCAGACACAGTTCATACCATACACCTATGCTCCATTGTCTGCTTTTTCTATATTTACTTATTGGCGGAGCTTGGGAAAACTTACTTTTTGGACTACAACTTTTAAATCTCACAGCTAGCAGAGTCAAAAAAAGCATCTTTTTACAACTTTGACTACAGAATGTTTGAAACAGGAAAAAAAAAACCCTCTCATTTCCAGCATAAATTTTGTGAGACATACTTGAACACTCGGCTCCATGGGCTTTTTTGACTGACAGTGGTATCCCAGAGGGGAAAATAGCACTGCTCATTTGCATATCATAAGCTGAATTCTACCGGTTATTCTCAACTGATCTAGTATCAACTAGAGTAGACCCACTCAATTAACTGTCCAATGTTCAATCAACATGTAGATAAATCCCAATGAGTCAGTGGGCCTGCTCTAGCTGGGACTAATAATAGGATTCAGGGTTCAGCTCAGCAGAATGGAAGGGCAGCCAAATACAGTTGTCCAACTGTCCTGATTTGGCAGGGACAATCCTCTTTCCAATTTTTTCCCTTTGTCCTCAACTTGCTTCAATTGTGGTAGATAAGAGTTCAAAGTGCAAAAGTAGTTTACACTCAATTAACTCAGCTGGAAGAGGGAGGGAAGGAGGGGGAGGAATCTCACCCTTTCCAGTAGGCTCAGGCAAAAGCAAACAGCTGCAGCCTCTCCTTGCTACTGTGTCCTTCTAATAACTTTTGCCATCTTGACCCACCCTCTCATATTGCCTAATTACATGCCTCCAGATTTTCCTCTGTGGAAAGCCGGAAGCTATACAGCGGTGCTGGCATAGCATATTTGGAAGGACCTGGAGTAACGCATATTACCATTCAAAGCAGGGGTAGGGGGGGAATGACTATAGGAGGATAGGAAGCCAAATTGTTCACAGGAGACTCTGGAGGGCTGCACCCTTTGTTGTACCTCACCAATGCAAAATAACAAAAACAAGAAAACAGTTGGGCCCCAAATGTTCCTGGAAGTGAACAAGAAGTTTTCAAAAAGTCTTCTTTTGGGCCTAAAATGGCCATAGGAGTGGCAAAAACCTAGAGTAGAGCTTTCTAAACTTTTCATGTTGGTGACACACTTTTTAGACATTTTGTGACACAGTAATTCAGTTTTACTAGCAAACCAGAGGTTAAACTAACTTTAACCTCTGGTTATAACTCCTTATAAATCGTAACAACAAAATGTATGGGACACAACATATCTCATGAAAACCTTTCATATATTTTTTAAAAATATATGATTCATAAATAATAACATATATTTCCAAGAGTGTAGGCGACACACCTACACACTTCAGGTGACACAGTAATGTGCCACGGCACACCGTTTGGAAAGCCCTGACCTAGAGAGTATTCGGGAACCAAATTATTTTTAGTTTTTTGGTGTTTTTTTTTAATCCTGAAGGCCACAAAATGACCCAGGGGGTAGCATGCAGGTGGTGGACCACATTTTTCCACCCCTTATCTAAAGGGGAGGGATAGGACTATTAAGTTCAGAGTCTAGAATTACTTAACTGCTCCACTCCTTCTACACAGAGTTCACAATTCATTGCTTTGGCTTTCTGGCTTTTTTCTTTTCTTGCGTGTCCTTGGCCAAACCCATTCCAGCGCATTGTAGAGATGTCACAACCCAGCAGGGGTAGAACATTCAGAACTCACAGCAGGGATTCAAGCAACATTCTGCACACTCAGATGCCTCTCACATAAACAATGCTATTGGAATAAACGAAGGAACTGACAGAGCCATGTGACCATGACATTTAACTCTCATGCATTAGGATGAAAGTCAGTTGTGAGCCTTTCTTTTCCGGCGATGACAATTCCATTAGGCCAGTGGTTCTCAACCTGTGGATTCCCAGATGTTTTTGGACTTCAGCTCCCAGAAGCCCTGAGCATTGACCATAGTGGCTGGGGCTTCTGGGAGCTGAAGTCCACAAACATCTGGGGACCCACAGGTTGAGAACCACTGCATTAGGCTGAGAACTGAAGCCAGGTTTAGGGTTGTTGTTAAGGTGTAATACACAATTCTTTTATTTCCTGAATCCAATAAATCCCAACATCTCGCCTCATCCATCCCCAGCAGACATTTCAATGTCCCATAAACAAGACCAACCTAATTACAACCTTCTGCTTCACCACAACATGGTTTGCCAATAAACACTGTAAGGCATTTTGTGGTTTGATACATTACACTGGTCAGGACAAAAAAATATCCCAATGGCAAAAAAAACAAAAACAAAAAACAAAAAACAAAAGTAATCTTTGGAACTTTTTTTTTTAACCTAGACTTAAAAACATTACTTACCAAATGGCTGGAATTTGGGAAATTGTTTCTGACAATGCCACAGAATGTCCACAATCTTTGTAGATTTTGAGACTGGGGGATTAAATGCTGTGTCCTGATGCTTCAAGGTTAAAACAATGCCTGAATTTGGTAAGGCTAGATAAGCATTCATCAGGAGTCCTTTGAAATTAGAAGATGACCCACTGGTCCTCTTCCAAAGTTGAAATTAGTTAATACGTATGAGGCTTAGGCCTTAATAACTTTATGTTCTCTCTGCCTCATATGGTCCAACTGTTTCAATTTGGCAGGGACACTCTCAAGCATTCCTCTGTTATCCCACATTTTCCGCTGCATTGAAAATGTCCCAGTTTCTCTTTCCCCTTTATCTTCAGATTACTTCATTTACTGCAAACTGGATTCAAAGTGCAAAAGTAGTTTGCACTCAATTAATTCAGTGGCAAGGGACAGGAGATGAGGAGGCATCATCTTTCCGTTCTCAGCTGGTGGCAGAGCTTGGAGTGCATGTGGCTACAGTGTGGGGGAGGCAAGCAAGGAGCCAGGATGCCCCCCAAAAATTGTCACTGAGGTGAACTGCCCCCATCGCCCCCTGTCTCTATGCAACTGTTCTCAGCAGGTTCAGGCAAAAGCAACTGCTGCAGCCAGTCCTAGCCAGTGTTTCTTCCTCATTCATAACTTTTGTCATCTTGAGCACACTCTGATGTTGCTTGGCCATGTGTCTTGGTTTTCCTCTGTGATATGTTGGAAGATACACTCTCATTCTACACACCCCTCAGCGAACAGCAGAAATGGGATGACTGTTAACCTTCCAAGTCACTTTGGACATTACTGAGAAGTCAAAAGAAAACTTGAGTGATATCTTTTCCTTCTTTCTGTATGTTCTGGGGTCTGATTCAAAACTACTGGAGCTAATATACACATCTGCCAGAAAGGAATCATGTACCCCTTGTCTCTTTGGATGAGATCTGGGAATTTACAAAGTAGTATATCTTGCTGAGGCTTCCCTACCTCTTTCTGCAGATCCCTAAAATGTACAAAGAAAAAATACTGCCAAAATACATAGCTTTGGAAATTAATTTTTATGCCAAATATCAGGTACAAGCTGGCTCTAGGTGCGATCTGCCAACTCCTAGTCTCTGGGCAGAGAAGAGATTCCTGATTTGAGATATAACCTGCTTTCTCCCTCAAAGATCAGTTCTTGACTTCTAATTAGTTTTGCTCTTGCTGAAATATTCTAAGTAAAACTGAGACTGCATTTCATAGGGATGCTTGGAGGTAAGCAGGGCAGGATGCATAAAGATTAGTACAGAGACAGTGGGGACAATATTAAAATGGACTGAATTGATTGCTAGTCTAGATACTTCCCCAAAGGTTGAGCAGATTCACCCAAAGGTTTTGTTATTTTTCAGCTGAGTAATCACCTATGCTAAACACAGTCAATAGCCTTATTGGGAACAGGCAAGTTTGTCATGCAACTCTTCAACTGTATCTTCTGACTGCATTCCATGTCTCCTAATCATGGAACTGAGAGGTAGAGGAAGTTGAGCCCCTGCCCTCAAAGGATGTGGCAAAACTGGACCACCAAGACTCCTAGGTGGTTGAACTTCTTGTGCATTACCAATGAGATATGACCACTTAGAAATATTAAGACAGCTTTTCTGCTTGAGTGCTCGCAAGAATAACAAAAGCTGCATGCTTGTATGTATGTTACATTGACCACATGGAGAGCACTCTGCATACACCCTGAGCTTGTAAGAGTCTTCCTATTTAAGGCTGTTTTAAGGATGGGAACTATAATTTGCCCCACCCCGTAAGTACCTGCAAGTAGGTGTAATTAATAACAATCTGCCTGCTGATGTTGAGCTCCTGCCACCGTAAAACCATTTCCGGGCCCCTGCTCATGATTAGATCCCATGGAGTCAGTACTTATGGTTGCTAATTTCACACATAATGCAGATGATAAACCATCACTGCCAAAGCCCATTGATTCCTGTGATCATGCAGAGGCTGGCCTTCTCTGCAGCAGCAGCTATCCTGTAGAATGATCTCCCACCAAGGTATGCAAGATCCCAGCACGAGTATGTTTGAGACGTTTATTGATAGCACAAGAATATAGGAAGCTGCCTTATAGCGAGTCAGATCATTAGTGCACCTACCCAAATATTATAAACTCTGGCTGGCAGTTCATTTCCAGGATTTCATCCACAACTCTCGTCCCTAGCCCTACCCAGAAATCTCTGATATTCTCTGGTGGTTTACTATTCAAATATTAACCAGGCATGTCACCTCCTCTTTCTCCCAGCCTTCATTTATTTGGAAGAGTTTTTGTTGCATGTTTGCCTGTGTGAAAGGAGTTTTTTTTTCACATGCCCAGAGACTGTAAAAAGTCAAATTCTTTAGGAAAGCATCTTCTAAAACTCAGCTTCAGTCTCCATGATCAATACAAAATACTGCTTGTAGAAAGAATATCTATTTTCCCCTTTTGGGGCTTTGTCTGATTAGGAGTTTCTCACATTCAGGATATTGATAATGGTTTAAAACTGAATGAGTACGCTACTTTTTGGCACAGGCAAAATGCCTTTCCCAGGACCTACAAGTGCAATATTAGTTAGGAAATTTCAGCAAGAGTGAAACAAATCAGAAGTCAAAAACTCAGTTTTAAAAGTGAGCAATAAAGGAGGCTGTATCCTCTCCAAGGTTCCATGGAGAACAATGTCCCAACCTGTGCACTGAAGAAAGAGGCACTTCTGTACAGCTATACAATAGTCAAAATGTTTGATTTTGAGATAAGATTTCTTACATCTACTATATGTTATTTTCAAATGACAATATTACCTAAAGGCAGGTCATTCTGGTGAGAGAGGTCTGGTGAGAGACGACCCTCTTCCTTGTTACCCTGATTTCTGGGGGTCCCACGAGGGACACCGAAATGCTCTCCAAATTATACAAGTTGGGGAAATTAGCAAAGAGCACAAGTTAGCACTGCGAGAGGCAGGGCAACGGAGCGAGATCTTTTATCCAACGTCTGTGGGGTCAGGCCAAGTCAAGGAGCAAACAAAAGTGAAATAATAATTGTTGTTTTTATTGAAATACAATCAAACAAGTGTATGCAGCACACTCACACAGATAACTAGAAAAATAAAGGTTGGAGTTGGATAGAGGGATTTTTAGAGGAGGTTTTTGGTATTGGTAATACTACGCCTGTCCTGAAGCCCGGGTAGTCTGAAGATAGAGTTCGTGGATATGGAGGCTCTCAGTACGTGGGGCTGAGGGGAAGGCTCGCCAAGCAAAGCGACAGCAAGGCTGGATGGAAGTCGGGAGCAATGTAAGGAAGCACTCAAAGTCAGGGGTTCTTATAGGGGAAAATGCGGCTGTAGGCTAGTTCGTACTTGGGAAAAACAATGAGTTTTGGGCTGGAGACAAAGCCTCCGAAAGGTCAGAATTTATCCTGATTGAGTTAAGTCCGAATTGTCAATAGAGTAGCCAGTATGCAAACGCAGAGTGCTTGACAGTTGAGTATTCGGCTCGTCAAGCTGCCTGCTCGGGGCAGGGAGTTCTTTGTAAGTAGCGTGCATACATAATGCGATACTTGCCTTGAGGTCTCCTGAAGTGGCAGTCTGGCTATTCTAGGCCTGCCTGTATTTGTTTGGAATATTACAGCGATTAGTGGCCAAGCCTGTTTGCGTGCTTGTCTGGGGACCTCGCAGCAAGTGGAGCAGAATGGATAAAGAAGGCCAAATTATTGATATCCAAGCGATATCTAATATCCCACAAGTCCGGGCTAGAAAACTGTGGTAACATCCTCCTTATTTTTCTTCTCATCCTTTATGCTACTGCAACAACGTAAGCCATATGTGGCTTAGGTCCAGACTATCTATACCAGTGGTTCTCAACCTGTGGGTCCCCAGATGTTTGTGGACTTCAGCTCCCAGAAACCCCAGCCACTATGGTCAATGCTCAGGGCTTCTGGGAGCTGAAGTCCAAAAACATCTGGGGACCCACAGGTTGAGAACCACTGATCTATACCCTGCCAAAGTCTCCAGATCCTCAGGGAACGGCTTTCTCTTGATCCTGCAGTGGACACAGACCACCTTGTGAGGGCCCACAAGAAAAGGTCTCTTCAATCGCTGTTCCCATGCTGTGGGATTTTCTCCCTTGAGAAGCTGGGACTATTTCTGCACTGGACTGTTATAGTGCGATGATTCCACTTGCAATGTCCTATGGAATCCTGGGGTTTGCAGTTTTGGGAGGGGCCAGCTGGACCCTCCTGAAACTGCAAACCCTAGGATTCCATCGGATGTTGCAAGTGGAATCATCGCGCTATAACAGCTCAGTGTGGAACTGGCTTCGGTTGGCTCCCTCTGCACGTAAAGAACATTTTATTTAAATAGGCATTTAGTGAATAACTGGTTGTTTGGCAGAAGGTTTTTTTTTAATGTCTGTGGTATACTTTTATCTATTTTGTTTTAAGTATTGACCTTTTAATATCTTAGCTAATTTAATTTTGGAAAATTCTCTTATCAAGTTTTGAGTTCAATGTTAACTTTATTGTAAGCCACATTAGTCAGTAGAAAGACAGTACAAGAATTATTTAAAAACAAAAAAAATGGATGAAAATTAAATATGTTTTTTTTTGTAACCCAAGTAGTGAAACTTTAGGTTCTTAACACCCTAATTTTGAGTTTGTATTTCATTTTCCTCAGTTTTATTTGTAAGCATATACTTCATTTTCTGTCTAGTGAAGATATCTTAAAAGCTCAGTACCAGAAGGTTTGTGCAGTACCAGAAGGTTTGAGAACAGTTTAGAAATAATACAGCAGTGCTCTTTTCTCCTCAAGAATCCCGAGTCCTAAATTAAAATGCAAGAAGTGTATTTACACAGAAGTACAGGAGGTGCTTAAAATGCAGGAAACAGATAAGAGCTGCAACTTGTGAAACCTAAGAAAACAATTATTGGAAACTGACTGTCAGGTAGATCTTGTCACAAAGTAGAGGTGTATTGTGACTCCTTGCTGCACATTTCCCACCGCCAGAGGGTGAGAAAGCAAAACCGCTTGTAGGATTTGTTTAGGCTAGCAGGATAGAGTGTTTCCCATGAGAATGCCGAATGTAATCAGGCCGTCTGGAACATGCAGCTGTGTTCATATGTTATGGTTTGAAAGGCTCCTTGTTGTTGAACATGCTTACTTAAAACACGGCTTCTGAACAGGCTGTCCTCTTATTCCTTTTTTTGGTCTGCTCTGTTAGAAATGGCTCGTTTCGCTGTGACTTAATTGCCTTAGCCTAATTTACTGCCCGCAATAAAAGACTGTTAGACTGCTGACTAGTTTCGGATGTGAGTTTTTTCTACTGATGGCAAGTAATGCCTCTGGTGGGTTTTTGATAGATCTCATTGCTATAAGCAAAATTGCTTTCTCACAGACTTACACTTGAGCTGGCATTTTTGAGATGCTTCTCCAAACAGACTTCAGCTCTCTCTTGCCAAATCGCTCAGACCTAGCCTTACTAATTAGCTTTATGGAAACTCTGGCCATTTCCGCACTGGACTGTTATAGTGCTATTATTCCAGTTTCAACATCCTATGGAATCCTGGGGTTTACAGTTTAGGGAGGGGCCTTACAATCAAGTGCGGAAATGGCCTTTGTTGACCAAAGAGAGAGAAAAAGAGAGAGAAACAGAGGCCTGGGTATAAGGTTTTGCTCACACAGGACAAACTGGCTTTGCCCTACGGTGAGAAACACATGTTCATACAAAATCAGGTCATTTTTTCATAGCTGGTAGGCAAATACATACATACACACATACATATATATATATATATATTAAGATTTGCATTATAAGAATGAGTGATAGCAGGAAGGGCCTAGGAACAACAGCTAGTGGACCTGTGGCCTGTGGTTATTTTTGTGAACTTTCCAAAATCAGAAATGGAGCATAACCAAGATTTTTTTTTTAATTTTATTTGCTTAGAGTTCCTATGATTTTAGCAATTGGCAGGTCAGCAGGAGTTCGTTCTAGGCACACTGTATGGGGATACAGTGTGATTGAGATAGTTTCACTGACCCAACCTAGACAAGAACTGTGTGAATTTATTTTAATTTTTTAAAATGACATTTTATGAATTTTAGTACCAAATTAGTGTCAAGTAAGTGTAAGTCAAGAAAATTAGTTTCCAGTAACTTTCTGTATGCATGCACCAGTGCATTCACCCTTGTACAATACTGGTCAGTCTCCTTCCTCTTCTGCGCAATACATTGCTTGTATATCCAAATTCTCCTTTACATTCCTCCCAATTAAAAACTACAGTCTTTTACACAATCAACCATAGTTTCAAGTGAAAATAAGCAGAATAAAGGGGGAAGAAGAGGGAGGGTAAATATGGATAGAGAGAAGAGGGTGGTAAGAGAAGGAGAGAAAAGCAAGATCCTTAATAAAACCATACTTGAATTCTGTGTACAGAATTCTGGTCATGACACATCAGAAATAATATGGATGAGATGAAGAAGATGCAGAAAAGCAACCATAAGGGGCTACAGCAACTACTTTTTTTGGTTTCTAGCTTAGAAAAGAAGTGAATAAGGGGAGAACTGACAGAAATGTATAAAACTATGTATGGGGCTTACCAAGCTGATAAACCCAAGGTCATCCAATAAGGCTAAATGGTGGGAGATTTGGGACAGATAAAGGGAAGAACTTCTTCAGACCGAGTACAGTTTCACTAATTCTCTGATGCAAAATATACTGATGGTGTCTAGTTGACTGGCTTTATGAGGAGGATTAGACAAACTCATGAAGTATAATGCTATCTATGGCCACTACTAGATATATAATACTTGTCAAGGTCAGAGACCTGGGTGGCAAGCCAGCCCGGAGAAGAGAGTGGGAGAACCAGCAAAGTCCAGCCGGGAGGAGACAATCAAGCACTTACTCAAGGAAGTTCATTTACCAGAGCGCCAAGCAAAGCCATAGTCAGAGTTCCAAAGCCAAGAGTCAAGAGTTCAGAGATCAATTCAAGGTATCAGGAACCGGGTGCTGGGAGCAAGGTACAGGCAAGAGGAGGACTTCTAAGAAGTTTGTCACAAGCAAAGGGAAGCTTCCAGGCAGGCAGCTATATAGCCCCAGGCACAGGTGTGTCCAGTCACCACTTCTTAAACTTAGCCAAGGAAGCCTCCTTTTGCACAGCCCTCTTGAGTCTCCGCCTTGATTGGAGGCTTACTGAATCAGGCTCCAGAGCCTCTTCAGAATTGGATCCCTGTTGCCCTAAAGGAGCAGCCAGGGGGCCGTCTGTGCCTGCTTGGTTCATGGCAGCAGGGGGAGCTCTTGAGCTGCAGGATTCATCTCCAGCCAGAGCCACAGGGACCAACAGCTGCTGCTCGTCATCTCCACCCTGAGCCACAGGGACCAACAGCTGCTGCTCGTCATCAGCAGCTCTGACAGGGGCTTCAGTTATCACAATACCTCCAGGATCAGAGGCAGTATACACCTGGAATAGCAATTGTTAGGAAACAATAGCAGATGGGTGCTGCTGCATTCCAATCCTGTCTGTGCTGAACTGTGGGATCAGAATGCTGAACCAGAAGGGTCTGCTCCAAGTTATTCTTATGTTCATGAGAGCAGAGATATGAAGAAATGGTTTTATTTAATGGTGACGATCCTACATTGCCCAGCACAGTATGACAATTCTACAGGTCACACCCTGTCACCAGCTCCCAGCTCCCCACTCCCCACTGCTAGGACTCACAGTTTTGCTGGGATAGCCTCCTGTGCTGAAACAAGCGTGGTTCTCCACTGCTATTTCTTTAGACTGAGAGTTCTTTTCTGATTGTCAGCTATCTGTATGGAGATCCCTCTCGTTACCTTCTAGTTGCGTAGGCTCCTGATTCATTAACAACAGTACGGTCCAAAACATGCATAGTTAGCACCAACACTTTGCTTAAGCACTCTTAAGTATTGCAATCTCAGGATTTTTGATAAGGAGAATGAACAGGCGGCTTAAGAATATCTTAGGCTATTTTATTAAAATGGGCAAAATAGTAAATATACATACATGTACTACCTTTAGGGAGGAACATAGACTTCTCATTTAGTTTGAGGTATGCCACATCTTTCATTACGGTTTTACTTGTAGGTAATTATACATCTCACATCATCAGTAGAAGAAACACAGAGACCTGTATTTGTAAGGCATTATCATCTCCATCATTTATAATGGCAGACATATAGAGCAGCATTCATAGGGAATTTCCATGTGTCAAGTACACAGGTTTTGCAATACACTACAGTATCTATTATATTCATAACACACATTTATTTATTCTAGATATGAATTACATGATTGCAATAGCCCATTTAACAGTGATAGCAGAGGTTATTTTTTTCCTTTTTCTTACCAGCATTCTAAGGGTATTTATCAGCTAGGAACAGGATCAGCAGCATGTTAGAGACAGCCAGATGGCTGTAAACTGCCCAACTTTTGTCTCTCAGGAGCTTCTCTAACCTCCTACTGTCCAGTCAGAGACAGATCTATCCAGCCCCTATTAATGTCAACAATGATCTTCCTCTCCAGTGGGTAGTGAGATTTATACAAGGACACTTCAGGGACCAATCACTTGAGAGCCTCACTATCCACTATTATGCTAGTTGATTGCCATCAGCCATCAGGTATGAGTAACGCCTTCATATCAGTGCAGTATGTCTTTTTGATTGTTTTGTTATAAGTCATCTTGTTTAATACATTTCCTCTATTTCTTTTTACTTCTCTGTTTTAATGAGATGGTTTCATGCTTTTAAGTTAGATGGGTTCATCTAGCTGGTAAGTTGTTGTTGTTGTTATTAATTTTACACAGATATTTGGCTTCACGGGCTTGAATTCCTCAAAATAGGTATCAAATTAGTGCTCAGCCTATAAAACTATGGCTGATGAGTGCGGGAGGCGGGGAGAGGATCAGCAAAACACCTGTGTGTCCCAAAGCCAGATGCAGACAGGTATCTTCCAAGAAGATCCTCCAGAGTCTTGAGAGATGATGTCATCAGTTTGCATTTGGCTACAGTGTATATTCCCCACTTTTCGCTCAATGTGTTTGGCAGCAGGGAAGAATCAACTGTGAATGTAATTCTTCACAAAGCTTCTTCTTAAAGGTAGCAATGATTACTTTCAGCAATTTCTTCTGTCTTTAAAAACCATTCGAAGGCTATTCACAATTCAGGAGTTGTTCTGCACAAAATTCACATGTGTTGTTTTGCATAGGAAATGGCATTTTCTGTGCAGGAAACTGGTTTTTCTCCACAGAAAATAATATTACAATACAAGAACATTAATTCCTGAACAGAAAATGCTGTTTCCTATACATATCAAGCATGTGCAAATTTAAGTGGAGTAAATTCCCAATTACAGCATTTTCTAGGCAGAAAACAATATTTGCTATCCAGGAATTACTGTCTCTGCACTGAGATATTATTTTTCTATCCAGAAAATGCTTTTCCTACATAGGCGCACACATGAATGTGAAGTTACACAAAGCGTCAGGTGGGAGGGAGGCAAGATGGTGTCAGCATAATAGGTGATGTTTTAACTGGCTCTGTTACCATTTATTTACTTTTTAGCTTTTAGTCTTTTATCTTGAATTTTAATTCCTCCACTGTGTCTCGCCTGGAATGTAATGTTTTTTAGTTGACTGTTACCGTATTGCGGTGCAGCATTGCTTATCTTTATTCGCTTTGTTTTGGGAAACTTTTGCACTCCCATTATCTCCTCCCCCAGGCCTATTATTAGATGCTTTACTCTACTAGCACTTTTTCTAGTTTGAAATGAAAGCCAAGAACTACTATTTTTGGGGAATTTAACACTTTATGGGCTTTGAGCTCACTTGGGCTTTCGTTTATTTTTGTAATAAGCCACGACAGTTTTAAATGGGAAAGAAAAACATTCCAGAACAAGCCCAGAGACAGTCAAGCACAGCAAGGCTTCTAAACAACTTAAGATAGGTGAATTGCATGCCTGTGAGAGAAATGTGAGTACCTCAAATTTTACAATTCCCATTACCAGTAGTTTTTTGGCTTTGGGTAATGAGGATGAGTTTTTATCTGCGTCTTTTAAAAATCTTTGCAATGACTTGTCAGTCTATCAGGAGGGAGTATCCATAGAGCCAAAAGAGGCAGGCGAGCCTGTCCTTGAGGAATTGCTCATTACCAAGAATGAACAACCCACAGAACATCATTTATATTCTCCAGATTTTGTGACCAAACAATGTCTCTTAACAGCCCATACTGTTATCCTAATCTATGAATGTTTGGAAAAAATTGATAACCAAATGAAGCTTCTCAAACTTTCTTTTGACAACTTTATACAAAAATATACATCTTTAAAAGATGGCTTGGGTCAACCCAGCAGCTCGGGGCTCAACAAGGAAGACAAGCTGGAATGTGAAAAGAACAGGAATAATGACCCAAGGAGCAGCTTACCAGCGGCTTCTATGGAGCTGGAAACAGGGAAAGGTAACAGGATTTTACAAACAAATCAAATCATGCTGCAAATCACCTAGAACAGAACAAACAATGGCAGATGGAGGTCCTTTAGAGCTATTAGACTTTCTCTGAGCCAACTTCTACACATATACCCTTATAGTATTGACATGCTCGCTGTGGACTGGCTTCCTAGTACTTCTGCTCATAAGAGAATTATGCTGACATTCAAACAATCCACAATTCCTCTCATGTTGATGAAAATGAAGGGTTTTTTTGTTCGACTATCAAATAACACCAGTCCGGGTCTATAGAGACTTGGCTATTATTTCTTTAATTAACCCTAAGTGCAGCAATAGGTTGCTTATTGAGGAAAGGAACAACGGCTTGTTATCACCCAAAGAAACTTCTGCCAGATCATGCCCCAACCAGGACCGTCTAAAACTTCCAGCATGGAAACAAAGAAGCAACCGGAGGTCCAAGGTGAATCAACTATTAATGAAGAGCATATAGATATTACTTCCAGACTGGATGATCTCAAAAACATGCGGTTTACCATCAAAGATTTGGCCAATCCTCTGGCGAATTTAGTAACGACAGATGAGGTCCCTCATGTTGGAAGAGATTTGGCCGGGGGTTGCATTGACAGTTTATTAGCGATGGATCAGGACAACCTGACAACTCTAATTTCAACACAACCTTTGGAACCAAAGAAGGTTAAAAATACAGTTACCTTGAAACAGTTGCCTTCCTACCAAAAAGCCCAGAATCTGTGGATACTTGTGAGGACATTGATCTAACTGCACCAGCCTGACAATTAAATTTGCTATCTTGGAACATTATGGGCTGGACAATAAGTTCCATGATGCAGCTTTTGCAGCCTATTTACAAAAGTTTAAAATTCTATGTTTGCAAGATACTTGGGCTCATGGCCCTAATTTACCAGCACTCCTTGGATTCCTCTCATTTTCTGTCCCGGTTGTTGAAACAAGTGCTAGGGGCCGAGGTAGTGGCAGACTCACTATATTTGTATCAGTTGACTTGCAAGTGGATATTCAACCATTGGTTGAATATCCACAATGTATACAGGCTCTCCTTTTCAAGAGTAGTCATTTTGGTTCTCTTATTTGTATAAATGTGTACATTCCACCCAGTTTATCTAAATGTTCAGGTCCTAATAGCATCTGGAATCATCTATCTGAAATCCTCAGCCTTCTAGAACATCAATATACCTACACAAGAACCCTGCTGTGCAGAGACTTCAATGTGAGAACCAGGGAGGGGCCGAAACATTTGGAAGGTACTAACTCTGGTCAGGTTCCGCAAGGGTGCCAAGGTCACCCAAGATACTAAAACAAATAAGTCAGGTCTGAGGTTTTTAGAGATCCTTTCCCTGCACCACCTGCAATGCCTTAATGGATCTCAGCACAACATAACGTTGGGTGCCTATACTTATGTCACCAATAGAGGAGCTAGTACAGTAGATTATATTGCAATTTCTGCTAACCTGCTTATTATTATTCATAGTTTGGAAGTTATCAGTAGGGCTGAAAGTGACCATTTTCCTTTGTCATTGTTACTTAATTCTGAAATGTCTTCCCCTACATATCGCCCTCAAAATTTAAATGGAATCCGATTGGGAGAGCAGAGAATACAATGGTCAATTAACCTGAGTGCTTCTTTAGTTCAACTATTTGAGGGCAACACTTTCAAAGCCCTCCGGAAGACATCTTAGTTGTTAAGTCAGACATCTTACATGTCTATCAAACTGTCATTGAAAATTTGAGACCCAAATTGGTTTACAACAAGCACTTTAATCCTAATAGGGTAACAACTAATAGATGGTTTGACTTAGAATGTAGAGGTGCCTGGAAAGCATTAATGGATTTCTCCCAACAGGTACTTAAAAATAAGAATACTAGTACCCCTAACACTTTAGTGGTCATGAACTCCTAAAACAAAACAAAAAAGATACTTAGAAGAACACAATGGAGTCATTTGGCCCTAGCTGTGAGGACCAAGAACGAGAAGTAGTTTTGGGACATTGTTTCCATTGGTATGCACATGATTAGACCAGTTATTATTGGACAAATTTCATCGCAAGAAAGGCATACTCACTTCAGTGGGCTTTATGGAGGTATATCCATAGAGAACCACTCTTCACTCATTTTGAAGACTGTTTGCTTGCCTTTTTGGCCACCTGTATCTGTGTTAGAGATAAAGAAGTTGATTGCAGCTCTCACCTTAAGTAAGGCACCAGGGGAAAATATGATGCCCCTTGAAATCTTTAAATGTTTCCCCGAGTGGTGGGCCCCTATATTAGCAAAAGTGTTTACTCAGATTAACAGTACAGGCACAATTCCGACAGGCTGGAAACAGAGTATAGTTGTCCCCATCTATAAGAAGGGAGACAAGCAGGATCCCAATAATTAGCGGCCTATTAGCCTCTTGGATATTGACTCCAAGTTATATAGCAAATATCTGTTAAATAAGTTAGAAGATTGGGAAACTACCAATCACGTCATTCACCCTGAACAGGCGGGCTTTAGGAAAGGTCAAGGCACTATCGACCACTGTCTCACCCTCTACTTTCTAGCACAGCAAAGTGTTTTGGGCCCCACCAAACATTTATTTGTCGCCTTTGTCAATTTAGCAGCCGCCTTCGACTCTATTGATAGAAACCTGTTGTGGCATAAATTGGCTAATACTGATTTAGATTCTCGCCTGTTGTTCCTAATTAAGGAACTTTATTCTAATACAGCTGCTGCAATAAGAGTAGGTATCTCCGGTTCATTAACAGCTCCTATTCACACAAATAAAGGAGTTAAACAAGGCTGCCTGCTGGCACCTCTACTCTTTAATCTATACCCCAACAACATAATTCCAGCCCTGTCAGAGTCAGAATTTTTTCCACCCTCTGTTGGTTCAAAAAAGATTTCTATCTTGTTATATGCCGATGACATGGTTCTACTATCACTCACCTGTTAAAGGTTGCTTTTGAAGCTTAGTGTTTTCTGTTCTAAAGAAAAGCTGAATATTAACTACTCTAAAACAAAGGTGATGGTGTTTGGGAAAAGACATTTCCCTTTCAATGGTCTATTAATGGCCACCAGATTGAACAATGCTGAGAATTCAAATACCTTGGCATTCATTTCACAGAAAATCTCTCATGGAAGCCTCATATAGAAGCCACCAAAGCAGGAGCCCTGAGATCTATTGGGGCAATTCTCAGATTCTGTACTACTGCTGGGGGTCACCTGATTGTTCCAGCACTACAAATATTCCAAAGCAAAGTTATTGCTCAGATACTCTATGGTGCCACTGTATGAGGATGGGACTACTCTCACATATCTAAACTGGAATCTCTCCAGAACACTTTTCTTAAGAAACTTCTAAGACTCCCCCCGGGCACGCTGGCAGCTTTGGTTCAGGGAGAGGTTGAGTTCCCATCCATCAGAGCCCACATTCATTTGGCTCTATTTAATTATTGGAGAATAAAGATTCCCCAGTTAGAGCTTTTCCCAAGTTATGTTTCAAACAGTTATCTAATTGTAAAGTATGGAATTCAAGATATCATAAGTTGCTTGAATGGTATCCTAGTCCACCTGACAACTTTCTCATCTTGAATTCCAAAGAGAAGCTCTGGGATTATATTTTCCATCATACCGCTCAATCAGACAGACAGGCTATTAATAATTCTAATTTTTCTAACTGGTACAAATTTTACAAACTTGACCATCAAAGGGCCAGTTATTTGACAAAGCTTACCTTTCCAAAGCTTAGGCAAGCTTTTACAGCCCTTCGCTTTCAGAGTATGCCTACTGCTGTGATTGACGGCAGATACTCGCATACTCCTTTGGCTCTCCGTTTATGCATTTGTGGGGCCCCTGAAATAGAGGATCTGCCTCACTATTTGTTTTCTTGTCCACTATATTCTGACCCAAGAGCCAAATTTTTGGGAACTATTCTGCCTCATTTGGAATCTAATACTGTCTTAGAAAAGATTTTTTATCTCCTAGCTGATACTGACTCCATGGTAACCGTAGCTCTCTCCTTTCACGCTGGCAGCTATGAAAATCCGGGTCAGAATGCTGCTGATATCGCGGTTGATTGTTCTAGAACGGCTCACTTAGTTATAGTTTTATTGTTTACATTTTAACTAAACCAAATTCTAAATTTCTCTCACATATGTCCATTATGTAGCTTAATGTATGATGTATTTTTGCTATGCTGTCTCTATATATGTATTTTATATTATTTTATACTAACATTTTGTATTGTATTGTATTGCATTTTAATACTTTGTATGCAAATGGCCTTTGGTCTATGCATTACATAAATAAATACTACCACAAATAAAAAATAAATAAATAAATAAATATTACCACTACATAGAAAGTGGTATGCATTTTAATATTTATTTATTTATTTGCTCAGTCCAAAGACCATTGCAATCCAACAAGTACAAAAAAACAAAACAAAGCATCCAAAATCTCTTCAAAACAGATCGCCCTCATCGCATAATTAAAACAATACCATAAAACATCTTCGTAGTAAAAATGAGACACAAGGTTAAAACGTAAATTACATATTCTCATATAAAATTACATAAATTACATAATTACAATTTACAAGTACCATCTCTTACTCTGCAAGACTCTGATGTTTTTTATCTGGTGTGAGCTCTAAAAAGTTTTCTCTTGTCCTGGCAGCCTTCACTGCAAATGCAGCAACTTTTTACATGGAAAGTGCAAAACCAACTGTGTGCAAATTTTGAAAATCCTGAACTGTGAAGATTCTCATCAGTTCAAGGTTCTTCTCTTCAGGGTTTACCAACACTTGAAAACATGTTTTGCGGACCATTTACCAAATATGTTCAATATTCTTTCCAATCTGGATATTATTTCCCTTTGCAGGCTTTCAAAATAAGTTTTTCCAGCAAAAGGATATGATATATCTGAATTTCTCTCTGTGTTGTGGGTGAGTTCAGGAGTTGATCAAGTTGTGGTGGTTTGGATCTTGTCAGCAGCATTCAGTTGGTACTCCCAGCTAGAACAGATTCATTGACTCAAATGCGCAATGGTGAGAAAACACTTATGGAAATTGTATTGACACACTCTCCATCTATCTTAATTTGGGAGGAAGAGCCCCAGTTTAAACACCTCCATCCTACTTCCTCAGGTATTTATTTATAATGTCCCAATTTCTCTTTCCATCTCCCAGTTTGATCCTCTTCCTGTTTAACTTCAATTGCAACAAACTGGGTTCTAATTGTAAAAGCCGTTTGCAGTCAATTAGGCTATTTCCGCACTACGCTGTTATAGTGCTATTATTCCATTTTCAGCATCTTATGGAGTTCTGGGTTTTGTAATTTACTGAGGCCAAAGACCTCTCTGGATGAGAATTCTAAATGCCCCTCCCTAAACTGCAAACCCCAGGATTCCATAGGATGTTGGAAGTGGAATAATAGCACTATAACAGTGTAGTGCGGAAATGGCCAAAGTCTATACTTGACTGTTGTGCAATTGATTAAGCATTGGTTAAATATTATGAATAGTTTAATTCCATTTTTAATGTTCACTTTTTGTATGTTTTAGCTGCATTGTTCTTTTATAAATTTTTAATTTTTTTAAAATCTTAAGCTGCTTTGAGTCCCAACTTTGGGATAAAGGTGAGATTATATTGCTACTGCTACTGCTGCTGCTGCTGCTACTACTACTATACCATACAAGGTTTAAAAATTAGTGCAATAAGCTCAAATGATTGCTTCATAATTCCATATACTGCAAGACTGATTTAGCTACTCTTTTAAAAATGTGGATGCCAGTGCATAAATTTTATTCCTTGTAAACAGCTTTAAGTGTTTGAACAAAAGTGAGGCAATTTAGGGGGATGGGAACTCTGAATAAATCATTCTGTCTGAAATTGCAACTCCATCTCTCTCCCACACTGCCAGGTTGGTTCTGTTGGAAGGAGACTCCATCCATCTTGCCTGGCTGGGATGAAGGTCCATTCTTCTGTCCATTTTGTGACAAGCAATTGGTTGGTTCCTGTAAATGATGCCACGAAGCTGCAGCTTGAAGAATTGGGGATTGAAGGAGTCAGGTACTTCCTTTGGCTGGCCTGCCAATTGTTTATTGCTGTTGCATCTACATAATGGTCTGCTATTCACAACAGCTTGAAAAGCATTGGTTGCTAGGCTCCCTGTTTTGTCAAATTCAGTTTTTCATAGAGACTGGCTATTTAATCTCTTCCCCTCACCCCTCACATCTTATTCCATCATTTCATGGTATTTTTGGGAGGCTTCAACACAGAACTTACAAAAAAAAAAAAAAGCAGGGGGAGCCCAGCCAATGTTATATAGAATCAATGAACTACAAAGCTAACAAATTTTTGTTCTCACGCTCCACTAAGATGTCAACATCAGCTCAACTATTTTGCATATATTTTCTTTCTATAGGCCAAACTACTGTGGCTCAGCTAAGGATTGGTTCTATCATGTGAAAGTTCATTGAGAAGTATTGAAAATAAATAGAGTTTGGAAAAGATACTGTTTTGGATTACAACTCCTAGAATTCTCCTAGTCAGAATGACAAATGACCATGCTGGTTGAGAAGATTCTAGGAGTTGTTTTTACTGTGGTTGTGCCTCTTCCAGTTATTTCCGACTTATGGCAACCCTAAGATGAACCCATCATGAGCTTTTCTAGGAAAGATTTGTTCAGAGGGAGTTTGCCTTTGCCTTTTTCTAGGGCTGAAAGAGTGTGATTTGATGAAGGTCACCCAGTGGCTTCCCATGGCCAAAAAGAAATTCAAACTCTAGTCTCCACAGTCCTAGTCCAACACCCAGACTGCTAGAGCATGATGACTGTGGTCTGGCTGTAGTCTTATAAAAGTATTTTTTTTCCCAAGCTCTGACTGAGAATGATTATGGTGTGTAAATGTTCTCAAGGGGAAAGAATGAAGTTCAATTGTACAACATCTGCTTTACCTGTGGAAATTCCTAAGGTCAATCTCTGATCTCTCTAGGTAGGGCTGAGAATGAATCCTGTCTGAAAGTCCTTTTAAGCCCATAGGCTGTATCAGCCTTCTCCCAGATATACTGTACAGCAGTGCCCATCATCCTCAAATAGCATGATGGGTATCCCAGCATTATGGTCGCAACAGGGCTGGAAGGCACCAGGTTGGAGAAAGATATTTTGTACAAACACTTTCAATGAAAGTTTAGTTGAAGGAAGGCATGTGGACTATTCTCCAAAAGCAATTGCTGCTCAGAACCAAAAGTTATTCAGTTCAGGGGAATGGACCAGCATTCAAGGATACAAACTGAGATATGAGGATTGGCTGTTTATTGTTGGATTGGAAAACTGAACCTAACTACACTGAAACCAGATACAGAGCACCATTAAATGTCAGAAGTAATTGTTCCAAGATAATAAAATAAAAATTGTGTTGGGAAAAACACCACCAGAAAAGAGCAAAAGGTTTTGCTGACACCTAAGTTTTCATTAATTTATAACTCTGAGCTGTAAAGTATTTATATGATTTTGAATTCTTATAGTTCCATAGTAGCAAAGCAGTTTCGCCCCATTTTTGATACTATAACTTCGAATCTCAATCATGGCTAGGTTTTATTGTTCTAAAGCTGTACCCAATAGCTCTCCTTAAGACAGATGAGAGAGGTTTTTGTGAGGCCCAATAGGTGCCAGATACCTGATTTGAATTCTTAGATTTGCTTCTAATCCCAAAACCAACAAAAACATCAATATGATGATATGTAGATTGATGGCTGAATGCACAGTGAAATGGCTGTCCAGTTGCTAAAGCTCAACCATGGTGGCTTGCTAGACATGCCATTGACAGAAACATCAGTGCAATGTATGGGGCTGTTTCCATTGCATAGAACTTAGGATGTCAATTATCCAACTATTATTCCAAACTGCTGATTAGAGCTGCAGTTTGTATCTATATAGTTCATGCGGCAATGGTTTAAATTAAAAAAAAAATACACAGGCAGACTGTGACAGTGTGAGATGGAAGGGACTGTGTTTACCATGGCTTCTAGTTAGCTGAATGAGTATCAGTTCCACAATGATTGGAGTAATGGCAAGAGACAAGTAATTAATCATTTAGTTTGTAACAGAGAAGAGCCTGGTAGCAGAATCAGTAGGCTGTAGGCCAGTAATCCACAGGAGATTAGAGATCAAATACTAGAGAACATTCTTCCAAGAGAAGCCGATGATACTGGAGGCTCAGTTTTATAACACAAGAAAAATGCTCCTCTGGAAAGTGTTCTTGCTATGTATTCAAGTCTGCGGTGGTGGAATCTAAACTCAAATGCAGACACAGTGGCGTAGATCCTAGTGTTAGTCTTGAGTAGAGTAGGCAATTTGAATCAGTTGGGTTTACCTCTGTTTTCTGCAATTAATTTAATGAGTCTACTCTAATTGAGACTAACCAACAACATTCTAGCCAATTATACGTCTGGACCTTATAATGATGTGGTCAGGGGAGAAATTAGATTATTATGAATAGTTTGTGACTGTGTGTGATTTATTGTGTAATTCTTTCCTGGCCTGGGGATTTAGCAAATAGTTATCACATACAGTAACTGTTTCACAAGAAGAGAAAAAACCCCCAGAATGTGATGATGAAGAAATTAGAACTTAATCACAACATCCAAATATGGTTCTTTTTGTCACTGGTGCACTGATTTCCCATTATGTACAGTGGTGTAGTAAAATGGTATCTCTTCTATAAAACAGCAAAAATCAAACTTTGCTTTTTGATTTTTTTTTCCCCACAGCGTCAGCTGTGAATGCGTGGGTACAGAATCTGTGGATATGGAGGGCCGACTTGTCAAGGGAGGTGGATGATGGGATTTAAGCACACTGCACTAAATCCTCCCTCATACCGCTGTGCTCTGAACAAAACATGTCCAGAGGCAAGGATAAACAAACATACAGCAGAGTTAGAAAACACAGCCACAAGAAGCGTGGGCAGCAGAGTGTAACATGCAGCACTAGCTCTGACCCAAAACTACCCACTGGTTAGGAACACTAGCACACAGTGTTGTCATCCAAAAAAAACCCTGGAGGCTTTTATTCTTGAAGTTCCAATATATACATCTGTACAGCAGATTCGCAGATCCTCAGACAAAGGTTCAGCATTCCATCATCGCATCAGGCAGAGGTTTGCTCGGACAGAGCTCCAGTGTCAGCAAGAGTCAGGGAGACTGAGAAAAAGACCTGCCTGAGCCCACCTCTTATATACAGGGACCATGGCTGATGTAACCCCTTCCCAGGACTGCATATCACTATGACTCAGCCTTACTGTCCCTTGGGGATTGCATCATGACTTGCAAAGTCATTCCCCAGGTGCTTTCCCCACATGCACATCAAAAGTATTTTTAATTAGGGCAAAAGTCACAGCAATCTTTTCCCAACATGACTGTGTTTAGTACTGATCACTTTCCATTTGGACAATTCCTTTCTCTCCAGCAGCTCGGCCCCTTTCAGATCCCAGGAAAAGTAAAACAATACACCTAAGTCTAACTTGCCACAAATGCTCTAAAATGACAAACTGTAAAAAGTCCCTCTTGAATATTTTATCCAATGTCTAGATTAATCACATTTTATGCTCAACAAAAACAATTTTCTGTGGCCTAAAAACATCAGTTAATCCCAAGCAGAATAGACCCTAAACAGATATAGGTTCTACAAGGGTCAATCAGTCTATTTGAGTTGGGTATAGTAACTGGGCTTAGGCAATTATATACCATGAAAGAAGCATCCCTCCCACACAAGTAATCTTTTTTTTTTTCTGTAGCTTTGTTTTGTTTTTGATGGTGTATACTGAATTTTGGGGTTTAGCTTTTATACTGCACTGTTGACCTAGGAGATTGCTATTGATTTTTGATATAAAAAAATCAAAAGACATTTCACCTTCAGCAAATAGAATGCTTGTGTACATTACATGACGCCACATGAGAGGGGAAGACAGTGGAAACAGTCTTCAAATATGGCTCTCGCCTATTACATCTTTGGCTTTGCAATATTATGAGAGGTACTTAGAATGTTGTACTAGGAAGGTTTAGAGTAGTCCCCTAAATTCCTCACCAAATTATAAGTACTAGGATTCTGTGGGATGGAGCCATGATAGTTAAATTGTTATCAAAGTGCTATAATTGTGTCATGTGAATAGACTCTTAGAATGTCCAAGTTAGATCCAGCATATCCACCTGTCTCTGTCTTTTCACACCCACACACAAAATTTAGCAAAACCATATCTCTGTTTGGATTTCAAAGTACGAAGAGGAGATGGTACTGTGTATTCCTCCTTTTTTTGACAGGGTGAGGCTGAAGTAAAACCAAAACCACATTCAAGCAAATGTGGTTGCAGTGCCCAAATAGTTGGAAATGTTTAATACTCTGGTCCCCCAGTCCTATGGAGTGCTGTAACAGAATGTGTTCAGCTTACACACAGCATCATAGAGTCTTAGAGTTGGAAGGACATCTGAGGGTCATCTAGTCCAACTCCCCCAGCATGCGGGAATACACAACTAAAGCATTCTTGAAAGATGCCAATCCAACCTCTGTTTAAAGATCTCCAAAGATGGAAATTCCACCACTCTCTGAGGCACTCTAGTCCGCTCCTGAACAGCTCTTACAGGAAAGACATTCTCCCTAAGGTTTTGGTGGATCCCCCCCTTGTACTTTGTACCATTGGTTGGTGTTCTGCAACATGCATCGCAGTTTGGAGTGGAGGTGACAGACCACCTCTTTCCCACAGGTTGGAATCTCAATACCTAGTTAGGTAAGAGATCTTAGGTCCCAAGTTCAGATTCCAAGTAGAAAGAAGGGCTGCCATGTAAAACTGTATTTTCAGAAGCTTGTGACCTCTCCAAACAGCATCTTTTTAAAAGTCTGAATAAAAGCAGAGACCCATAAAAAGAAAAAACAGCTGCAACACAGCCACATAGATTGACTGAAGTGTATATTTCACTGCTGAAGAGGTGATTTCCATGCAGAATGTGTCTTCTTAGCTTTGTCCTTTAGAGCAAAAGATTAACTCAACAACTCATGAACTTTGATCATTTCAAACAATTAAGGAAATTGCTTAATATTTGAATATAACTGTCATTTGTTGCATCATTGGGAGGAATGGTCTAGCTGGGGTGCTTTGGCTATAGCTGAGAGCAGAGGGGATGGATGTTTCATCAAATGTTACATTTCTTGACAGCCCATTAACTTTTTTTAAAAAATGGAACTAAGATATTGAAGTAGAAGGTGAAAAGTCACTCATAGTTCAAATGACATTTTTGATCTGACATTTCTGGGAGGATAATTTGCACAGTAATACCCGGATATATGCTGGCAGTCAAACTCTGCCAAGACAGCAAGGTCCAACAAGTTTCTTGCTTGTCTTGCAGCCAACTTCATGATCCAGAAGGTAGAAGAGGCCACAAGGGGATCAAATATTCTAGATCTGATCCTGACCAACAGGGATGACCTTGTTAATGAGGTAGAAGTGGTTGGATCTTTAGGGGGGAGTGACCATGCCCTTTTGGAATTTGGCATTCAGTGGGGAAGAGAAGATAAAGGTAGCCAGACACTCATCTTATATTTTAAAAAAGCAGACTTCTGTAAACTTAGAGAGCTGCTGGCTGGAATTCTGTGGTCAAGAATAGTGAAAGGAAAAGGAGTTCAGGAGGCATGGGAGTTCCTTAAAAGGGAGATACTGAAGGCACAGTCTAAAACTGTGCCAATAAGGAGGAAAAATGGAAGGCATCTGAAGAAACCAGAATGGTTGACTAATGGTTGACTAAAGAACTCTCAGCTGAGCTAAGTGTTAAGAGAAACATGTACAGGAAATGGAAGAAGGGGGAAACCACCAAAGAAGAATTTAAGCAAGTAGCCAGGAGATATAGGGAGGAGATCAGAAAGGCTAAAGCACACAACAAACTTAGGCTGGCCAGAGACATTAACAACAATAAAAAGGGCTTTTTTAAATATGTCTGCAGCGAAAGGAAAAAGAAGGAGACGATAGGGTCGCTGCGCAGAGAAGATGGCAAATTACTCACAGGGGGAAGAGAAAAGGCAGAACTACTTAACACCTTCTTTGTCTCAGTTTTTTCCCAGAAGGATGCAAGCACTCAACCTGGCGGCTGGGGAGTAGGTGAGGAAGCAGGTGAAATGAGGCACATAATAGGTAGAGAGGTGGTACAGAAATACCTGGCCACACTGGATGAATTCAAGTCTCCAGGGCCAGATGAATTGCATCCTAGGATATTAAAAGAGCTGGCAGAGGTCATTTCGGAACCACTTGCTATAATCTTTGAGAAATCTTGGAGGACAGGAGAAGTTCCAGCAGACTGGAAGAGAGCAAATGTTGTCCCCATCTTCAAGAAGGGAAAAAAGAGGACCCAAATAATTATCGCCCAGTAAGCCTGACATCAGTACCCGGAAAGATCCTGGAGCAGATCATTAAGCAGTCAGTTTCTAATCACTTAGAAAGCAACACGGTAATCATGAGAAGTCAACATGGATTTCTCAAAAATAGGTCATGCCAGACTAATCTTATCTCTTTTTATGATAGAGTGACTAGCTTGATAGATGAAGGGAATGCTGTGGATGTAGCATATCTCGATTTCAGTAAGGCCTTTGACAAAGTTCCCCATGACATTCTTGCAAAGAAGCTGGTAAAATGTGGGCTACTGTTAGTTGGATTCGTAATTGGTTGACCGACCGAACCCAAAGGGTGATCATGAATGGTCGCTCTTCATCCTGAAGAGAAGTGACTAGCGGGGTGCCACAGGGATCTGTCCTGGGCCCAGCTATCATGTCCCCTCTTAACCTTCTCTTCTGTGCTTTGGGTAGTTCCTATAAAAATCAGAGGAGAAGTGGATTTACCATGCCATTGACACCAAGCTCTACTAACCTGTGCACTAAAGATTTGCACTGTTCACCCATTGTTTTTTGACTCAATGCCCTAAAGGGTTTTGCACCTGGCTAAGAGAACTGCAGTTAATTAAAAGTACCATACAAGATAACATATCACACTGCACCATTTGGCTTGGAAGTTCTCCATAGGAAATCACATATTCTGTGCACTGACTGGTTTTTCTCAGATGTTTAGGCACAGATCTTACCCAGACCCTATCTGCTGTTTTTAACTAATTAAAAACCTGTTAAGTTATCAATTAAGTTGGGAATTTTCCAGCTTTTCTACATAATGTGTGCTATTTTCCAGCTTCATTCTGGTAACACTTTTTAGCAGAGGCATTTAACTGAAATTTTAAGGGCAGTGTAATACCAATGTATCAGTTGCTTTCCATCCATCTAGCATAAATGTGATCAAATTAGATGTTTTAGCTTATTGAAAATTATATCTCTGTCCCAATAACCTTCATATCTCTGGTGATGCCTGGGGTTGAAGCTGGGGACTTCTGCATGCAAAACTGTAGGCTCCTTCCCTGTTTAGTTACTTGCATTTCTATGTACAATTGCATGAAAGCAGCCTCCTAGCAAGGTTCAGAATTTGAGCCCCTGAGGCAAAGGCAACCAGTCAGCACCAACATTACTAACAGATTCTAATGAACTACTTAGTAGAAATGTGCTTTCTAGAAAATTGGGGTCACTATCTTTCTCTGCAAAGCAAATACAGCATGAGAACATCGGCCATTAGTGTCATTTCTATAATATAGGTGCCAAAATTAATATGAAAAGTGAGAAAGATCCTTCTGTTTTTTTCCCCCAGATCTAAAATCAAGAGGGAAATCTGTTATATGCTGTGTTTGTGTTGACGAAAACATCCACGGGTTATATTATTTCACACTTTCTTCGAACAGTGCAGGGCCTCTGGACTGATTTTGCCTCCTTGTGAGTACAATGGAGACTTGGAACATTTTTAAACAGTGCTAGAGAGTAACATATTTTCCTCATGAAGTACCCCGGCAACTAGTTCCTTTTGAGGACAACAAGCTGGAACAGAGATACTTTTTTTGCCTGTGATGGCCATGGCTGTACTTTACTTTTCAGTGTAATGAGAAGCTGTGCCACCCTGTTATTTATTGTGTCTGTTATGTCCTGCTTTTGTCTGCCCAGTAGGAAGGGGAGGAAGATGGGTCACATGGGCACTGCAGTCTTATGCTGCAACCGAAAACAAGGATGAGCGAGAGGGAAAAGAAGAGAGAGAGAGAGCACACATAACTAGGGAGAAGGCAGGAGACACATTTACAGTATGAGCTGCATTAGCTAGAGTGCTATTATTCCACTTTCAACATCCTGTGGAATCCTGGGGTTTGCAGTAGAGGGAGGGGCATTTAGAATTCCCAGCCAGAGAGCTCTTTGCCCCCAGTAAACTACAAACCCCAGAATTCCACAGGAGGTTGAAAGTGGAAAAATAGCACTATAACAGTGTGGGACAGAAATGGCCTAAGTCTACTTCATTATATCCCAACTAGATCTCGTTGCATACTGATCTAGACTAACATGGCTATGTCTTTGAAATGTTCAGAATGTCAGCCTTAGTTGGTATGCCATCAGTTCCTAGTGATTTATTTCTCCCAAGCGCAGTCATCAGTCCCTCTCAATAAACCTATCTTAGGCCATTTCCATACTACACTGTTATGGTGCTCTTATTCCACTTTCAACCTCCTGTGGAACCCTGGGGTTTGCGGTTGAGGGAGGGGCGTTTAGAATTCTCAGCCAGAGAGCGCTTTGGCCCCAGTGAACTACAAGCCCCAGAATTCCACAGGAGGTTGAAAGTGGAATAATGGCACTATAACAGCATAGTGTGGAAATGGCCAGAGATTCCAGTTAGCAGGAAATCTTTTTTTTAAAAAAAAATCTAGAAAGTTAGCCTGCTTTTTCTGCCTTCCTCCATTCTGCCCGGTCCTGAACAAGACAGATACATTCTGTGTGTGAGTGTGTGGGAAAAGAGAGAGAGGAATGATGATGGGTGGAAGAAGAGGAGGTAGGTTAGAGAAGAGGAGTATGGTCTGCTACTGCAGTCACCAGAAGGAGAAGAGGGGGGAGCAACTAAGGTTGGGGAGACACATAGGACACACTGACGACATGAGTTGCGCTACATATTCAATTTTAGTAAGACTTAAAACATTTTAAAATGTTAAGCTGCCTTTCCAGCCTTCATTTGTTCTTCCTGGCCCTAAATGAGAGAGAGAGAGAGAGAGAGAGAGAGGGCTGTTTTGCCAGGCTGAGTGCCCCAAAAATAACCTGAGAGCATTTCCTTCAAATTTTGAGTGGCACAATAGTTAACAGCAATGGTGGCTCCTTAGTAATGAGAGATGTGGGGAGCTGCCTGTCTATAGAGTAATGCCGTGTCCCTCATCCCATCCAAACTCCCACCCAGCACATCCTTGGCATTTTCTTTCAAGGGACTTTCAACTCAGCTGCCTGCTAAAACACTGGGCTGGAGAAAAGCTGCAATTTAGTAGCAAGCAGTACCTACAAAAAGTCCCAGGTTCAGTCATCAGCATTTCTAGATAGGGCCTGGAAATATTCCTGTCTGAAGCCCAGAGATGCTGCCAGTCAGTGGAGACAGGATTGAACTAGAGGGGGCTGGTTCCCTGGCCTGGCATGAGGGAGCTTCTTAAGTATTGCTCTTTTCACTGACTTCATTCCAAAATCCAAAGTGTTTCTTTTTGAGCAATGTGGATTGCTGTGGAGGAACAGCCAGCAGCTATGAACAGATGAGCAATGGCAAGTATTTTGAACAGTGAGTGAGCAATATTCATTTAAACTAATGGACACCAGTGCCCGTGTAACCATTATCAGTGGTGTACATTGGGGATTCTAGTATAACTTGCTAGGATGCATGGCTAAAAAGCACAGCTTGGAAACGTTACTCTGACTGCAACTTACATAAACCCCTAGCCTGCATGATGGCTGAGAGACTATGGGAATTGTGACTTCCCAAAATAATTTTGAAGCATTGATGTAAGGCATGTGGGATAAGAAAACCCTGTTAATGTCTGAAGCATACAATTTATCTACCTTTCTGGAACATGAACAGAAACTGGACAAATTACATTTTGGATTACAAATCCCAAGCTCTTCCCCTCCCTCCATCCCCTCTCTTGCTTCTCCCTTCATAATTATTTGCATCATTACTTAACACAATTAGTATCAGTCATAGATTTGGCCCTCCAGTTTTAAGGAAAGATATTTGTAGTAAGTAAACTAATTAGAAAAACTCCTCTTAAAAACTAGAGAAATTAGAAAAATTCCTCTTAAAAACTAAGAGGAAAATAATTTCCAAGTAGATTATAGCCAGGAGAAGAATATGAATGGGAAAAAAAAAAAGAAAAAAGAAAAGAAAAAAAGCAATCATCAGGCTAAAAGTTTGCGAATATTATGCTGCCTACATACCACTTAAGGGTATTGTTACCCTGTGAACTGGGGGTCCCGTGAGGGGCACCCAAATAACCAAAACAAACACAAACAAGATGGGGAAATTAGCTGGAGCACTCTCTTGGCTAACGAGAGGCAAGGTAACTTAGCGGGGATCTTTTACCCAATGTATACAGCGTCAGATCAGTGAGCAGTCAGACAGTTCAAACTAACAACAATATTTATTAAACAATTATTAAGAAAACACAACCTCACTACTACTAAGAAATGGAAAAGAGAGTTTTGGGGGAATGGGTGATACGCCACCTTTCTCGTAGTCCTGAAGAAGCCAACTGAAGAGAAGGAAACCTGGCGTGGCGGGCGAGGGGAGCTCGCAGAACGAAGCAGAGGCGAGGCGGGATAGCACTTCAGAGCAGTCCGAACGCAAGAGCAGTCCGAGTTGCTCTCGGAGCTAGGGGTTTTTATTAGGGGGAAGGTATGACCGTAGGCTAGCCTGGTCTTGGGCAAAAACAATGAGTTTTGAGCTGGAAACAATGTCTCCGAAAGGTCAAAATTTACATGATTGAGTTATGGACCGAATTGACAATAGTATGGCCAGTATGTAGATCCGGCTAGCTTGGTAGTTAAGCACCCAGCTCGCCAGGGTGCCTTCTTGAAGAAGAGGTCTCTTTGTTGTCTATAATGGAGGTGTTTGTTTTGGGAGGTCCCCTAAAGCAGATCTGGCAGTTTCTGGCTTGCTTTGGTGTAAACAAATGTGAATAGCCATGCCTAGCTTCGCGCTTGTTCGGTGGCCTCACAAACACTTGGCTGGTGGCAGAGCAGGGCCGAATTATGATATCAAAATGATATCTAGAGGTTACCAAAGGTCAGGCTAGTTCATGGTGGTAACAGTATTGCTGAATGTTTAAAATTCCTCCCCTCTCCTCCTTTGTTCTTTTAATTCATTTTGGAGTAAATAAACCAGCTTGAATTACGTATCCTCTCTGCAATGCAATCAAGCTGGTATTTTTATAATATGACTACCTGCTGTGCCACAGATGGTGGAGAGGGAAGGACTATTGTGAAGATCACACTTGTTTGACTACCGGATCCAAAAAGCCTTTTGTTCCAGTATTTGTTTAAATGAAAGAAATAATAATCCATACTCAATTATATAAATGTAAGGTATGTAGCTGCGTGTGTTTTTTTAAAATAAACATTTTACAAAAGATATACTAAAGGGAAATGTACCCATCTGCACCTTAGTTTTTTAATTCTCCAAAGCTTATGTATGCCTCAGAAATTTAGCTTCTCTCCTTTCATTGCAGCATTAATGTGACCACCAATTCTTCCTGCCTTCAAAAAAAACTCAGGTGTCAGGTTGTTTGGGATTCACTGTAGTAGAGTTCACTCAGGTCCTATTGGGCAACTGTCCAGAGTCTTGGATCACATGGGAAAAAGTCCAGGACCTGAACTGATGTGGAGCCATGATAGGCCTCTTTCACTCACTCACAATGCAGATCAGTTTCAGGTGAGTCCAGAACAGACTCTCATTTAGATTTGACATCACTGTCCTGAACCACTGCAATTACAAACAGCAACCTTCCCCAGCCTGGTGTGCTCGAGATATGTTGGACTAATGTCTATGGCAGCCAGGGATGATAGGTGTTGCAGCCCAATACATCTGGAAAACATCAGTGTGGGGAATTTTGGGTGACAACAACAGACTGTGGATTATTTCTGTCAAAGCAGCAAAGACAGAATTTTGAGAATGTGTTTGTTTGCTTTAGATGGGCTTGTGTGCATGAACATATACACATACTTGGGGAGAGGGAGAAAATGGGTCCCAGTGGTAATCTTGATCTTGGTGGTGGAACCTCAATGAGAACACCAGAGATACAGGAGATTCTTATATTTGTAAGTTGACATTTGGTATCAAATGTCTTCCAGCAAGAATCCCTCAGGACATGTCCTCACCCTTGACCATAGAAGAGAACCCCTGCATGATATCTTCTCCATTGAGTAGGACAACCAAGGCAAATATTGTTGTAAAAGAGAGAACAATGGAAGGAAAAGAACAGTAAGCAAGTGGAGAAATGTAGCTGCCTGGATAAATCAGACTGCTGATCTCTTAGGACTCTTTCAGTATCTTCATCTGCACCTAGCCTCAGAGGAGATAATGACTCTAAATGGATACTGTTAGTGGAAAGGACTGGCATAATAAAATAAGTTATCATTTCATAATTCATTTGCTAATGACTTTTTCCAGCTCCACGTCCACCCCTATGACTCTTATATATTTTAACCTCATTACTTTCTATCATTTACTGGTACTGAGTCTATCAGTTATGATAAGCAAACCTTTATGTTGCAATTAATAGTTCTGTTTAGTAAATTATTAGTCCAGGCATAATTCATAACCTACTCTTAGTCATCTTGCTCATCTGCTTGAAAGTTCAAACAACACACTCTGACAGCAAAGGGAAAGTGTCACTTCACAAATCATACAATGCTTCACAACGTTAAGAGCTGCAATCAAGTACAGAGTGAGTCACTGTTATGGCTGCAGTCCCACATACCTTGACTTGGGAGGAGATCCCATGGAGCTTCTAGGTAGGCTTGTACAGCAGAGCTGGGGAGCCGATGGCAGTTCAGATGCCGATGCAGTACAACGCTTTTCATGCCTCATCCACAGCCAGGCTGGCAGGAGCTGATAGGAACGGAAGTCTCATAACATCTGGAGGGCTACAGGTTACCTAGTCTCAGTCTTTCGGACTGTACTCTCATTTGTGTTGATTTTAGTGGTGTTTAAGTACGTATAAGATGGATTGGTGCCAAAAAGTGTAAAAAAAGATCTGCACAAATGCATGCCATAAATTTATGGCATGCATTTGTGCAGATCTTGAAAAGGTACTTATTTGGACTAGAGCTCCCACTGGCCATGCTGGCTAAGGGATTGATTATATGATCTGTAGCTCATGCCCCCTCCCCCACAAACCTTTTTCAAGCTTTTGGGCATTGGTCAGCAAGAATCTACTGCATCAGCTGTGTTATATGGACAGATAAGATTGTGAGTGAAGTAAAAACAAGTTTAAGTAAGGTGAAGTCTAAAGATGCAAAGAAAATATCCAAATCCCCTCAAGGAACTGACTAAGTTGTTAAACAACTGAACACTTTACACACCCACAGCAGCTTGGCTGATGAATGCCAGAGGCTTTGTTGCCATGAACTCAAAGCAACACAGATGACGTCTCAGACTTAAAGGATGAGTAGCTGTAATGATTGGATGGCAGTTTTGACATCAAAAATTTCAGCATCATGCCCAGCACAGTTCCTTTAAATGCTGACATATGTGCTTCTGACATGTGCATAGGGAAAATTTGCTGACAGGAAGAGCTGAACTTACTAGAAACACTTTTGAGCTTGGCAACACTGAAAGCATGATTCATCACCTTATCATGAACCCAGTATTTCAATGCTGTCATTTGTAGTTGTTAACTGCTGTCATGTTGACTTTGCTATAAGTCAAAGTCTGATCCTATGGATGAGAAACCTTCAGGTCAGTCTGTCTTCAACCGCCCTGCTCAGGTCTTGCAGATTCAGGGATGTGGCTTCCTTGATAGAGTCTAGCCATCTGTAATACGGTCTTCCTCTTTTCCTTTTGCTTTCTTTATTCTCTTTCAAGCTTTATTGTCTTCTCTAGTGAGTCATGTCTTCTCATGATACGGCCAAAGTATGACAACCTCATTTTAGTAATCTTGGCTTCTAGGGATACCACAGGCTTGATTCACTTGAGGACCCATTCATTTGTTTTTTGAGCAGTCTAGGGTATGTGTAGAACTCTTTTCCAGCACCACACTTCAAATGAGCTGATTTTCTTCCTATCAGCTTTCTTCACTGTCCAGCTTTCACAACCATACATACAAATTGGAAAGATGACGGCATGCACAATCTTTAGTATTCAGTGATATATCTTTATACTTGAGGATCTTGTATAGTCCCTTCATGGCTTTCCTTCCAAGTCTAAAGGCCTTTCTGCACTACACTGTTATAGTGCTATTATTCCATTTTCAACAGCCTGTGGAATTCTGGGGTTTGTAGTTTACTTAGGCCAAAGAGCTCTCTGGCTGAGAATTTTAAATGCCCCTCCCTAAAGTGCAAAGCCCAGGATTCCACAGGATGTTGGAAGTGGAATAATAGCACTATAATAGTGTAGTGCAGAAAGACCCTTAGTCTTCTAATTTCTTGACTGCAGCCTCCATTCTGATTGATGGTTGAGCCAAAGTATGGAAAATCTTGAAATATTTCAATGTCTTTATCATTTGCTTTAAGATTATGTAAATCATCTGTGGTCATCATTTTTGTTTTCTTAATGTTGAACTGTAAACCAGTCTTTGCAAATTCTGCCTTGACTTTCTTTAGTAATCATTTAGAGCCTGCTGTTTTCTGCTAGTAGTATGATATTATCTGTATATTTTAAATTGTTGACCTTCCTTCTTCCAGTTTTCATACTTCCTTCCTCCAAGTCTAATGGTGTTTTATGTATATGTTCAACATACAAGTTAAGCAGATAGGATGATAAAATGCTGCCTTGCTTGACGCTCTTGTAAATTGGAAAACATACCATTTCTCCATATTCTCTGTATTCTGTCCTAATAGAATCTCTTGTCCTGAGTACAGGTTACACATGAAGACAGTAAAATGTTGTGGCACAGCCATTTCTTTAAGAACGATTTATAATTTCTAATGACCTACACAATCAAAGGCTTTGCTATAATCTATGAAGCACAGGCTGATTTTCTTTTGAAATTCTTTGGTGCATTCCATTATCCAGTATATGTTTGCTATATGATCCCTAGTGCCTTTTCCTTTCCTGAACCCAGCTTTGACATATATGGTAGCTCCGTATGTGGTTGAAATCTTTGTTGTAGAATTTTGAGCATCACCTTGCTTGCAGGGGAAATTAATGCAGTGGTTCTCTGGTTAATGCAATCCCCAGTGTTCCCATTTGTTACCCCAAAATGTGGGTGCCTCTCCAAGGATCCTGACCACATCCTCAGGCTGCAAAAATTGAACACTGGACAAACAGGAACCAAGGTTACTTCCATCAGCACTGTATCAACAGCATCCAAATTGAAGTGGATTCTGAGCAATTTTATATGCAAAGTGCCATGCAAATTCTTTGCAGTGAGTGGGTTGTCAAGTGGTTTCCATTTTCTACTTGGATTTAGCTAGAAGATTTATGCTTTAAGTAACACCAGTAGAGTTTTCTATTTAACTAATTTAGCTTAATATTCTTGCATGATACACTCTCTCAGCTTCAGGGGAAGGAAAACACAAACCCTTTGAACAAATTTTGCTAAGAAAACTCTGTAATAGCTTCACCTTAAGTTCACTGTACGTTCAACAAAATCTGAACAATCACACATACTCCATCTTTTCCTTATAGCTAAAGGGGTTTCTGGCAGTTTAGACATCTTACCTGTCCCCCCTCTTTGAACAGTTCCACTGAAAATGTTTGCCCTAGAGGTGGCACTCATCTGCACAGTTCATCTACCTAGAATTATGATGCATTTCACCTTTCAAAACCACCTGCCCACCCCAAACTGCACACAACAGATCACAGCCCTGACTGTTGTTCAAAAAATTTGTTTTGTGGTATTATACGGGGAACTGTTGAAGACAGAAAAGGCAGGTGGATAGAAGATCTTTAAAAGCACTGCCTGCCTCCACTCCTGCCTTATTACTACCCGGATTATTTTCTTTTCAAAGGCCACTTTCTGCTGGCATTTCTTTTTATCTTCAGAGAAGCAAACTCATTTCATGAGCCTTACGAAAATGGCTCCCCTTCCACTGTAATTTCAGCAAGCAGGTCATTTTTGCTTACAATTTATAAACTGTAGGTTATAAACAGAAAAATGCACTACTACATCTTATATGACTTTTGCCATCCCTCCCATAACCTAAAATCTGCTTCTCATGTTTTTCATTTTTTAAAAAATCCATTTCTTTTCTGCCCTCTCTCAAGAATAAGTTACAATAGAGAGACAGGAAGAAGCTGCAGTGGCTCTCTAGTGTTTCAGGATTCCTTCTTTTGGAGATGCCCAGTATTCTCCAGTGAATACAGCAGGTTCATCCTGCTTAGTTTTCAAAACCAGAAAAGATTAGATGTACTAAGATGGAAACAGGTTACATTACCTATTATCTTACTCTCTCGTTTATTCTTCACAACAGTCCTGTTAATCAGAGTAGATTGCAAGACCTCCAGTCAAAAGTCTCACTGACTTTAGACAGATAGCTTCACTGATTTTTACTGAGAATGAGAATCTCATTATCTACCACAGAGAGTTTAGCTCACGTGTAGCCTTCTCTTAGTCAAATGAGCAGATTTTTAAAATGCTGAGCTTTGGCTGGATTGCACCTATAATAACTTGTCTAGTGAACTTTCTAGCTATGTAACAATTTCAGTGTGCATCTCCCACATCATAACATAATCCAGCACCTTCGCTCACAAACATTTTAGGTGATGACAGACCTTTTCACTTTCTCCCCAATCCACACTTACAATCCCCTGCTATTCTAACATGTGGATTGGACGAGTGGTGTTGATTTCTAAGCAGTCGTCCGCTGTGAGGTTAGTGAAGGGCAGGTGAAATGGGACTACAGATTCCAGTGTTCAATGTGATAATATACATGAGTGGAACCAAGGGAGTTTTTTCCCCTGAATAGTGGCTGAGAAGTTTCATAAATACCAAACCAGTTCCAAATAAAGCTGAGGGGACTATTCCCCTCTACTTTTTTTTAAAAAAAACAAACCTAGCTAGTAATCTGAAAGGTCACAGGAATGCACAGATTCCTATAAGCTTATGGCATTTACCTCATACGCCCAGAGCAGGCCAGTATCCTCGTTAGCACTAACTGCTTCCACAGATTGCAGAATATCAATAGCTTGGGCTCCTGCAACAGGCCCATGATGGTGTTATTTTCCTGTCATATGTCAGACATATCAAATGTAAGAACCTTGTTTTTCAGTGGTTGGAAAGGAAGTACTAACAAGACATCCCAGAGAGAGAAATACTGTGGTACCGGAGTTCAAAACATGGCACTTAAAACGAGATTTGTAGGAAAACAATGTAGTATTCTACTGAGAGAAGCATGCACAGACAAGGAAAGTAAGTGTGCGTGTGTCAATATCTGTGTCTGTCTAGAAATCCCAAGCCCTGCAAAAAGGATAAAAAAGAAGTCCTGGCAATAAAGATTTTGCTGTTCCTGTGAACAAAAGCAGTAAGTTCCAAGGGCACTATGGTGCTAACAATGGGTTGGATCCAGAGTAATGCTTAGTGCATGCCCTCCAACAACTCACAGACGAAAAGCAGGCATCTGTGGCCAAGCAATGCAATCCAGATGACAAAAGCAATTGATGAGGAAGAAAATACAAGCTAGGAGAGGTTACAAGGGATTTGCTTTTGCCTGGACCTATAGAGAAAGGCAAGATTCCACCCCCTCCTCTCCGCTTCTCTCTCCTGCACCCACTAAGTTAATTGAGTGCAAACAACTTTTGCACTTTGAACTCAATTTGAAGAAACTGAAGTAATCTGAGGACAAAGGAGCAAAATGAGAAGAGCAGAGAGAATGACCCAAAATCATTTTAAAAACAGTTGAAAAAAGTACGGTGGTCAAGGATTAATTGAGAGTCTTCCTGCCAAATTGGGACAGTGAAGTTCTGCTGAAGGAAGTGGACAGGAAGGTATTCTTTGCATTTCCCCTGTATTTCTTTACGACTGTTCTGGAGAGGTGATTGAGGGGGCTATATGGGAAAAGGTGTATTGGTGAAGAACGCCCTCTGCCCCCTTACTTTAATAGGAAGTCCATCTTTAATTCTAGTGTCTTCTCAAACAGCTGGTTTGGATCTGACTCAATATAAGGATCTGCCTCTTAATTTGTTCTTTTCAGAAGACATTCACTTACTCCAATTAAGAAGAAGTTATTTGGGCTTAACTTCCACTGAATTTAATTGGGCTTGATTGAACTATGTTTAACTTGTCCCAATGGGACAAGTGAAACTAACTTTTTCTGGATTGTATTGTTACTCAAGGCCTGTTACACTAATGATCAGCTTCCAGCATTCCTGCCACACCTTTATATTATAATGAATGGCCATGACAGACCGTAATTATGACAAAAATGACACAAATTTTATCACTAAGCCGTTAACAATCAGTATAAAATTTTCCTAAACTCTTGTTGTAATTGAGATTGCAGTTTCAGGATTCATTTCGCATCAGCATTAGGAGGCAGAAGCAAGCTTTGAAACAATTACAGTATTTAGATGGCTCCTATTAAAATGAATGAAATGAAATTTTATCATATCAAAGTGTTTAGGTAAGTAAGCTTGCTTGTTTGCTGAAGTGGAGATCCTCTACTATACCTGGACATTCTGCACTTGAGTTGAAATCCTGATTTTTCAGGCTTCCAAGTGGCTGAAGATAATGGTTGTCTTGGATGCCATACTGGAAGAAGGGCAGGACATTACACACATAGACACAGTGGTAAAGGTTGTGTTATACTTCACAGATTTCCACTGAATACAATATATGGTTAAAAGATGCTTTGCATAGCAATAGTGACATTTGTTGCTCCATAATACTTGCTGACATAAAAGTTTCAGACAAGCAAAACCTGCTCATGGAAAAAGAAGCCTTGAAAGACAAAATGTAGTCAGATTTCTCTTGCTTTATTAAAGATATAAAACTTAGTTAAATCCCAGTGGCAATTAATGTTAAAAGTCTGAACATTTTAATATGATCTAGTAGAAAGAATCTGTCTGAAGCCTTAAAATACGGCTATATTTCTGAGTATTTACAGCAAATTTCTTACATTTGCTAGAAGAAGAGAGTCATTTGGGATCCACTTTATTGCTTCAACATTCCCTTTCTGTAATGCTGAAAACCACTTCCTGCAAATCAAACTTTTGGTTCCACACTCTGAATACAAAACCCTCAAATTCTGCAGGAGTTCTGCCTCTTAGCTGAAGAAAAAAAATATTATAGTGGCAGTAAGAAGGCTTCTCAACACGATATTCCAGTTCTCTTCACAAGGGGGCGGGGGGAACGTATGGACATGTCACTGTCCCAATACAGAAAATACAGAATTGTTTTTGTAAAAAATGTTATCTTCAGGTTTTCTGTTCATCTGTACAGTAGCCTTTCAATCAATACTGAGGATGATGGGAACTGATCTCCAATACAGCTGGAGGTTGCTGCATATGGGAAGGCTGCCATAGGAAATGGGACCTGACCATGCATATTGCTGTGTGGCTATTAGTCCAACAGTCACTGCTGAGAGATGTCAGTACAGTGGGCCCTCCATATATGGCCCTTTCCACACGTTCCATGGAATTCACGCTGCGACGTTTCCGGGTGGGTTTTTTTTTTTGTCCGTGCTACCGCGGACATATTGTACAATGGTCTATTGCCATTTCCACACGTTCTGTGGAATTCGCGCAGTGGATGTGATTGGCAGCTCTTTTTTAAAAAAATGGCCCCGTGCGTCATGACGTGCGTGCTCACGTCATGCCCCGCAGTTCCTCCCACGATGACTCCCTCCTCCCATTCCTCCTGCTAGCCTTGAAATAAACTGTGACAATTTTTTATTTTCATGCCCTATCTCGGCAGAATGGTTTTCTGCGCCATAGCTGGGTGGAGTGCATTTTTGCTCCCTATCTCTGGTGGGTTTCCGTGCCCGTTTTCTGCTTTTATCTTTCCCTGAGAGCGATGGAGGAAGAGGTGTTTCCTGAAGTTGAACGGTCCATTTTAGCTGTATTCTGGCTTCTTGGACTTGTGCTGGCTGAACTGGGACATCTATGGGCTACAGACCGCACGAGGAGGCGCCGGCGATTGGCCTCTATTGGTAATGCTGCAGAGGACTTAAGCTTTTGTGTGCTGCTGCTTGGAGGCTCCTTGCGGCGCGTTCCACGCCCGAGAAGATGGTGGGTCCGAGAGCGGACACGCAGGATGTGGTGGCAGAAGCCCAATGCGCACATACAGTAATTTTAAAATCAAGGAAAAACCCCATTCTTCGGATCAATAGCACATATCAGAAAGCTTTTCCCCTTTTCTGGCTGCAGAAAGCCGCTTTCGAGACCATCCTGCTCTCTGTGGGGCGGACCAACCGCTGAAGCTGTCCACGCCCACAGCCCGCCCTCTGATTACATCATGCACGAATCAGCATGTTTCTTGGGAAAAAACCCACCTTTTCCCTGTTTTTTAAAAAGCCTGCGCGCTGACTGTTGGCGACTTAACCAGGCGGATTAAGGTGTGGAGCTTGCCAATTACGTACGAGCTAGCGCACTCGAAGGTGTGGGTGATGTCCGTCAGAGCTTGCGCTACCTCATTTTATTTATCCGGTGTGGAAAGGCCTCTGTGACCTCTGGATCTGCAAATTTAAGTGATCTCAGAGTGTTGCATTTTTACCTAAAACAGCAGCAACAAGAGCGTGGATGTGCTTAAGTGTCCATGTACATATCACTGCCATTTAATAATATAAGATGTGAGCATCCACAATTTTTCCCATTCGTGGGGAGTCCTGGAATGGAACCCCCACAGATATGGAAGGTGCACTGTATGTTGCCATATGTTTCTGGCGCAAAAGAAATGAGAAATAGGAAGGTGAGATATCAAGGGAGTGGACTTTGGTGTGTGTGTTTTTGTGCTTTCAAGTCACCTGTTGCCTTCCCTCTAACTATCCTGATTTGGTAGGGACAGATCAATTAATCCTTTGTTGTCTTGCCTTTCCAGCAGCTTTTAAAAGATCGAAGTTTCTCTCTCCTCCTCCCACTTTCTCTCTTCATCCTCAGCATCAATGGCTGCAAACTGAGTTCCAAGCGCTAAATTTGCACTCAATTAACTCAGCAGAAGGAGGAAAAGGGGTGGGTGGGTGGGAATGGAATCTTGCCCTTCCCAGGAGGGTCAGGCAAAAGCAAAATGCCACAACCTGTCCCAGCTTGTGTCCTTAATAAGTTTTGTCAAGTAGACTACTCTCTGACATTGACATGTGTGTCCTGATTTTCATCTGTGAAACACTGGAGGGTATGCTGTCAATCTGTGGTGAATGCATGCACTTCATAAGGTTTTCTTAGGCAAGGAATATTCAGAAGTGGTTTGCCATTGCCTTCCTCCAAAATAAAGCCTATAGGACCTGGTATTCATTGGCAGTCTTCCATCCAAGTACTAACCAAGCTGACTCTGCTTAGCTTGGGATCTGGTGCTTTTAAGCACCAGGTAGTCCTTGGCAATCCCCCATCCACATACCAACCAGGCCCAACCCTGCTTAGCTTCCACTATCAGACAGGATCTGGTGTTTTCAGAGTATTTAGATCCTTACTGATTTTGATACCATCATACATTTCAGCCTCCCTGCCAAGGTGAATGACTTTACATAAACTTAGACTTTAATTTTAAAATGTTTTTAAAGAAAAGGCTTTTAGGAGTCTGCTGTATTGCTTCAATTGTATTGTTTTCAAACTGTTTTTCATTTTTTTTAATTGTATGTTTTAAATTGTTTTAATATTAAAATTGTTTATTTTAATGTTGATCTTTTCTATGTTTTTAGCTGTACTGTACTCATTTTAATTTGTAAGCCTCCTGGAGTCTCATTTTTGGAGAAAAAGCAGGATATGAATAAAGTTAACAATAACAATATTAAAGTTGATAAGGATAAAATAACAGGCACATGTTGATTCGAGAGAACTGCCCATGAATGGGACTGTATGTAACATTATAAGATGGACCTTTCTCACAGCTTGCTAACAAGATTTAACTGTGAGGTTGGAATTTAACTGTATTTTAGTTTTTTTTTTGTAGCTTTTGTAGCTTGTATTGGTTTATAATATTGCATGTTTATACTGTATTTGCTTGCTTGACAATTGGCCAGAGAACCTATGCAAACAGGCTGCCACACGGAGGCCCTTCCTGCACGAGGCGAGTGAATCGCTCCGTGCTGTTATTTACTGGTTCTTCTCTCTTCAAAGCAACACGGACTTTCCCTTAAGCTCTTCTGCAGGGCTCCTCTGTTTGTTGCAGGGCTAATTGGACCAGTGCGAGGTCTGTAAATCCACACTGCTGAGACTGAAAATGGTGGCTTCCTGTTCTTCGTGGGTCCAATTGCTGATGCTGACCATGCCCACAGCCTGCCCTCTGCTGATCATAGGTTCGCATTGGTACGAGCCTGAGCATCTGCACAACTGAGCAGGAACGAAATGGCGCGCTCCAGAAGATTGAAAGACCGGATTTTTCCGGTCTTCGCTTAGCGTGCTGGAGGACCACCTGGGGGCGTTTTAGATTGGACTAAGGTGTGGAACTAAGGTAAATAGTCCAAACTTAGTCCGATCCAAGGTGCCGACGACCTCTGTGACAGGATGCCTTGGCCCGTTTCAACTTCCTCGTGCGGAAAGGGCCAAAGCGAATCAGTAATGGCTGCCATGAGCTACCTCAGAGTAAGTACCTCATACTCCAAAACCACAACACTGGCTAGCCACAAATCTTGATGCAGCCTAGCAACCTGGGCCATTTCTGCACTAGCCTGTTATAGCGCTATGATTCCACTTTCAACATCCTATGGAATCCTGGGGTTTGCAGTTTTGGGAGGGGCCGTCTGGAATCATAGCACTATAACAGGCTAGTATAGAAATGGCCCTGGTGTTAGGGTCTGCCTGTACTTGAAGCCCCCTAGCCACCCCTCAGTTTGTGTAGACAGGCATAAAAAGTGGTGCATTGCACACTAACTGTGAAGGCTACATGGCACTGCTACAGCTATCCTCAGTTATAGCTTAGGGACACCACTCAGGGCTCAAATATCCTCAACTCAAATACAGTGGAACTGGGGCCATTTCCGCACTAGAATGTTATAGTGCTATTAGTAAACTGCAACCCCAGGATTCTGTAGGAAGTTGAAAGTGGAATAATAGCACTATAATAGCATTAATAGCACTATAACAGCTTAGTATGGAAATGGCCTGGGTCAAGTTTTGGCTGATAACTTTACACCTACTCTTTCTAGTGTACTGGCAACTGTATCATTTCCTCTATTTTACTTTATTATTACTTTTTATAATGTTCTATTTATTATTATTATTCACTTCCTTTATATAGCCTACCTTCAGTGCACTCAATGCATGTAGCTCTTTACTTTACCACTTTATTTTCATAGTAGCAATATATCTCAAGCCGAAAGAGAAAGTGACTTGCCCAAGATCATACAAGGAGTTTTGTGGTTTGGTAAAGATTTCCCAAGTCCCGGTCAAACACTCTAAGCATTACATCACCATCACTCTGTAGTACAGTCAGTCCTCCACATTCACTAGGGCTAGGGGCACAAGATCCTGCACAAAGGGAAAAACTGCAAATATCAAAATGTGCGTGTCTGTGGGAAGGGGACTGAGGCATGGGAAAAGAGTGGGCACCTAGGGTCCAAACCAGGTCAGGGAATGGAGAGGGAAAGGAGTTGTGTTTGTATGGTGGCTCTATACTTCCTCTTTCACCTATCTTTTCTTGGGTGTGTAGGGGGTATTGGGAGAGGGTTTGTGGTACTGGGAAATTGGGCTGTGAGCCATCCTTAGCTGGCGAAGCAGTGGCTAGTGGAGGAGGACCAGGGGTGGGTTTCTAAATGGCTGCAAGGCCTGATTAGAGCTGCCAAGAGGGAAAGTTTCCCCTGAAAAGAAGTGCCTGAGCTGGAGGGGCAGGGTTGGGAAAACTCACAAATAATCAAATCTGTGAAAGTGAAACCCACAAATGTGGAGGACCGACAGTAGTTATCTAAAACACATATACATATCTAGTGCATGCCTGTAGTGTATGTGTATAGTAGTGTTGTTGTGTGTCTTCAAGTCATTTCCGACTCATGGTGACCCTAAGGCAAACCTATCATAGGGTTTTCTGGAGCTGAGAGTGTGTGACATGCTCAACGTCACCTGCGGGTCTCCACAGCTAAGTGTGAAATCGAACCCTGGTCTCCAGGGTTGTACTTCAATGCTCAAACCACTACATCATGCTGGCTCTCCATTTAAAATACTTACTTTAAATACTTCTTTAAAATATCTTTCCAGCACATGTCTGAAGAATCTCTTGTATTTTGCAATAGGTCCCAACAACAGGTCCTTTCCCAACAATAGGTCCTCAGACACTTGTAGACTGTAACTACTACCATCACATCTGATTATGCTGACTGGGGATGATGGGAGTTATAGCTGAACATCTTGGGGCATACATTTAAGAAAGGCAGGCCTAACGGAAGAGCATGGAGTTAAGTCACAATGCCTGAATACAACACTGTGAATGTTGAGACTGAACTACTCCTGATTTAAGCCTCGTTCCACTTTAGATGATACTGTGTCACTTTGTCAGTTTCATGAGCTTTATATTTCCTGTAAATGCTGGCATTCACTGTGACACCAAATGCATTCCTTCTCAGTCTTTTCCCATAACGACGCGGTAAAATAGCCTTTTATCCATTCATTAGGAAACATCCGTAGGTGATACTGACCACTTGAAACTGACAGGGAAATAATTTTACAATGCCATTACACAACAAAAGTCAATGCCAAAGCTGAATGGGTATCTAAAAAGTACTTTTTTAGCCTAATCAGGCTTTTGTGTGTCTGCTATCATATGAGGCCTCTAAAACTCTGAAAGGAAAATTCATAATGAATATTCAGTGCCACTTATGTGCTGCCAGGGAGCTACTAAGATGTACCATCAAACATTGTCTTCCCCAGTGATTTCTGGATGTCCAGTCCCAGTTCTGTTTCATTAGCACGGCTGTCACCATGACAGGTTTAGCTAAAGCTGATTATATACTTGCAGTGATTGCTAATGTTGAAGCTTCTTCACAATCTATGAAGAAAATGCCTGAACTCACAGAACTCTTATTGAGAGAGCCCAGGCCACCTGAAGCTTACAAAACAACAGAAGGGGTAGGTTGACACATGTGAGGAGAACAATTGCATCTACCTGCTGAAAAATCTATTTTCCCCCCCAAATGACCTGATCTCATAAATGATTGCAGTGTTATCACCGTGAACTGGCCCGGACTTTGGTAACCTCAGATATCATTTTGATATCACAATTCGGCCCTGCTCTGCCACCAGCCAAGTGTTTGTGAGGCCACCGAACAAGCATGAAGCTAGGCATGCCTATATTCGTTACACCAAAGCAAGCCAGATACTGCCAGATCTGCTTTAGGGGACCTCCCGAAACAAACACCTTCATTACAGATGCGTATCAAAACAAAGAGACCTCTGCCCCGAGAGGGCACCCTGGTGAGCTAAGTGCTTAACTGCCGAGCTAGCCACATCTACATACTGGCCATACTATTGTCGATTCGGTCCATAACTCAATCATGTAAATTTTGACCTTTCAGAGACATTGTCTCCAGCCCAAAACTCATTGTTTTCGCCCAGGACCAGACTAGCCCACGGTCATTCCTTCCCCTATAAAAATCCCCTGCTTCGAGAGCTCTTTGGATTGCTCAGAATGCTCGGACTTCGCCGGACTTCCATCCCGCCTTGCTGCCACTTCTGCTGTGAATTCCCCTTGGCCACCATGCCGGGTTTCCTTCTCTTCAATTGGCTTTCCCCAGGACTGCTAGACTGGTGACGTATCACCCATTCCCCTAAAGCTCTATTTCCTATTTCTAGTTAGCAAGCATGTTTGTGTTTTTTTTAATAATTGCTTAATAAATATTATTGCTAGTTTGAACTATTTTGTCTGCTCACTGACCTGACACTGTATACACAGGGTAAAAGATCCCCGCTAAGTTACCCTGCCTCTCGTTAGCCAAGGAGTGCTCCAGCTAATTTCCCCCATCTTGTTTAGTTTGTTTGGTTGTTTGGGCGCCCCTCCTGGGACCCCCAATCCACAGGGTAACAGCAGTAAGACAGGACTCTTGTAGGATTTCAAGTTAGAGGATAGGGAAGGACAAGAGAATAGCCTTTGCCTTATAGGCAAATTGTCCCAGGTACAGTCCCTGACATCTCCAGATAGGATGGGAAAAACTTCTGTTTGAACTGGATAACCCAGATTTCACAAATGTGGGTTAGGCAGTAGCTTGTTTGTGAGAAGAACATGAGCAGCACTGCAGGCTTCCCCAGAAGTTGCTGAGACTAAAGCATCCATGCAGCTTACAACTCTTATAGGTAAACATGTAGCATGTAGCAGACATGGGTCTGGGAACTGTCGAGGAGGTGGTGTGATGCATGGATTTATAGCCCTGACCAATCACTGCCTTGCTCGCATGGCACACAAAGCAGTGATTGGTGAGGGCTATAAATCCATGCATCATGCCACCTCCCCAACAGTTCCCAGACCCGTGCCTGCTACATGTTTCCCTCTATCTTTGACTGGTTTGACCCAATTACATATTTCCTTTCCCTTTTCCCAAAGTCCCCAGGTTCTCAAAACAACAAGCCTCTCCAGTACACTTTCATCTTCACCCTTCTGTTCTTCCTCCTCATTTGATACATTGTTGCAATAAGCAATTAGCAATAGATACTTTGCAACAATTCAACAGAAATCCCAGTATGGATGCATTGTTGCGATGCTCAATTAGCAATAGATACTTTGTAACAATTAGGGCAAAGCTTAGCAATGATACATTGTAAATACTCCAGCATGATAGTGAGTGCGTGTCTACAGTGGAGCATCTATACTCATTAAGGAGCAAAGACACCAATGGCTTAAGGAAACAAAGTAGAGGCTTTATTATGGGAACTCTATTCCAAGATATGAAAGTTACTCAGGGTGCTATCCTAATCTAGCTGCATTATTGGGAAGAGCTGGGAAGAGAGAGGGGGTGAAGAGATGAGGCTGAGAAACATCCCTGAGAGTATCAGTTTACATCACAGAACTGTCAGGACAGGTATAGCCAAGAAGGGAGAACACATCAGATCACTCAAACTAACTAGCTTTATTACTGCTGCCCACTGTGAGGCATTCTGGATTCTTCAGTGCTCAGCGTTGTTGCACTTCTAACACAGCAATGGTTAAATACATTTGCCTCAACACATACCCAGCAGACCATACTTAGTTCCCATGGCAAAGCCCTTGCAACCTGACACCTAGTTAGCTACTACCAGTCAACGGGTCAATTAAATGGGCAGCTCTCTATAAGCCATTTGCCTTTCCATCTCTCCCAAACTGCATAAAGGAATTTATCTTGGTTTCATGAGTAATCATAATCCCCATAACTTCCCTGCTTCCATCCTCCGTCCCCTGTTCTGCTTGCTCATAGTTGTAGAACAGAGGGAAACTGTGGCCCTCTGTTTCTTTTTTGGGCTGCAATTTTCATAATTCCTCACAATTGGTTATGCTGTCTGTGGCTGATGGTAGATATAAGAAAAAGAAAAAAAAGGAGAGAAAGATAAAGAGGGCCAGAGTTGCCCACCTAGGCTCTAGAACAGCAATGGTCTTTGGATACAAGCAAGATGAGCATGTCTTACTATGTAGAGGTGATGTTGTCGCTCTCATATATCTTCAAGTCATTTGCAACTAATGGAAACTCTAAGCCAAATCTATCATCGGATTTTCCAGCGCTGAGAGAGTGTGATGTGCCCATGGTCATCTAATGGGTTTCCATGGCCAAGCAGAGAATTGAATCTTGGTCTCCAGGTCATAGCCCAAAGCTCAAACAACTACACCATGTTGGTTCTCAGAGATGATGTAGCCGCTCTGAACATAAAATTTCCAAACCTACGTCAGCATCCATGGAACTGTTTGATTAGTTCTGTGCCAAGATGGAAATATCTCTTAGAGTTAATCAAAACTGTCCTGTCTCAGTCCCAGCACAGCCGATAATTCAAACAAAACAAACTGAATAGCTCACAGCTTGTTACTTACTTCCAGGCAGTAAGCAAAGGGTCATAAATAAAGTCCAACAGGGTTCCAAGGCAAGAGAGTGTCCAAGGTCAATTGGAGTATTCCAGAGTTCAGCAAGAAGGTCAGATAAGCTCTGACAGCTCCTGGAGGGAAGGACGTCAGCTATATAGGTCTGAAACCTGGTGGAACTGTGGCTTAATTGTTGCCGGTTATAAATTCTGAGAGAGACATTGGGTGTCTCTTCGCTATCTATACTTTGCACAACTAGGTACAGGTAAGTGCTCTTCTATGTCTGAAGAGGGAGGACTCGCTACAGGGGCTGGCACCGCCCCCCGTTCTTTTCGTGGCAGTGTAACCTCTTCCTGTACAGCAGGTCCTGGCATGCCCCCTGTTTCAGCCTCTGGTATGCCCCCTGTCTCAGACTCAGAGTCAGAGCCCATGTTCTGGAAGCAGGGCATGACAAAAACATACAGTGAACTTATCCCATCTTTTTGCTCCTTAGATTTTCTTTCTTCCTGGTAGGAAAAGGGATAAAAAAGCAACACTGGGGGAACATGGTTTGGTTACATAATGTGTGAAAATACACACATTCCCATAAAATTCTGCATGTCATTCAGTGATAAAAGCCTTGTCTTAAAACACTCATTCTCTCACTTCTCTGTTCTGCATGACAAATTTCATCTGAAATGGAAGAGCATTCTCCTGGTGACATGGATGGAATGAGGTTTTACTTCTAGAGGTTTTACTTCTACTTTTACTTCTAGGATCTAAAACTTGGAATCTCACTGGGAAAAAAACCATCTACCCTTAGGATCACATAAAATAATGCACTGGACTCCAGTCTAAGCCATCCTTTGCTTCTGAATGCTTCTTAAAATTATTGTCGTTGTTGTGTGTCTTCAAGTTGTTTCTGACTTCTGAAGACCCTAAGTTGAACTTATCACAAGGGTTTTCTGAGGGCTGAGAGTGTGTGACCTGCCTAAGATCACCCAGTGTGTTTCCATGGCTGAGCAGGGAATCAAACCCTTCTCTCCAGGGTCATAGTCAAGTCCTCAAGCCACTATACTACACTAGGAGCTTCTTAAAATAACCTTCTCCTCTTCTTTTCTCTTTTTTTGGCCTGCCCCTTTGAATTCACTTCAATCCATTCTGTCCATGTGGGACTAAATCTAGGCGTGGAAGGGTAAACTCCCCCTTGGCATTACTGATGCCCAGAAGCTGCTAGAGTGATGTAGGATCCCTATGGAAGTTTACATGCTTTGTAAACATGCATGCTGATTGACACTGATGCAATTAACATCATGTTTAGCTTGGCTTGTAATGAACAATTGGTCCCCTCTTTCCTTCCCAGTGTTCTTTTAAAGGTCTTGGAGCTATCAACAGAGTGCAAGAGAATGTGGTGCAATGTATGCAGCTACTTGGCCACTGGTAGGAGAAGGAGAGAGCATACATTATGTTTTGTTAGCCCTGACGGCCGCTTAAACTCCAGAAGAGACTAAAGGCATTAGACTAAATGCCAAAGACACACAAAGCACCTCTAAACAGCAATTATGAATTTGCCCTTTACTGAGATAGTCAGATATCCCTGTGCTGGCCAACAGCCAAGCAGGTTCTTTGGTTATGAAAAGGACAAGGTTAGTGCTTTCATGGCCAACAGTGATCTGCCACTATGAAAACAGTTCCAGTCCCTCGAAGGCTGCCTAACAGCCTTTCCTAGCCTGGCACACCCCACCCCCATCAGATCCAGAAAAAGAGTCAGGAATGCTCAAAACTGCAATCCAAGTGCTTGGAAGGTAGCATGCTGCTGGAGAAGCAGTGTTTCATTGCCTTCAGTTCAATCGATTCAGCCATACTATGTTCCAGCATTCTTGCATTCTTCTGTAATGCAATCCTGTACTTTATATCTTTCACGCTCTTCACAGAAAATTCTTATCAGTGACATCCTATTTTGCAGCTAAAGTGTTTCCCATGGTCTCCTCCCTCAACCTTTTTTTAAAAAAATGTGAAGAGTTTACACCATCAAAACCATGTTCCTGCTGTGAGTTTATGGAGGCTAAGTTGTATCTTCAGTTTCACTATTAAGGGCTGGCTAAAGTTGTCTTTACGGCTATGTGACACAGGTTGTCATCAAAAGCTTCAGACTGGACCGTGGGCTTTTCCACCTTGGTCAGAAGAAACACGAATTCTTGTGATATAACCCCTTGAGTTTTTCTGGTTGTTGCTTCCACGTCCACTCATTTCATTCTCTCTCTCTCTTTTTGGAGGGGGGCTGTACTAGGGATCTGTCCTAGGGCTCTTCCAAAAGTTTGTTTGTTCGTTTTAAATGAAGTGTGGTTTGCTAAGATGTTCCTCTCATATGAACAGCACTTTTTTCCTCTCTGAAATTTTAATTTTTTCCCCCTATAGTGCTGTAGTATAAAAGTTCCATCCCTCTGAAGCGCTACAGCTCTATTCCAAAGTGGGGAAAGAGAAGGAGGAAGGCGAGGAGGAAAGAAGGATATTTTATTTCAATATGTCACAGAATTAAAAGAAACTCATTTGAGAGTGGGAATAAAATACTGCAAATGATGCTGGGAATTGCAAGAAAATAGTTTAGGAGCACAAAAACATTGTTTGGATTTTCTAAAAAACAAAACAGCCAAGAAGTATGGCAACATATGCAGCAACCTCCCAATACATTTGGCCCTTTCACATGTACACAGTGGTGCAGTGATGCATTTTGAAGCAAAGGTGCGCATCGTGACAGTCCTCACAGCCACACACACACCAGGGAGAATCAGAAAACGCAGATAGGTCTGTAGATCTAAAAGAACACAGCCAACTCTAACAGCTTTTCATCTCAGCTAGGAGCAGGACTTTTGCAAAGCTAATGTGTGTTAATGGCTGGTTCAAGACTGTCCCAAACACCTTGCATTTCAATGTGGCAGATCCTAATACCACATTGTTGCTAGGAATAGCCAGCTTCAGCTTCTGTGTGAATTACAACTAAACTCAAACTAAATGAAGATTGGGGGTAAGGGCAGATAACAGAGCCCTGGTTTTACTAAAGCACTGCATGTAGATCTAGATCAAAGTGGGATGGTGAGGGGGGCTCTTACTTAAGAGGATATAGAGGAAAATACATGGGAAAGAGGTTTACTTTCATAGCAGAACTGGCAGAGAAGGGGTAAACTAACATTGTTGCTTTGCTTTGTATTCCAGTGGAGAAGCAGGTTGAGGTACGTCTGAAAAGCTAATGCAGAGAAAGCAGGGGATTAAGCTTTCTGGGGAAATAGGGTGTGAAAAGATGTAGAGTTTGGGAGGCAAGTATGCTTGCCAGGTTGAACTGACAAACAAGACAATTGTGCCTTCAACACAATAGAGAACATACGAGAGACAGAATTTGTGATGTTAGGAAAATAGACATTTCTAGGACTCGAGCCTACTGGAGTCTGTGAAAGTTTGTACTCTAAGTTTCTTTTTCTCAGTTAGTTTCAGAAAATGCCACCGGATTTCTTTAAATCTTTTTATGCTGATACAGATGAAAATGGTTATATCTTTGAATACTGTTACAAGTACAGGTATCAGTTGGTGATATGAGATGTAAAACCCTTCAAGGCAGAAAGATATGAAGCTTAGGTTCACTGGCATGGAATCTGAAGCACAGTGTGCCAGAGGAGGTGGGGATATATTCCAAAGCCATTTAAATTAAATTCCAGAAGCAGCAACTACTGCGGCAAAGTCAGAGGTCTTGTGGCATTTTAAATGGCTTAATGCACTCTGTATGGCATATGTTTCAAGGGCCCAGAGCCCACTTTGTCACATGTGCAATGAAGTGTTCAACATTAAAGTGTCACAGAATTCTTTTTGTCAAAATCTCTATCTGGGAAATTTTCCTTTTGACTCCAATGGATGTGTGTTGCTCCCAATAACTAAGATAAGATGTCCTCACATCTTCATGCTTGGGACCTCAAGGTAGAATGCACATCGCCCACGACCTTGTCAGTTATACCCATTGACTAAAAGGGTACAGTGGTAGTGCATTCACTGCAAAGGCAGATCTTGATCACTGATAGATTGGGCGAATGGCAAATTCCCCTGTCTCACCATCAAGAAAGAAGCTTAGATGCCTGTTGCCCTTTAATATAATGTCAGCTTTTCACTGTTTCAAGTTGCTGCCTGGCAAAATGGCAGTGGTAGCTGGTAGCTTCCATGCTGTAGAGTAGTTGTACATTTTGAAGTGTAGGCCCTCATAATAACAGTTCTTATAATGCCACTCCAAACAGGGGTCCAAAGGAACAGGTAGCTACATTATCTCACGTAAACACACCTCTACACATGTATATGTGTGCATGTGCTTAAATAATGCAGCTGCCTCCCCATAACATTTCCTGCAGCATTCAGTAGCAAATCATTTGTAAAGCTAATGAACTTTACTCACTCAAGTGCAAGTTACTCCAAATTACAAGAGGGATGGCTCATAACAATATAGTGTTGCGGAAAATCCATTTTCCCTTTCAGCTGTTGTATGGATTGCTGCTAAACATGGAAGGACAAAGGAAACTTGAAGAGATTTCAGAAGACATCATGAACTCTGCTTTAGGGGAAAAATATATCCTGAGGCTTTGATCCTGCAAACCTTGCCCCTCTGGTGATGATGATGATGATGATGATATCCCTCACTCTCAAAACTAGAAATTCCCAGTCTGAACTCTAAAGGCTTGAGAAGTCCACTCCCTAGAAGCAAGAGGGTCATATAGGCCAAATTATGAGCCTTGGCTCCATCTTGAGTTTTTTTTTTTTTAACATGTAGGAGAAAAGAGAGCCTCCTCCTTGATTTGCAATATTAATTACATTCCTGGTTTAAGGTTACAGACTCTCTGAAGGAATCAAACACCTAAGTTCCTCTTGAATTATCACATGCTATCTGAAAATGATAAACAGATTGGGAGAGTTTAATGTTGATAGACGCCAGAGAGGATGTGCTTCGAACTTATATATACAAAACTCACCTGTTTCGTATATATAAGGTGGGCACAGGGAAATATGTTTTGTTTTACTTTGAACCTCTACAAGGTGATGACCTGTTTCTGCTGTAGAAATAAACCTTGCCTGTCCATAACTCCTTGCTCATGTTGCTTTGCTAATCTGGACCCTGTGCGGGATAACGAATCTCACTCTTGTGACGTCTCCACCCTAGTGTAGTGATGAACCATTCCATGTTCTGCTCCAAACTTTAAGTGAGCTATCCAAGTGTTCAGGATCTTGAATAGCCCCTTTAATGTTCATACTAAAACCCAGAGCATATCCACCACCTCACTGATAATGGAGACATCAGTCAACGCTGCACATGGACATTTCTCAGCTTTGGGCCCAAAACAACTCCTTACTGCAAAGCTCTATAATAACAGCCCAACAGAAATGGGAGTGAAATTATTCCCTGTGGCACAGTGTCCCCCAATAAACCTCTTTCTCTTCTTAGCTGTCAGCCTCAAGCGTCAAATATTATCTTCTCTCTCCTCACCTTCTATGCACAAGTGTTTTAGCCCCACATGTAGGCATCCTAGCATGAGGAGACTCAAAAGAATGGTCTAACTATGAGTCTTGCCATACATGCATTAAGCTCACTGTACACAATCTCTGTTATTTCACAGGTCCCACGCCCTATGCTGAAAAACATTTCAATTGACTATTCTGTTGATATAGATGGTCCCAAACCCTCCAACTGTCCTGATTTGGCAGGAACAAATCATGAACAATCCCCTGTCATCCCACTTTCTAAGCTGCTTTTAAAACATCCCTGTTTCTTTCTCTTCCTCCTACTTCCTTCTTTGTCCTCTGCATACTTCAGTTGCTGCAAACTGAGTTCACAGTGCAAAAGTGGTTTGCACTCTGTTAACTAGAGGAAGAGGAGAGAGTGAGAGCAGAGGGTAGAACCATGCCCTTTTTGCTCATGGAATAGCAAACAGCTGAGTCCCCCCCCGACACACACCTTGTTTATTCTTGCTCATTAATAATTTTTGCCATCTTGAACATACTCTGACATTGCTTGGCCATACACATCCCAGTTTTCATCTGTGAAAATTTGGAGGGTATGAGATTCCCAACTCCCACTTGCAAAATTCTTCTCTCCTCTTTCCCTGCCTGAAAATCAACCAAATAAACAAACGATCAAACTAAACAAACTTTTCTGGACTCAGTTTTGTTTTCAGTAAAGACACAGGAGCCTGATGAACCCTGAAGGTTGTGGATGAAACCAGGAAAATGCTATTTATATTCTTGCCACTGAACATGAAACAACCCTCAGAATATTAAGCAATCTGAGGAACTCTGGGTTCGCAGAGGCTGCACAGTTCACTGCCCCAGAGAGAACTTCAGATGAGCCAGCTGAGCACGGTTAAGATGCTTTCAGGCAGCAGCCCGCAAACCAATTATGGCTAGAGTTGATTTCAAAACCAGACCAAAATGCATTAAAAGTGCAACCATTTTAGATGAGCTGATTGGTGGAATGGCCTGTTAAAACGCATCATATATTAATTCTGTGGTGCTTTTCTTCTATACGTTACAGAGGCACAAGGGAGCCATTTGTTTTACAGCTACAGCTGAGTCCCCCACTGGGTGCTGATTGGAAGAATATAGGTTAAATTTCCCAGTCTCACTCCCTACAATGTTTGGTAGCAGCAATGGGGAAGGAAACCCCTGCCTCATTCCTAGAAAGCTGCTGTTAGAGAAAACACCGGGCTAGATAGATGGGCAGTCTTGGATTTGGGTGAGATTGGAACTGAGTGAGATTGACCCAACAGTCTCAGGCCCACAATTTGGAAGTAATGCTTGACAAGCAAAAATGTTCCCTGAAAGACATTGTTTACTGGGCTGAGGAGGAAGCCATGACAGTCCCTTTGAAAGTGATGCAATGACTAATAACATCATTTCCTACCCTGTCTTAAGTAATGTTTGCTCACTGCTTTTACATACTTTCTTTTAAGGGACATTTTGAAAGACTTGTTTCTCCACATTTCAGGCCATCTTCATACTACATTGGATGAGGTTTTTTTTTTTTTAAAAAAAGGAAATTATAAAGGAAATTAACTAGTGATATGATGAGCAAGTTGACAAGTTACTTTCTAAAAAAAATTGTAACAGATAATGATAATGTGTTGCTTTTGTAAATTTCCACAGGTAACTGGAATGGCTCCCATTAAAAGTAGCTTTCCGAGCTTTGTTCAAAGCTAGCTCCAAGTCTGAAAAGGCCTCTAGGCAAGCGACCCCTTCCCCATGCTCTTCTCCTCCATTGGGAGAGGCTGAGAGGATGACCTGGTTGCCAGTGGTGGGCAACAGTGAGGGCTCCTGTGCAGGTTGTGGCTGAGGTGGTTCTATAGTCCCAAATTTCCCTCAGTATTCCAAAATGACACTATGCTATGCTGGGGGTACCAATGGGAAATTTAAATGAAGGTTGGAGCCAGCACAAGATGGACATCTGTCTATCTATCCATCTATTTGTCTCTATCTCTCCCTCCCATCTTTTCCGAAGAAATGGGACCTCAGTGGTGGGCATTTTAGAATTCTTAGTTCCCAGACTCTAGTTGAGGTAGCTTCATGATTTTAACAAGAACATGTTACCCTGTGACTTGGGGGTCCCGGGAGGGACACCCAAACAACCCAACAAACTAAACGAGATGGGGAAATTAGCTGGAGCACTCTCTTGGCTAACGAGAGGCAGGGTAACTTAGCGGGGATCTTTTACCCTGTGTCTACAGCGTCAGGTCAGTGAGCAGTCAAGCAGTTCAAATAACAATTAAGATTTATTAGACAATTATTAAAGAAAACACGAACACACTCCTAACTAGAAACGGAAAATAGAGTTGAAGGGGAATGGGTGATACGCCACCTTTCCTGCTGTCCTGGGGAAGCCGATTGTAGAAGAGGAAACCCGGCGTGGTGGCCAAGGGGAATCCGCTGAACCGTGCGGCAGCAAGGCAGAGTAGAAGTCCAGAGCGATCCAGTGAGAGTTCCAAAGAGCTCTCAGAACTGGGGTTTTTATCATGGAAAGAACGGCCGTAGGCTAGTCTGGTCTTGGGCAAAAACAATAAGTTTTGGGTTGGAGACAATGCCTCCGAAAGGTCAGAATTTACATGATTATGTTCCGAATTGACAATAGTATGGCCGGTATGTAGATGCGGCTAGCTCGGCAGTTAAGCACTTAGCTCGCCAGAGTGCCCTCTCCGGGCAGAGGGTCTCTTTATCGCGCATTGGTAATGAGGGTGTTTGTTTCGGGAGGTCCCCTAAAGCAGATCTGGCAATCTCTGGCTTGGTTTGGTGGGAGCAACAAATTGTAGCCATGCCTAGCTTCGCGCTTGTTCAGTGTCCTCACAAACACTTGGCTGGTGGCAGAGCAGGGCCGAATTATGATATCAAAATGATATCTTTGGTTCACCAAAGGCCAGGCCAGTACACGGTGGTAACACACATATGCAGTAACAGGGACTGAATCAGGAACAGTAAGGGAGAAGAGAAGCAATATTATTCTGACACTGCGCTACACGGATGAGGAATCTTCTGTTCTCCAGATGTTGATGAACTACCACTCTCATTATAACCCCCTCTCCCACTAGGCAGGCTGACTAGAGCTTATGAGAAGACAAGTTCAGTTATCTCTGGATGACCACAGATGCTCCAGTCCTGCTGTACTGGGTCAGCAGGAGCTGATGATGATGGAAACACACACAATCTTGCAAAAGTTGGGAGGAGGTGTTTCTGCTAACTCAGAAGTGAACACTTCTCTAACCCAAGCTCTTCTGATAATGTTCATAATGTAAACACTCACTGCATATCAAATTCTGGCAGTATTTCTTTCCCTTGGGCTTGTGACATCTATCTAGAGTGACAGGGGATTTTTAAGGACCTCCTGCCAAAGTCTTTCCCAGTTGTGGTACATGATGTTTTGAACAAATGATTGACAAATGCTGTTGCTGCAAGCTTACGGTGAGTGTTCCTCACTACTGACAGTGCTGACTGGAATTGCAGTCCAACAACATTTGCACGGTTCCCACCTCTGCCAGATGCAATATTTCTACAAGTTTTTTAAAAAAAATCTTTTATGGACAAAGTCATCCTTACACAGCAAACACAGAGAATAGCAACTCATAAAAGACAGAAAGCAAACCAGTCACTGGGAAGCTGTGAACTGGACAGAGAAACAGTACGGGGAAAGGGCTGCTTAACCTTTTGCTCTGTGGATTTTTTTTTCTGCTCAAAACCAGTCCCAAGTAACTTCTGCAGCCACAGAGCCATTGGGGAATGGCTATTCTCCATGGAGTTTGCAGCATTCCAGATGCAGATGAATCAAACAAAGTGAATCAAGCCAATGAAGATGAAACTGTTGCTGGTGGGAGATGCATTTGCTCTAGGAGCAAGGAGATCCCCTTCCCTTCTGGATAGAATTACACTCCCCTGAATAATAGATGTGAGGTCTGGAAGAGCACTGCAATCAGCTGCTTCTGGATTCTCAAGTGAAAGCCTAAGACAGATGATTTTTGCTAAGAGAGTTTGCTTTGCCAGCTGTCAATACTCCTGGAAAGAACAGGCACTCCTTTGATTCCCCCAGGCTAGGAACCTAAACTTGTGTACATTCTAGGTCTAGGTGATGGTAACACACTCCGTGACAGCTGTTTGGGGATTTTAATTAGCTCAAAATGCATCTGCTTGCTTATTAGCATGAACAAGCTGATAGGAGTACAAAACATCTGTGCAAAGATATGTACACAATTCAGAGTATTATACGTGCTGGAACTGAAGAAAGGTACAACTATGAACACTGGGAAACCACAGAGGTAAAGGTAGCTGGTTAGGGTTTTCTGTATTTCTCTGCTATTTTCCTTTCTTATCCATGGATTGATGCTCTCAGGCTTGCCTTAATTTCATTTTCTCCCACACATCTCTTCTTTTTTCTCTCTTAGTCAGGCAGCTTGTGGTACCAGCAGCCATCTTTCCTTTTTCTTATGTTCACTTTAATAATGAAATTCTCTTCAGATGGTCTTCAGTTGATGATTACCAATATCAGCTTCCCTGTACTCTAACAGGTCTGTAAAGCCCTAAGTCATCTTACTCCAGCTTATTTTAGAAAACAGCTGGCCCCTGCCAACATACAGAAGTCACATACAAGACCCTAGTTTTGAATTCTGCCTTGCTTAGAGGCTTGATTAATCATAACAGTAAACAGGGCCTTCTGTATTGTGGGGCCCTCACTATTTATTAATGAATTCTCTCCTCAAATTGGCCTGACAAGCCTATGCTTTTCTAAGATGTTGGCATAAACCATCTTGCTGGATCAGATCTAGGCTGTGGATGGCAGTGGGAGTGATGTGGAGCTGTTTAGTTATCAGTTGGTGAAGATGTTTTCTTTTTTTAATCTATATACATTTTATTATTTTTGTTTTGCTATTGCTATGATTTTTTTTTAGAACTGTATCGTTCCTTTGTACAATTGAAATGGACATTTGCTTTTATCATTGCCTTTTTTGTTTCATATCTTGTTATCTTTATTTACCCGTTTTATTTATTAACTGCCCAGAGCCACATAAGGAGGTGCAGCTTTTAAATTAAAGTCCTTGCTTTACGTTCTTCAATATTGCTATAGCAGAGATAGCAATTGCTGTGCCTTTCAGATCTACCACGTCAATTAATACTCCATAACTATGCTGATTTATACAGGCTGGACCTTTCCTCACCAGCAAATTGCCTGTGATTGATGAGAGTTGGCTTTTACAAATAAACACTTTTCACCATGCCTATGAAGCCTTGTAGGATCAGTGTATTCTCCAAAGCATACGTTCAATAAGAGTAGGATTGCTACACAATTATTCATAGCAGACTGTCCTTTTCAGTTCTGATTTGCATATCAGTGGACTCTCAAGCATTTCTTCCTTTTTAACCAACAATTTAGCAGCAGCTCGTTCAATGACACACCAGAAATGTCAGCTCCAATTGAGAGTTTTCTGGCAGGTAGCACAACTGCAAAGAATGAGGAGTATTCTGTTTTGCCTATATGTCATTCTGCTCATCTTTCATTTTAAGGTAAATACAAATGAGCAAGACTGTTTCTTACTGACACCTCTGCATCTCTTTTCCTGAAGGACACCTCTGATGTGTCATTATCTTGTTCAGAAAAGCATAGAGAGCAGACATACAATTAGTACTGTTGAGCTAAAACAGACAACTGTATTTAACTCAGGAGATAAATCCTGATTATATTAGTCCTTGCAAAATGTTGTAGGAAAAAAGGAAACCTACCTTGAGATGATTAAGATTTCTCCATCCTTTTTTTTTGTCTTCTCAGGAAAAAAAATACACAAATACGCAAATGCAAATATGTGCATAATGTGCATAAAAAGCCAGTGCAGCATGGTGGTTATATATTGGACTAGGAATATGGACTAGGACTAGGACTAGGACTATGGCCTGCGTTTGAATTCTTACTTTGCCACAGAAATCCCCTGGGTGACCTTGGGTAAGTCACACTCTCTCAGCCTCAGAGGAACACAACAGCAAACCCCCTCTGAACAAATCATGCCAAGAAACACCCGTGATAGGTTCACTTTAGGGGAGCCATATGACTTGAAGGCACATGGTAATAACAACATTATACTAGATATTCTAAAAGTGAAAACTAGATATGTTTCACATAGACTGAATCATGGCGCTGTCCCATAGAACATTTATCTTCAAAGACCACAGTCCACTGCTCCTGATATTATTTTTAGCCATCAGGGGCCCTCCATACCACACAAATATCACTCTGTGATCCCTGCCACAATCCCATGGCTGCATTCTATGCAATCCTGGAATTTATAGTTTGGTGAGGTACTATGTACAGGAACACTCTGGCTGAGAATTCTAAACACCTTCCCCTAAACTGCAAATCTCAGGATCCCATAGGTTTGAACCATGGAATAATAGTGCTATAAATGAGAGCCAGCATGGTGTAGTGGTTTGAGCACTAGACTATTGTTACCCTGTGAATTGGGGGTCCCGGGAGTGGCACCCAAATGATCAAACAAACCAAGCAAAGATGGGGAAATTAGCTGGAGCACTCTCTTAAGCTAAGGAGAGGCAGGGTAACTTAGGGGAATCTTTTACCCTATGTATACAGGTTCAGGTCAGTGAGCCGTCAGACAGTTTAAAATGGCAACAATAATATTTATTAACAAGCAAACAAATGTTAACAAAATGCAACCATACAGCTAACTAGAAGTAGGAAATGAGAGTTTTGGGGGAAATGGGTGATACAACACCTTTCTCGTAGTCCTGAAGAGGTCCAAGTGAAGAGAAGGAAACTCGGCGTGGCAGCCAACAGGAGCTTGCAGAACAAAGCGGCAGCAAGGTAGTCCAAATGGGCGGTCCAGCGAGAGATCCAAGGAGCTCTCGGGACTGGGGGTTTTTATCAGGGAAAGAATGACCGTGGGCTAGTCTGGTCTTGGGCGAAAACAATGAGTTTTGGGCTTGAGACAATGTCTCCGAAAGGTCAGAATTTACATGATTGAGTTAAGGTCCGAATTGACAATAGTATGGCTGGTATGTAGATGCAGCTAGCTTGGCAGTTGAGCACTCAGCTCACCAGGGTGCCTGCTTGGGGCAGGGGTCTCTTTGTTTTGACGCGCATCTGTAATGAAGGTGTTTGTTTTGGGAGGTCTCCTAAAGCAGATCTGGCTGCTTCTGGCTTGCCTTGGTGTAAACAAGTATGAGTCAGCATAAAATAGCCATGCTTAGCTTCGTGCTTGTTCAGCGGCCTCACAAACATTTGCAGGGCTGAATTGTGATATCAAAAATGGTATCTAAAGTTTACCAAAGGCCAGGCCAGTTCATAGTGGTAACACTATGACCCTGGAGACCAGGGTTCGATTCCTCACTTGCCCATGGAAACCCACTGGGTGACTTTGGGTATGTTACATACTCTTAGCCTCAGGAAACCCTGTGATAGGTTTGCCTTAGCGTCACCATAAGTTAAAAATGACTTGAAGGTACACAGCAACAACAACAATTGTGTGCAAATGGCTCCCAGGTGTTTTGCACAAATTATGTTCTGTGCAAATTATGTCAGGCACGGGAAACATGATGGTAAAAACACTTGCTTAAGCATATCGGTCTAGCTTTGGGACTGTGTTCCCATAAGGGGATTGACAAATGCTCAGAGTGCCATCTTGCCAGGGCAATATGGTTAAATTCAAGCAAAATCATATGAGTAGTGAGATAGTGTAACTCCTCTCTTAGAGTATGAAGTAACTTATTTATAGTCTCTCATACTTGCAAAATGTTATATGCATGGATTTTAATTCAATTACAGTTATGTACATACAAACATATATTTCCCCCATAGATGTTCTGTGGATATCTTACTTAATTTTGTAGGACAACAAACAGAGTCAAAATAGACACATGTTGGTCTACTTGGACTGCCCTGCCCCCACATACTTTGGATTAGCAGGGATTAACTCAGCTTTAGACATGAACCTTTTTTGGTTTCTTGGATCAGCCCTGGAAAAAGTAAACTACTTATATGTCCCTGGATGTATGTAGATTGCCTTTCTCCAACCCACCGTGTGTTTGAGATTTGAACTACATATGTTCCAACATTTCACAGATGAAAACAGAGATACGTGTGGCTGAGCAGTATCAAAGAGTGGTCAAGATGGCAAAAATTACCAATGAGGAAGAACACATAAGCTAGGAGGGGCTGTAACAGATTGCTTTTGCTAGAGCCTACTGGGAAGGGTAAGATTCTCTCCCTTCCCTCATTCCACTCTTCTGCTAAGTCTATTGAGTGGAAACCATATTTATGTATGTATTTATGTATTTCAATATTTATACCCCACCCTATGTCAAAGATCTCAGGGTTGCTTAAAAAAAGCATTAAAACAAGTTACACAATTTAAAACAATAACATAATTAAATAAATTAAAAACATATTAAACTTTCATAATAAGTTAAAAAGAGATTTTCAAAATGTTAAAAGTTTTAATAACCATGTACACTGTATTTGGGATGATTTGAGGAGGCCCAAAGGCTCTGATGAACAGCTAAGTTTTAACGTGTTGGTGCCGAGGGAGGACATTCTACAATCGGGCTACCATGGCTGAGACAGTGTATTGATCTCACTGGTGGGACAGGGAGGAGGGCCCCTCCAGAAGATTTTAATCCTCCAGCAGGTACCTATGGGGAGGCATCTCCTCAAGTATCAAGGTCCCAAGCCATTTAGGGCTTTAGATGTCATCACAAGCAGACTTGAGTTCAGACTAGAAATGGATTGGCAGTCACTGTAATTCTTTCAAGACTGGCAGGGTATGCTGTCTATATAGTACTCTAGTCAGCAGTCAAGCTGATGCACTTTGCATCAGCTGCAGCTTCTGAGTCTTCATCATAGCCACACATAGAGCACATTACTGTAGACTAATTGGGAGCTTACCAGCGCAGGGACTACTGTAGGTAGGTTATCGCTGTCCGGAAAAAGATGTAGCTGGCACACCAGTCAAAGCTGGTGCCGAACACCCCATGCCACAGAGTTAACTTAGGCCTCTAGTATCAGCTAGAGATCTAGGGGCACTCCCAAGCTATATACTTGCTCCTTCAGGGGGAAGTGCAACCCCATACTGAACAGGTTGTTTACTCAATTGCTGGACCCGATAACCACCAATCCACAGAACCTCCATTTTATCAGGGCTCAGTTTCAGTTTACTGGTTCTCACCCAGCCCATGGCAGCATCCAGGAACTGTCCAGCACCTGCACCTGACTCTGATTACAAGGAGAAATAGAGCTTAGTGTCACTAAGTACTGTGTACTGAGGGCACCCTGCTCCAACCTCCTTATGACCTCCTCCAGTGGCTTCATGTAGACACTGAACAGCACGGGGGAATCAGACAGAACCCTGTGACACTCCACAACTTAATAGCCATGGTGATGAACAGGAATGCCCCACTGCTACTCTCTGGAACCAGCACTCTAGATAGGAATGGTATTGGAGAACAGTGCCCTACTCTCATTCCACAGAGCAGGTCTAGTAAGATGCCATGATCAGTGGTATCAAAAGCTGCTGAGAGATCCAGGATAGCACTCCCTTTTACCTTTCCCCCAGACTAAGTTGTCAATTAGAGCAAATAAGGTCATTTCAGTGCTGTATCCTGGTCTGAAATCAAACTAAAATGGAATCAGATGATCTGCATCCTCCAAGAACAACTGAAGTTGCCCAAACACCGCACGCTCAAGAACCTTACTCAGAAAAGCAAGATATTTGCAATCAGATAGTATTTCTCCTATACCTTTGGGTCCAGTGAAGTCCTCTTCAGGAAAAGATGAACCACCACCTCCTTCAAGGCAGCAGGCACTTCCCTCTGACATAATGAGATCTGGTCAATCCGCCCTTGCTAGATTTTATCAACCAAGATGGGCAAGGGTCAAGCTTACATGTGATGGTCTGAAGCACTTCAAGTACATCATTGTGCCTCAGTAATTGAAACTCAGTAATTGAGACTCAGTAATTGAGATGGCGCACTGGACACCTCCCTAGATTCTGTGACAAGTGTTGTGTCAAATTCTGAGTGAATGGGAGCAACTTTTTCCTCAAAGTACGTGCCAAATTTTTCATAGCAGGTGGCCATATCTGAACTCTCCTTTCCTCACTACTTGAAATAACTCTACTGAGTGGCAGGTTGAGGTTCTAATCTTTCCTTCCTTCCTTCCTTCCTTCCTTCCTTCCTTCCTTCCTTCCTTCCTTCCTTCCTTCCTTCCTTTTGTTTTAGTCTGTCTCACTGCTACACAGTTGGCACAATAAAGAGTCTCTCTATTGACTTTCGATTGCATTTATTAAAAGACCTTTACCACCTGCGTTCTAGCTGTTATTCAGCTTGTTTCATTGACTCCAGATCTTCTAGGATATCAACAAGCTGGAACGTGTCCACAGGAGGGTGATCAAAATGGTGAAGGGTCTGGAAGTCATGCCCTATAAAGAACAGTTTAGGAAGCTGGATATGTTTAGTCTGCAGAAGAGAAGGTTAAGAGGGAACATGATAACCATGTTTAAATATTTGAAGGGATGTCATGACAAGGAGGGAGCGGGTCTAGGAGCAAGGACCAATGGATTCAAGCTGCAGGAAAGGAGATTCCACTTGAACCTCAGGAAGAACTTCCTGACGGTCAGAGCTGTCTGGCAGTGGAATATGCTGCCTTGAAGTGTGATGGAGTCTCCTTCTTTGGAGTTTTTTAAGCAGAGGCTGGATGGCCATCTGTTGAGAATGGTTTGATGTGTGTTCCTGCATAGCAGGGGGTTGGACTGGATGGCCCCTGGGGTCTCTTCCAACTCTATGATTCTATGATTCTGTAAACCAAAATGAATTCCAGGCTCCACAACACTGAATTGGGCATTTGTAGCCCTTTCTGTGTCTCCATTCCACAGTGAAACCAAGGCCACATCAAATTGCCAGTCCTGTCATTGGTAAAATCCTCCAGAACATTCAGGAATCCTTCATATTCCATGAGTCTCTATGGGTGGACCATCTTAATAAGCCCCCTACCTCTGCAGGGACAATCTGCTACCATCAAACCAAACTTCAGGAGGAAATGATTTGACCATTACAATGGAGTAGTAAAGATCTCCCTTAAATCGGATGATTCTCCTTCCACCGAACAATAAAGAGCAGATCCTGGCTATGCCCTACCTCATGTGCTGGACTTAAAACATATGAGACAGCTGCATCGTGGTCATGGTAGCCATGAAGCTCTGACAGCCCTGGTGTATATGTTGAAACCCCAGAATCACAGTCCTAGGGCTATCCAACAAAACCTTAGGCACATATGTTAACACCTTAGCTAGCAAATCGGGATAGCTGCTCTATGAGCAATTAATTAATTACCAAAGAGACCAAATTACTTCCTTGCATCTAGTAAATCCTCCCTTTATTGCCTAGGAATTTAATCAGCATGATTTATTCCATTATTATGTAAAAAGTAAGTAGAGAATTGAGACAATAAATTGGATTTCCAGTGGGCAATGCTGACATGGAGTGAACTTTCACACTTAGTTGCCTTCAACCTAGAGGAGATTTGTTTTATAGTAATGTAGAATGGCAGACTCCCAATTTTGTCTTTGATGATTCAGCAGAAAATAATATTCAGCTTTAAAAAAAAAACCATTCCACCAGCAAGGATATTCTCTAGTAAAATATAAGGGTGGGAGAGAAAATCAGATGTAGGAAAACACACTTGGGGATAGAGATTAAAAACACGAGGACAGAAAACTGTAAGGAAGAAAGAAAGCATCAGGAGACATGACAACATTTACAATGCATATTATTTAATAAATAGAATTTGTGCTTTGCTTGCCATTTCTTTTTCATGCGAATAGCCTTAACTTTTGTTCAATATCTAAAAGGCAGATACTCACTGGCTACAGAGAGTGGAATGGTATTTTTCAAAATTATTGTGTTAGCTATTAGCCACTACTTTTTGCACTGTAGCTTGTTAATTTCTGAATAATACATTAGCAATATGCTACCAATATGATTCTGTTTAATTAATTTTTTTTTACAAAAAAATCCACTAAAAACAGCCCCAAGTCTTAAAAAAAGAGTTTAAAGTAACAAGTATCTGTTACATGTCTCATTAAAAAAAAATAATTGCCAGTTACTTAAAAAGAATTAGCAGCATTGGAAACAGCATTACTTAAACAAAAATGTTGCAGGTGATGTGACTTGTAAAGCAGTGCTTCCAAGCTCTGCAGGCAGGGACATTAGTGGTAGTGGCAGCACACAGGTCTCTGCTGTCTCTTTTACACATGCTTTGAATATATGGAGGAATAATTTCTAAATTGGGCTGGGGAAAAATAGGCACACATCAATTGCAGCTTAGCTTTCATAAGCTTCTCACTGCCACCACCGCCCTGCACAATACTGGCTTGACCTTTTGGTTGTTCTACGGTTGATCTTCTGGTGCCCTCCACATGGCTTGCGCAGAAAAGGCATCTCATAAAATAATAAATGTTGTATCTGTAGAGGTGAAAATTGAAGTTTTGTGCTGTGCCTGGACCTTCTTGTGTTACTGATTGGCCTGCTTTTTCCTCCGTTGAGGCCTTTAGTCCTTCTTGACCTTTTTAAAAATGGTGTAATGGAGGGCCGCCAATCACTTTGCCATTTACTATGTGACTTACATACAGACTATTGTCCCACCCAAAGAAAGGACATTCACAGGTCAAACCTGAATGCATTGTCTTTATTCCCTTACCTGAAGTTAGTGGAATGATGCTCTTTACATAGTGCTGGATCACCATATAGAAAAAAAGGAGTTATGAGAATGACCAATCAACTGACATTTCCATAAGCAGAACAACAATTCTGCACATCATGTTACAGAAGAGAACACACATAAGACTACACAAATGGTTATTTCAAGATCCCACAAATGTTGCTTAAAGGAGTTTGTATGCAGTCAGATCTGGTAACACAAGATAGGGGAAAACTTTGTTTTTGTTCACATTTTTATGCAAACCTACTTCACTCTTAGTTCCCAAATAAATAAGTAATCTAAAATGCAGTTATTCTTCAACATTCACATTTTGAAAAATTTGGCAATACATTCTTCAATTTGAAAAAAAAAATGCAAAAATGCATCTTTCTATTAAGACAAGGATGTGGAATTTCTGGCCTATGGGCCACTTTTGACCTTACAATTCTCTAATCTAGCCTATGAATCTGTCGTGGAAAAAAACATCCCCCAGGCAGTGCACACTCACTTAACTTTGTTTCTCCTCTAACTCTGTCATGAGGAGCAGATTAAATGGAAAGATAGCTCCTGAATGAATTGTGTGGCTTTGAGAAGCACTATACGGCTCTGTACTTCAAGGTCAAGACTGATCAACTTTTGGGGGTTCAGTGGTGTATTCAGGTGTGTACTCCTGGAAATGTGAAGAGTTACTCACCTTCAACTTCCCCGTACCTCTCCATAAATTCTCCATTTGGGGGGGCAGTCTCAAAGGGCTAATTGTGTCCCGTAGAGCTTATAATTGGGACTTTTGCTACACAGCTAGAGAAGGGTGGAAGACACTTGAGCAGTGCTTGGCTGCAGTTCTCAAGCTGGACGGTAAAGGCTGCTTTTTTCTCCAGCAAGCTTTGGGAACTGGAACTGGATGCAGCCTGGACACCTTCACTAAATAGCTAGTGCAATACATATCAGCCCTTAGAACAGTGGTTCTCAACCTGTGGGTCCCCAGATGTTTTTGGACTTCAGCTCCCAGAAGCCCTGAGCATTGACCATAGTGGCTGGGGCTTCTGGGAGCTGAAGTCCACAAACATCTGGGGACCCACAGGTTGAGAACCACTGCCTTAGAAGCCGCCTTATGGTTGTAGGGACAAAAGGGCTGAACACAACTGTATAGGAGAAGCATTACTCTCTTTATGCACAATGTAGGATAATATCTAATGTGTGCCTTAAAGGTTTACCAAAACTTCTGCAAGACATGTACAAAGAAGTAAAAAAAGATGCCACAGCCTAAAACCAATAACCCAAAGACCTTCTACATAATTTACTGCTATTGATGAAATTGTTTGTAGCACTAATTGAGACACTTTCTTAGGAATTAATCAACATAAATGCCTTTGGCTTAACTGGTGGCACCTTCCTATCACATTATTCAAATTGATCTTATTACTTGGCAATCATTATCACACTTAACAGCTGCTACAATCAGAGCAACAGTTAACTTTCTAATTATTATCAAAAGAGAAGCTCTGGCCTCATGATCATGCATGAAGTCTTTTTTATAACCATAGTATTCAGTCTATCCTTACCTAGCCACCTCTTTCCTCCACCTTGAAAATAGTGCTAGCATGCTGAGATGTGTGACTGAAGATCTGACTCTTGCCAATGATACCCATACACCATTGTGCAGATGCAGACATGGACAAGTCAGGAAAATCTGTTTGTTCACCTGTCATTTCCTTGTAAATGGTAAACCACTTCCAAGGTACACTGTTTGCAGTGGTAAAGCACAGATGGTGCTGAACATAAAACACAAGGTTGTTGAGGGTTTTCCGGGCTTTGAGACCATGTTCTATTAGTATTTTCTCCTGACGTTTCGCCTGCATCTGTGGCTGGCGTGTTCAGAGGATCCTCTGAAGATGCCAGCCACAGATGCAGGCGAAACGTCAGGAGAAAATACTAACAGAACACGGCCTCAAAGCCCGGAAAACCGACAACAACCTATGGATTCCAGCCGTGAAAGCCTTCGACTTTACACAAAACACAAGTTTCAAAGTAATCAAAAATATTTATTCATTCAGATTTCTGTCTGACTTCCAAAACGTAAGATATCCCAAACATCCGAAAAATGTTAAGACAGGTCACAATTAATTCTACATGTACAATATTTTATTTTCTATAACATATTTTTTCCACACTCCCCTTTTTCATTGTGGTATAGATCCTTGAGGGCTGTGTTCAAGGTCTACCAGATTGGCAAGGCTGCAGCCATGAGTCTGGAAGCATATTATATGTCTGTCATTTGAGGTAAACATAGTTAAGTATGGAGAGGCTTGCCACCAGAAAGTTGGTCAGCAGGTGATGAACTGGCCATAGCAACTATGCATGGAATAGTTGTGATCTTTACTGGCTAGAGGGACTATTTGCACTGATAAGACCACAGATCATCAAGCTATAACATTTGAATTTGACTTCCAAGAAGTTTATGGTAGTATATGAGCGATGGAGTCTGGGGAAGTAGCTACCCCGGGTGTCAGAGAAGCTGCCCAGCAACAGGTTGCTAAGCAACAAGAATAGCCACTCCAGAGAGAAACCCATCCCTTTAGTGTGAAGGAGGGGTTGGAAGCCTGAGTGAAAATGTATATACAGCAGACACACAGAATTGATTTGGGGTCAGACTTCCAGGCTAAAAGTCAGTCCTTCAGCCAGAGAGTTTCTCAGTCAACCAAGGTTGGGGAGTTGAATGAGAAGGGTGTGTTCAGCCTAGAGAGAAGGGCAGAAGGGAAATCAATCCAGTTTTGAATCTGGTCAGAGAGAGTGACCTAGATTTTGGAACAGAGCCTTTGGGAAAAGGTCACCAGAGTGCTCTGTGTGTGTCTAGATGCTGACGTAAAAATATAAGAAACTGTTTAAACACATTCTGAAGATCTGCTTGAGCTTGGACATACATACATAACCAATAGTTTATTCTGTTGTTTTAATAAAGACTTTAGTATATTTAGTATATTAAGTATATTTTTGCAAATTTTGACTCAGCTGAATAATTTTCAGTAGTTCTAATCAAACAGAAACATGCTACCATAGATCACTAAATTATTCTAAATAACAATTGAAAGGCTATACCCTTTTTACACAAAGGTGGTATTTTAAAGAGAAGGCCAAAGCTTTATAAAGTAGCAAGGCACTTTAGGAGACTGACAGGGGGAAGGTGCCATACCAGTCTGTGAGGATAAAAAGCAGGTCTTGTCACAGTATCTTTATTTTCTGAACCCAATTTCATCTCGGCAACAAATGACTCTGTGAGGTAGGTTTAGCTACAGATAGAGGCATGGCCAATCTACACACATGGGGATGTTAGTTTCTAAAGTAGTGATATTTTTATGAACATTTCCTTTAAGTATGCACAAACATTCAAGCATTTTTGAGAAAATTCAACTTTCCAAAAGAGAATGTTATCAGAAACCACACGGTGTCCATCTCACTAGCCATTTTTGGAGCTACAGAGTCTTTAACTCCACCTATTCAAATCAAGAAATGTACTCTGTCTCAACTGAATTTGAACGAAGAGAGCTAAAGGTGTTGCAGTGCTGAAAACAATCAGTGATTATAGGCAGGACACTGGGCTGCATGGCTTGTACAGAGCCAGCAAAGCAAAACTCTTGGAATGGTGAAGTGATGGAGGAGCAAGGGAGAAAAGGTGAAGTCTGGCAGCTTAATTGTTAGATAAGGCCAGTTAAGAGACAGAGAAAGGGGTAGTAAAAGGGTCAGATGAAAAAGAGGGCAAGTTGGGAGCGAATTCGTAGGGAAGTACTGAATAAAGAAGTCAGGGCCAAGTTGTTACGGTGAAATAAGTATAAAACCAATTTATTTGTTTGATATTTGAAGTTTCTGTTATCCAATAAACCTTTGCTATTTTGCTGTTCTACACCTCTGGCTGGAGGTATTTTATTTAAGGGTCTGTAAGAAGAATCAGTCATGCAATTACAAATCTAAACTCAACAACAAACATTCACTTGTCTGGCATGCTAGACACTTCAGGGCTTGCATAATAACCCTAAGGAATGGTTTGGAAGTTGGGCAAGGTGACTGAGAGGAGCTGAGGGTTGTTGTCTGCATAAGCAACCTGGAGAGGCAATCTGTAACAATTACATCGTTGGAGAGAGGCAACCAACCTGCCACTGAAAACTTTGGAGACCAAAAAAAATTGTGACTGCTTGCTATTTCATTCAATTGTGGGATTAAAAAAAACACACCTGAATTTGGGGTCTGTCGTTCTGCAAAACCTAAGGAGTTTTATCTCCTCCACACTGCCCAGCAACTAAATTTCCTTTGTTGTTTCAGCCCTTTACCTTATTTCCACATAACTTTTTTTTTCAGGACAGGAAATAAACATCAGAGTTGACCTAAGGATAAAATCAAAAATTTAAGCTATGACAGGCATCTACCTACCTTTGAAGATCCCATTCCTCATCCTAACTTTTTGTCCTGTGAGCCTAAGGCTGACTGCCACATTCAAACTTCAAATACTCAAGGGCTTTCTTTATGAAACATGCTGTGAGCCACGTGGATGGAAGGAATGCCATCAGGAGATAAAAATAAACACGAACATAAAAAGCAGATACTAGCTTGAAAATCTTTTACTAGGACGGCTAACTGTACTTAGCATTTAGACAGTGCTTTGGCACTTTCAAAGTGATTCACATATATTACCTTGGGATGCTTTAACCATGGCCATTTCCGCACTAGCCTGTGATAGCGCGATGATTCCACTTTCAACATCCTCTGGAATCCTGGGGTTTGCAGTTTTGGGAGGGGCTGATTGGCCCCTCCCGAAACTGCAAACCCCAGGATTCTAGAGGATATTGAAAGTGGAATCACCGCACTATCACAGGCTAGTGCGGAAATGGCACATGTCAACCACACTAATTAAGCATGTTGTTGCTACTATTTTGGTTATATCAGAGATAAGGAGGGGGATGAGGGCAAACGGAAAACCTCACAGTGAATTAATGGGAGAGTTATTTTTGAATCAAGGATAGCAGGCTGTGTAACTCAGTCTCTTAGCTATTGTGCTTAACACCATCTACTAAGATAAAAGGGTTTATAATCAGTCTTAATTTCACCAATCAAGATGCAAGTATTTACAATCACTTTTCTGAGTCAGTAACAATCCCGCGGTTGAAATCCCACAGGAAAATCAGGTGAGACTGCAGAAGAATGCAAATCGAAATGGAGAACCACTTAGGCTAGAAGGGGAGACTGAACACCCGATTTTATTTACCAGTACGGATATACTTCAGTTAATGAAGTAGATGTGTTCCCGGGCTTTACTTCTTTAACAGAAACTTTGGTACCAGAGGTAGAAATAACATGGGAAGAACAGGGATAGATTCCTACATCACAAAAATGTTGTTAGTTCAATGTGTTCCAGCTAACTTATTCTTCAAAACTAACAATACACATATGAGGAATAAAACAACTAGGTCATGTAAACTAGGTTTACTTGCATAAGTAAACAAAAACACTGTGAATCTTCTACAGACCGCTTGAAAGTTTTTTCCAATATGCATTCCGGGATGTTATTTTTCTTTCAACATTCTCCACTTTTCTTATGTTTTCCATTTCATTGGCAAACCTTACACATTCATGCTTCTTTAACATGCCAGAGTAGCTGGTAAGGCAGGGTAATCTGCTTTCCCCTTTTCTTTCTGTTTTGCTCTTTACACATGCTCAGCACATTATTCTGGAGGCAGCTGTTTACCTTGCCTATCGTACCTAAGCACGCACAGCTACAGAAGGATCGCTAGAGTAGAATCTCATTCTTTCCCAGGTCAAGCTTTATTGCACTGTTTACTGCAGATGTGCTGCTGCAACCCAAAGCTTGAAGTCTTTCTTTTTCCAGCCCTGATTCACTATTCTCCCACCATCAATGGTGCAAGAAAAGATAGACAGGAGACAAGAAAAGGGGGAGGTGGCTGGGCTAAGTTGGGCTCCCATAAAAAAGACAATAAAAAGGAGCTTCTTTGTCAAGGCCTTGTTAATTGAAGTATGCCTGTTTTGCCTGATTATCCACCATGTACAAGAACCTCAACTATCTATTTAAGAAAGGACTGAGAGAAAAGACTCCGACCTCCACAAACCATGGGAGAAAGAAAGTGCCACACTCCTACTGCTTCTGTAGGGGCTATTTTATGAGGGAATGGATGCAAAACCACCAACTTCTGTACAAGAACTATACTAGAAATCAAACTATATCTGCCTGTCCCATTCATTCAGTACTGTCTCAAACATATTTTTGAGACTCTCTTGCCATGCTAAAATCCTCCACAGAGCTATACTCTCCAAACCATTATCATAAAAAATTACACGCCACACAAGCCTGAAGCCTTATTCTTTGCATCCAATCGAGAGGATGTCAAGTGGCAACCCCCCCCCAGACTAAAACAACATATGAAAACATCAAGAGATTGTAATATTTACCCTGCGCTCCTTTTGCTGCCAGCTATACATGTTGGCCACCTCTCCTGCCATCCATGCATTTGGTGAGTGTGGCAAGGGGCCTTACGTTGGTATGTGCATAGAGGTCCTCACACAAAGAAGAACCCTGATTAGAAGATCATTCACACAAAGGAATTCTGCACATGAATTTCAGGACGCATGTGATTCCCTCCTCATGCTTGCTGAATATGAAACTGGAGAGACATGGCCAATACATTGTTGGAAGGGGAGCAGGCCTCAATGTTGTGGGGTGTCTGAATTTCCATGAAATTATCTTCATAACATAAATGGCCTTCATTCTTTTACATATGTGGAAATTCTTATGTGTCAGTGCCAACCCCAGCTACGTGGACTGGCTTCAGTTGTATCAGTGCAAAGAAGAACCAGCACACAAGAAACTATTTTTATTGTGACCATTTTAATGGTTTTTCCTGTTAAATTTTTTTTCTGTTGTTCGTTAGTTGCTTGAGCGCATTTTTAATAAAAGGTGGGATAACATTTGGGCTCTAAATGAGCAGCTTCCAAAGAGTCAGTTCAAGGGTGACTTGGATAAGACCAATAAGAAGTTATTCATAATAAGCTGGGCAATGGTTTGTTTTCTCCCCAAAGTAACTAAACGGTTTAATGGTTGGATTAGAACTCAAGAAATATTGAATGTGGTATTTAGACATGACTCCAAATGAATAGTATCTATTGCAGTGATAAATCTTGTGTGTCACTCTTACAAGCTTGTGATTGAAAAGGAAATTGCCAGTCAGCCAGATGATTAAAGAGAGGGATGATAGCTGTCTCCAAAATGTTTGAAGGATTGTCATGTGGAAGATGGCACAGACTCATGATCTCTTACTTCAAGAGGGAGGACCAGAACCAAAGGGTGGATATTGCAGGGAGACAGATTTCAGAAAAACATTAAAAGACACATCCCTATGTAAAGAACTGCTTGACAACAGAACAGACTGTCTCAGGAACTGGTAGGCTCTCCTTCACTGAAGGTATTTAAGCAAAAGTTGTCCATTTGTAATCGATATTGTCATTTATCTTGCACTGTGGATCCTGCATGGAGGAGAAACTTGGATTCAAAGATCTCAAAAGTTTCCTCTTATCCTAAATGTCTCTGATTCAAATGCAGGAAGACATTGCTTATCAGTTTAACACAGAAGTAAGCAAATGCAAGAAGTGTGCATACCCAGACATCCCCTTCTATTAAGATTTCTCACATTTCTCACTGAAATTAATTTTTTTAATTGAGAGCTACCATTTAACAGTATTAATCACAATTAAATATGATATTCTTATTTTCTAGTTATATACAAACAGATGTACAAGGTAAATACATCAGGTATATGTTACCATGCTGGGGGAAGGGAGCAATTTTATCTTCCTAAGTCCTTGGTGGCACCATGCTGCAACCCCCAAAACAGTAGTAGTATGATGGGGGAGAACAGTCCTGGAAGACACCATGGACCTCAAAAATGACTTTGGACGCTGTATATGGTGGGCTATAGGCTAACAAACAGAGCTACAAAATATTGCTAACTTTCCTTTCTGTTGCAAATAGATAATAAGAAGGACTAACAGGAGGAAAATTCATTGACTTTGTAGCATGACACACTGACATCTCACAGTACTGGTATCACTTAGAAGCTCTTCCGGGCTTTATTGAAAATTTGTAAGGGAGTAAACAAGAAGTGTCAGAAACACTTCCAGTGATGCACTTGACTGATATGAATCTCTGTATGCTGCTTGCTGCAGTTATAACCTTAAGTGACTCTTACATTACGGTATCAATTTATGAACATTTGGCTTCCTATTTTGAATAAAGAATTAGGAGTGTCAAACCAAAACCATTAGGATTAGACTTGAGGCACCACACTTCTGGCTGTTCCATGTTGATTTTGATATAATTCTTTGGTTGGAGAAAGCATTGGAAAGTGGGTTTTGATCCAGAAGATACAATAATGTTTATGACTCCTCTATGTTGAATGATACTTAAATTTGGAGGAATATTTCTATATTTCTCCCTCCCCCACCCAGCATTTATATCATCTTCAGAATTTTGGAATATCATAATATATTCAAAGTTGTGTGGGAACCACACAACTAGAAGAGGAAATGAGAACTCAACAGTACAAGTGAGAGAGAGAGAGAGGAAAAGGAGGAAAGGAGAGGGAGAATAGAAGAAACAGAGTGAAGAGTCGAGCAGTAAATAGCATTCAGGCAAAGTCAATCAAATCCATGTTGAAGGTAAATATAGAGCCTATTAAATATTTGAAGCAAAGCAGATTGGAACCTGCCATCACAAAAATTATTTGTAATTAGGAGCAAGCACCATCAACTTATTTCACTTCTCTATCATGTCTGTTGCTTGTAGCGGAGGCACTTAGCAGGTTGATGTCTATGATGTGTGAACTGCATTTGGCTTGATGGATCACGTGTTCTTTATAGGGTTGTCCTTGGAAGACAAACTACTTCGTTATCTGAGAGAAAGGTGACTCTACCAATATACTTTTATCAGATCTGGGCTGTTCTTTAAAAAAATTTCTCTTGTTTTATGCAGGACATCTTTGCTATCAGCGGAACTGACTTTAGGTCATGGCTGTGTAAAATATTCAATAGCTGTCAAAATGTTTAATTTGATTATCTGATCTTACTGTAAATGATAAGAAGTATTTCATCTTCTGTGAAATAAATTTGGCTAATTATCCCCTTTAGCTATAAATACTCAAGGGCTATCTGAATAAGTTACCACTTGGCTGGGTAATTAACTCCTTCTGTGTTAATGATGCTGTCATCAGCTAACCAAGTTTAATTATCAAAAATAATTAAGAATAAAGCAAGAAGAAAATGATAAAGAAGCAAGCAATTATGTGAGAGGAACATTCAATGACATATATATACTGGTAAGAAAGTGAGATCCAGAACTAACAGGGGATATGGTCACCCAAACAACCCAAATCCTTCTATCTCTCATCCTGGCTCTCACTATAAATCAGTGTTATCTGTTCTCTATGACCAGACTCCCTTTCACATTAATCAGCAATAAAATCCTGCTGTCCTTTTGGGCCAGGATCCAATGACAGACTCTGCTGGTAGAACAGTGGTATTCTTTGGAACCAGGAGGTGAGCAACAGCTCTCTCCCCAGTGCAGTCCCTCAAGTGCCACCTCCTAATGCTTTCTTACCACTCTTTTCTTATGCAGATAGCAATTTTCAGAGACACACTGCCTATGTCTTCTCTATGTCCTTCTGAATCCAAATTGCCAACCAGTCTTCAAAAGTGTTTACCACTGGATCTGTTTCAGAAGAGTTCTACTTTGATTCTGATTATTTTCCAAAGCTCTCTGAATAATCCCAATTCAGCTGAGGTTGGGATCCAACTGAACCTAAACTATATCTCCTATGTTGAGTAACCTGTATGGTACTTAAGACTGCAATGTGTTGATATTTAGACCATAATCCTATGCACACGCTTACAATATACTGAGAGGCTCTAGTTCTGCATACACAGGACATAGATGCCACAGTGGGCAAGACTGTAGCCTCAGGTGTAAAGTATTTCCAGAGGACAAACACCTGATGCTCAATCAGCAACTTCTTCAAAATCATAAACATTAATAACTGCCATATTTAATAGATGTACTGTAAAGCTTGAGTGGTTTTAACAGCTCTTTTATCATATCCAGAATTTTATTACACATTTAGCAAATCGCATTTTTAAAAATATGCCTTACTGAAGGATTTAATAAGGTGACCAACCATTACTGCCAATTGTGAATGGATTTTATTTTATAAGTCCTCCAAGCTAAGGTTTTTAGGAACTCTTCTAAAGATTTCATACATCCTCTTCCTCCTCCTCCTCCTCAATCCCCATTGTGGTCCCGTTGAGCATTTGTTGTTTCACTGGATCTGTTTTTCCAATTAAGGTTATCAGGTATTGTCTGACACCCTCCCCTCAATAAATCTGGATTGACATCACAGTTGCAAAAGGTTAATCCATGCTGGAGCCCGTTCTTTTGAAATACTTTTCACATACCTTTCCATGTTGTGTGAATGATGCTGCATCTACTTTGATCCTTACCTTATGCTGTTGCTGGGCATGTTGAGGGATTACTGAATAGCTGCCAGGGTAGAGCAATGTCTTATTCTAAACTCTTTTCATTGATTTCAATTAACGGATGAAATGGCTAATGGCCAGTGTACACATTAAAGCTCCCATGTGGAAGCTGCTGGAATTATCTTCCACATGGAAGCTTAGCTACAAAGTATGGAGAAAGTTGCTATACAGATATCACTGCCACTGCATGCAAGTGGAGGCAGCATAAAGTCTTTCTACATAATGATGACAATTCCTGTGATACATCTCTTCTTGTTACAGAACTTGTGTGTAGAAGCAAAAGGTTTCTATTCAATGGTTGTACTCTGTAGATTTGCGGTATTACGTGGCAAAAGCAACAGACTTTTTCTGGGATAAGCAAGGATAAAATCTCTTTTTGGTACTGTATTGCTCGCTGAATTTATAAGGCCCTTGAACTGTATGTCTTAGGGAACTGAGGAAACATATCTTCTATTTCTTTCGAAAAGACAGTAATTTGACTACTGAAAATTCATCAGAGTTGGGATTTAAACCATAAGGTGAACGTGTGACAGATTACTTTTATATGGAGTAATTAATTAATTAAAGTCAGTCATTATATCACTCTGAGAAAGAACAGAACACTTCACAAGAAAAAAATCTCTCTGAATTCATCTTTGCTTTGCTTATCAACAGATGTTGTAGAGAACAGTTCATTATCTAGTAATTAAATTTGAGAAAGACTGTCTATATATCCATATTTATTCAGCTCCCTCCTTTGCCAGTAGTATCATTTTGAACGATCCAGAGATGAATTATTTTGGTATTAACAGAAACTAATGTACTTAGGACTTAATCACAAATATAAGTAGGTTTTTTTAATTAAACACTGTTCATAATGCATAACAAAAGCAAAAGCAAATAGTTTTAACATAAAGCTAGATAATGAAACTTTTTTCCAGGTCTATCAATCTTCTGGACTACTGCCATCACTTTAAATACCTATACATCTCATTAGTTTGGGTCAGTGCATTTCTCACTACATTCTAACAAAATATGGCAGTCCTATTGTCAAATCCTGGAAGTTTTTAACACCTAAATGAAAGAAGGTCGGGTGTAACATATACTTAGCATTTTCTAGTACCAAACCATATAAGCCTCTTTCCTGAAAGATACTGGTTACAGTATGTATGGGGGGTGAGCTGGGGAAGAGAGGTGATATCTTACCAAGAATGACTCCCAATTAAGAAAACAATTCAACAGATTGAAGCAAACTGCATGTTGAATTTGTTGGCTGAGTCATCTACCGCTCAAAATATGCGTAATGTTCTTAATGTTACACCCTTGAGCGTACTACGTGTTTTTAACAAGTGTCTGGATTTTTAATATCAGGATAAATTTAAGTATCATATTGAGAATAAAGTTTCTCAGATTGTCACCATCATCAGGAAACTGCTAAACATCTACCCAAGCAATTCTGACACCAAAAGAGGAAACTGCATCATCACATCTGCCAATGGGTTTCATGCTCACATCCTTTCAGTGGTAAACACTGTTTAATCATTCCTGGCCCCCTTTTTCAGCTTGCTAATATCTAGCAACACTACAAAGCAGGCCAGTTTCTTTCACCAGTTTCTATTTGTGCTGCATTCAGAAGAGTAGCTAGTCGCCATAAATAAATACAAAACAAGGGGAATTGATCAGAAAGGTGAAAAATAGCTTGATTGAGATCTTGCAGAAACTTCTTCTCTTCCTCATCACAGCTGGAACTGGGAAGGTTTTCCTGTTTCATCCCAGTTTCAAGAAGCTGTTCTAAAATTCTACACACAAAGAAAATATTTTCATATTGTATACTGTACTTGGCTTGAATCTAGGAAGAAAAGAAAACCAAGACACTATTTTTAGCATAAGATCCTGTTGCTTTGAAGGGAAGGAAAGAAACTTAAGGTCAGATCAAACATGCATACACACGACTTGATTTTCACATTACTCAGTATGTAATGACTCACAGTTGCATGTGTGAACAGATTGCATGGAAAAGAACATTGTGTTTGAAGTGATAATGAGTTCTATCTGTGGTGTATGATTTATGATGGCTTATTCACAGATGCAAGTTACCACTCAGTGTTGCAATAATCATCAAGTGATAAACATACATAGATGTAACAGTTCTCAGAAAAGTTACTCCCCATATAGGATATATGCTTTTTTTTTTTAAAAAAAAGAACACTGACTCACAAAAGATAGATCATTTTTACCATGAGACTGAAAGAATATTCAGTGATCTATCCATTGTGAGTCAGTGTTCTTTTTCCAAAAAATAAAAATAAAAATCACTGAATATTCTTTTAGACTGAGAGCCAGCGCAGTGTAGCAGATTGACCATTAGACTATGACCCTGGAGACCCGGGTTCAATTTCACACCCGGTCATGGAAACCCACTGTGTGACCTTGGGCACAGCACACATTCTCAGACTTAGAAAACCTTGCGATACATTTGAAGGCACATCCCACCCCCATCAGTAAGACACTGACAGGCCCCACAGATCCACTGACAGGCAACACAGATGTACCAGAATATCTTGATAATGTTAATCATTTAAACAAGGGGTAGGCAATCCTGGAGGGGTGTTTACAATGTCAAACCTGTGGATGTTTGTATATTACTGTCTAGTTTGATATTTCTGGTAAACTGTATCCAAATATTATCATTTGGAAACTGTTCTGCTAATGGCTTTGCTCTGGGAGTAACTGGAGCTGGGAAGTACTGAGTTACAAGGAATGCAGTTGTGGAAAACAAGTTACTTTTTTTTTTTAAACAAAGGTACACCAAAGTCATATGAACAAGAAGGAATGTAAGTCCCTCTACTGGAGTAATGAGTAATGTTTTCCCATCAGTTTTCAAACTTATATGACATTTTGTGGCATCTTTGGCAGTATTTGGACAATTTCTTTTAGGTGTTACACCATTCTCTTATTTATACCTGAAGGGTTTTTTTTATAAGAAAAAAATAACTGCAGGACAACAAATGATGCCACTAATTACTTTTTAAAATATTGGAGGAATACTGACATTCAGTTACTGCTCAGCCACTATAACAAATAGCAATCAATTACTTTTCAAAGGCTGCACTTAATGCTGAAATTAGACTGCTGTTGTCACTTTTGTTCCTTATCTTATCTTTAAAATTTCTTGAGATCAAGCCAGTCACGGGCTTAATCAAGAATTGCTAATACTATGACATTTGCTTCCTCATTTTGATGAATTCCTTACAATTTTCTACTAAGGGTTTCGTTTATTTGCATTTCCTGGCCAAAGCCAGGCTTATGCATTCTTGTCTTGCACTTCATGCCCACAACGATCCCATCTCTTATTAAGCCTTCTTTTATTGTTCCATGGTTACGCTGTTCTGAAGTTTCCCCTTGCTGCTCCCGCACCTCCTATTAAATGTTGCTCTTTCACACAATGTTGTCTTCCTACAAAATGGTTGTAGATGAGAGAAAACATCATCTGAAGTGCCTGCCCTGTTGCAGAAATGAAAGCATTCATTTGGTGTTCATGTGGCTTCTCTGTAATCCCTGAAGCTGTTCTGTTACTCTTAGATCTCCTAGTCCAAGTGGGCGAGATACTTACATTTTGAAAATCCAGGGGGGATTTTTTGGTGGTGTGTGCGTGGGAATTAGAAATGGATCAAGTTCTGTCATTAGATCAGTACTTTATAAATGGTATCTCTAAATTCTCACTTGGCTCTCTCCCCATTGCAGGGTCTCTTGTCTTCCCCTGACTATGAATTTTTAATATTCACATTGCAGTGTCTCCCCCTTCCTCTGTTTTGCCCAATTTGGAGATCCTGCTTCCATTATTCCTCTTTCTGTTTTCTACTCACTCTTCTTGTTGCCCAGGAGCATTGTTCTCCCCCCTTCTGTTCTCCTCTGTGGGACAAAAAATTAGGCAGCTCTGGTAATGTCAGCACCAGAATCCATGTTGAAAAAGAAACTGAAGTTTTTTTCTCTACCTCATTCTAGAGAGTGCCTCTCCGATGCTGAACTCCACTGTTCTCCCTTTAATTGATAAACATAACAGTACAGTCCTCCCATCACATTTGCAGGTTTGACCTTTGCGAATTTGTTTACTCATGAGGTGTGTGCGTATCTTCCCTCCATTCTCCTTCTCTCATTTCCTTGTGTTTTGCGGGGCACAAGAAAGGAAGGCAAGCGCCCAGACAAAAGGTAAGGGAACGGGAGGAGGATTGTGGGGGGAAACTGTTATTTGTGGTATTTCCACTTTCATGAGGGTTCTGCACCCTAAACCCTCAATAAAGTAGAGGGGCCACTGTGTCATGCTACCAACAATACACTTGCTGGAATCAACAAGAAGAATCCCTTTGCCAAAAATAAGGCAGGCAAGGCACCCTCTTATTTTCTACTTCTACTTCCTTCTCTCTCAAACACACACAATGACTAAGCCTTACTGATAGTCCTGACTACAGTAGGCCCATTGAATTAATGAGATTTAACTACAAGTTGACTCACTATTCGATAACTGACTGAATGGCTCTATTCTAGCTGGGGCTTATCAACAGGATATCAGCCAGAATATGTGAAGCTCTATGCAAGTGCTATTTTTCATGAAGATCTTTCAAGGGCTCTACTTAATCTCTTCTCATTTGATTCGAACTTGCACTGGATATTTCTGCCTGTTTATATTTAAAGTCCTGCTCAATAATTGCAAGGATTACATTAATAATAGTAGTAGTAATAATAATAATAATAATAATAATAATAATAATAATAATAATAATAATGCTTGAGTCTTCCTTCACTTCTTCAAGGATGTTGAGTCAACATCAAACTATTTCAAACATTCTTATAGGTAGCTCTTGAAACAAAGGCACGCCTAGGCACTTAAGACGTAACACATAACACAATTATACACATGTCCTCCAATGTTTTGATTTTTCTAAAACCAAAAGTAATATCAGGAGGGCTAAACATTTGAGTTTAAAAAAAGGCTGATTAATTCTTTCCTTGCAGGCTTTTATTTCTTAATGTCAAGCTTGATTTTAACCCCACATTCATGAAAAGATGTGGGTACCACCCTGATAGTTTAAACAAATTGGTTACCTTCTACACTGGAAGATATCTCATGTTACACCACAACTGCCACTTTACAAAAGCCAGTACCACTGGCCTGGGCTATAACTGTATCATCTTGGCCGCCCAAGTTGCAAATGAAATGCTTATTTGATGCTGAAGTTGTGAGTGAATTTTCAAACAAGGTTTTTTTGAAATGCTTTCCTTTGATCTATAACATCAGTGAGGTTTCTTTTTTATTAGGCACACAACATTAACATTTATGCAATATATGTGCATGTACAGAGATATGAAGGTTCAGGGGAAAAGAGAAATCTGGTATGTGTGTGTCACACCTTTCTGCGTATGTGCACTCACATATGTTTTGTGTATGTGCACTCACACATATGTGTATGTGACCATATTACAATATTTGCTATAAAATAATGTTTAAACACATAGCATATACAATTGGATGGCAAAAGTTTTTCACAATAGATTCTGATAGCTGAGCAAATTTTTATACTCACAGGCTAAACCTGGCCCATATTATATACCAGGAGTGGGCACAGTCTGCCCTGCATGCTACAGGCAGCTCTTGGAACCTCAAAGTGCAGTCCTTGGGATACTCCAGAAGGCCCTCCAGAGCTCCTTCTCAAAATTTATTTTTGGGGCAAATTTTGGACCAATTTTTTGCCTCCGAAACAAACAGAATCTTCTAAAACCTAGAAAAGCAGTATTTCTTTCCTTAATCCCCAAATCCTCCAAAAAACCCCACAAACACACACACACAAAATCCCCCAAAACAGTAAAATAATATCAAGAATGGTGCCTAGAAATGATGCTGCTCCACTTTGGATGCACTAAAATATGCTAATACAGTTGGCCTAGCAAGCACAAGGAGGAAAAATGGTCCCACTCCTTGCACAGTTGCCCTTCCATGTTATATACTAAGGTCTAAGCACATTCAACCCACAACTGAATGATGCCTCCTAGCTTCTTTATTATAGCATCATAATCTGTAAGCACTGCAAACCAAGATGTTGCACATTATATAACAACAAGTTAACAATGAAAAAACCCTGCTCAAAGGCTGACAAATCTTATCAGTATTCTTCGTGCTTTTGGTGTTAACTCATAGATTTTATTTATTTTTCACAGGACCTATATGAGATAGTTCATTCACAAGCAATACATGAGTTGAGAACACCAGTTTTGCAATAATGAACAGGATGACTACAGCATATGACTTAGAAATCAATATAGTTATTGGTCAGATACAGACTATGGTTCTGATAGCCTTTTAAATATACTTATGTTCCTATTACCATAATATACCATTGGGACAACTGAAGCAAAAGCAACAAGAATTGAAACCCACAGTATTTTCCTAGAACAGGTCAAAACAAATGAAAGGTAAATGTTGCAATATGTGAATGTAAATGAAACAGGTACTATGATGCCCACTAGGGTAAACACACAAATAATGGAACATTAAGTTAAGACTTTTATATCTGAACGCATGTGAGCCTACCCAACCAAGGCAAAAGTGACAGATTAAATTTAAAAAAAAAAATGGTAGCAACATACTGACTGCCCAGCCACAGACAAATTAGAGGCTAAATAAAGAAAAAAACAATGGCAAGACTATTATCACAGGTGGCTCAGCTAAAGCAAAGTTCTGAAGTAGTATGAAATGCAATCTCTATAAACAAGAGAAGCTAAGGCCATCGAGATGCAATAAGAAAAAAAAAGCACAAAGGCTAAACAGCTACAGCTAAATATAGTAGGCTGAAATGGTGACTTGCCTAAGGCTACCTAATGACTGTAGGGATGAGCTGTGATTGTACCTGGATGGGAATAGGTGCATTCACAGCTCATGACAGTAACTAGAAAGCTAAATGAACTCTCAAGACAACAGTAAACTGTTCATTCATTTGCTTTGACTGAATCTTTATTTCATGACAGTGGAATCTTTTTGTAAGACTGAATTATTCAGGAGAAAGAGATGTCTTGAACTGACTCATTCTAAATGTTGATCCTATCAGCGCATCTTTAATCTCCTTTAAGTACTCCCGATTTAGCAAGTATGAAGAAGAGATTGCTAATCTGTCAATCCACACACTTTGTCTTTGCAGTCTTCAATTCCCACCAGCTAGGTTTCTACAAGATTTGATCCCACTTCATTCTAACTAATAACCTTGGAATAAAAACAAATTTAGCACTTGAAGTTATTGCTGAAGAAAGAAATTCCTAGCATGTATGATTATAAATAATTCAGGCTGCAATCCTATACAACAAGGATAGTTTATCAGTTGTCCTCCCAATGTTCCTGGAAGCCAACTGCATGTCCAACAACCAGAGATGCTAGGAATTTTAACATAATATTTGGAAGACATAAGATCCCCATCCCCACTTTAACTGTGAACTTTTTTCAAAGCATTTTTTCACTACTCCATTCATTCCTCAAAACACATTCATTAAAGGATGAGCAGCAAGCTGCCTATAGGGCAAATGTTGCCTTGGTATGACCCCGAGCCCTTCCAACAACCCTGCTCACTGAAAAAAAAGTTAGTCCCCCAAGCGGCAAACTGTGCTTCCAAAAACCTCTGAGGGGACAGAAACTGCCATATAAATGGAGTTCCATATCTGGGCTGTGAAGGCAGAGAAGGAGGGGATTACATTTAGAGGGCATATTACACATTCGACTGACTTCTAGGGCAGTGGTTCTCAACCTGTGGGTCCCCAGATGTTCGTGGACTTCAGCTCCCAGAAGCCCTGAGAATTGACCATAGTGGCTGGGGCTTCTGGGAGCTGAAGTCCACGAACATCTGGGGACCCACAGGTTGAGAACCACTGTTCTAGGGGAACATTTTGTTTTCAGAGGACTAATCACAGGGAAAGTTTGGGTTGAAGCCTACAAAGTCCAGGGAAGGGAAAAAACAACTCTTGGAGCCTAGAAGATGGCCACTCTGATATATAGGATGAACAGGTTGCTTACCTGTAACTGTGGTTCTTCGAGTGGTCATCTGTGCCCTCATACACTAGGAGCTTTCGTGCGTGTGCGGTAGTGTTCAGAAGATTCTAGAGCTTAGTAGCTTGGCGGGAACCCCTCCCCCATGCCTCTACTGAGTATGCTCAGCCCGCTGAGCAACGGTCACTCCTCAGTTCTGTAATCTGCCAATAAGGGACCTGAGAAAGAGGGGACGGCTGGGAGGGTGTGTTTGAGGGTAAAGGCGACGAAGTGCTGCCACTTGTAGTGATAGTTGCGGCATGTCGACTCCTTTCTGGCCATGATCAAGACGTTACTGATGATGGGATCGTCTAGGGCGCTATTCTCCAAGCATGGAGGGCCAGGAGCGGCAGGTCCGGGTGGAGGATGAGCCCGTTGGAGTGTGACGGGAGGTCCGGTTCCGTGGGAAACCGGAGGATTCGGCTGCGAGCAGCCTCGAACACGGGGCCGAACCAGTGCTGCCTCAGCCAGTACGGAGCTACAAGGACGACACTGGCTCAATCCGTGAGGATCTTCGATATCACACAGTCCAAGATGGGGAAAGGAGGGAATGCGTAGAGAAATTCCTTGCTCCACCGGAACTGGAAGGCATCGCTGATGGAATGGTGATCCCGGCCGGCCCTCGAACAGTACTTGCGGCACTTCACGTTCTGACCGGTGGCGAAGAGGTCGATCGTCGGCTCACCCCACCAATCTCGAATCATCTGGAATGCCTCGGTCAAGAGGGACCACTCATGGTGAGTAGTGGTGTCTCTGCTGAGGGCGTCTGCTGTGGTGTTCTCCTGCTCGGCCAGGTGAACAGCCACTGGATGGATTCGGAGCGGGACGCACCAGTCCCAGAGGTCGAGGGTGATGTTGAGGAGGGTGGTTGAATGAGTCCCTCCTTGCCTGTTGACGTAACAGACCGCCGTAGTGTTGTCTGTCAGGATCAACACTGTGCAGCTGGAAACGATGTGGCGAAACGCCCTCAGAGCTTTCCAGATGGCAAGGAGCTCGAGGGTGTTGATGTGGAGGACGGTCTTGTCGTCGATCCACCGGCCCCAGACTCTGAGGTCGCCGCAGTGAGCCCCCCATCCGAAGAGGGAGGCATCTGTGGTCATGGTGACGTGTGTATTCCGCTCCCGAAAGGGCATGCCGGAGAGTAAGTTGTGGTAGGACTGCCACCATGTCAGGGAGCGCTGAACCTGCGGGGGCAGTCGAAGGAGATGTCTCTGGTCGTCTAAGAGTGGGCAGAAGACTCGGATGAACCACTGTTGGAGAGGCTGCGCACGGAGGCTGGACAGGTAGGTCACAGCAGTAGTCGAGGCCATATACCTGAGGAGCTGCTGAATTCTCCTCACCAATACCGTCGGGTCATTGAAGACGGTGGATGCGGCTTGACGAAGTGTCTATGCGCGGTCCATCAGCAAGTAAGCCTTGGCTGATACTGAGTCAAGGGTCGCCCCGATGAAGTCGAGAACCCTTGCGGGCTTGAGATGAGACTTCTTTGGATTGACCCGGAGACCGAGGCGGGTCAGAAGGGCGAGTGTCCTGTGAATGTCTGTGAAGAGTTTGCGTCTGCAGGACGCCACCAACAGCCAATTGTCCAGATAGGGATAGATGGATACGCCCTTCATCCGCAGGAATGACACAACGGGGACCATGTACTTCATGAAGACCCGTGGCGCGGTCAAAAGGCCAAACGATAGTACCCGGTACTGGTAACAGATACCTTTGACTGCGAACCGGAGGTATTGTCTGTGCTGCAGGAGAATGGTGATGTGAAAATAGGCATCCTGAAGATCGATGGATGCAAATCAGTCTCCTCAGTGAAGGAAAGGCAGGATCGATGACAGCATGACCATCTTGAACCTCTTGGGGCAGATGTATTCGTTCATCCCTTTGAGGTCCAGAATGGGTCATAGGGTCCCGTCCGACTTCGGTACTGTAAAGTACCGGGAGAAGAAGCTGGTGGTAGAGGCCGAGGGAGAGAGTCGTTCGATCGCTCCCTTTTGCAGAAGGGACTGGATCTCCTCCAGCAGAGCCGGGCTGGCCGGGGTGGAATAACAGACGCCTCGCAGTGGAATACTTCCAAACTCTATGGCATAGCCAAGACGGACAATGGAGAGGACCCAAGAGTCCGTAGTGACGTGACGCCAGTCTGCGAGGTGCCTGGTCAGGCTCGGTTGATCTTCTAGGGCTGCTGGCAGGCTGAAGGATGGTAGTGGTGGTGGCGGCCTGAGAAACGGATCAAAATCGAGACTTCGTCCTGGAGGAGGACTTCTTCGAAGACAAAGATGGGCGCCTTCGAAGGGGCCTCCGCGCCGAGGACGAGGTGGACGGTCGAGACGGGCCCGAGCAAGGCGAGCAAGGCTGGAAGGTGGAGGATGAAGATCTAAGCCAGGACAGCTGGGAACCGAAGCTACATCGAGGCTGTTGGGGCTGATGGATGCCCATCTTCTTAGCCGTCAGGCGTGACTTGATGAGGTGGTCCATGGCATCATTGGTTGTCGTGTGGAACAACCCCTGGCCATTGAAGGGGAGATCCTCAATTCTCCTCCTGCTGTCCTCCTGAAGGCCTGATGATAGGAGCCAGGCGTACTGCCGCAACGCCACAAACCCAACAAGGACTCGGGCGGCGACCTCCATGGCGTGTCTTGCGGAGATAATTTGCTGGTTCGCAAGGGCAACCTCCTCATTGAAGAACTGGAGGGCGCTTGCTCGGTGCTCCTCCAGCAGATTGGAAAGTATGGGTCCAAATCTGTTGAGGAGGTTCCTCACGTATGCCGCCATGCACGCCTATGTGTTAGACGCTCTCGCAATGAGAGAGGCAGCTGTGTAAAACCGCCTGCCCAAAGTGTCTAACCGATGTCCCTCGCGGTCAGGCGGTGTGGTGTGAGCCCGATTACCACCCTTGGTTTGGGCAGACTCCACGACAAGAGAGTTTGGCACTGGGTGCATAAACAGGAAGTTCACCTCCTCCTTCTGGGTGCGATAAAGATGTTCAAGCCGATGTGGGATTGGCTGTGCAGACGCAGGCTTGGCCCAAGGTTGCTTTAGGGCCTCAGTCAAGGTTGGCAGGAAAGGCAGTGGCACGGTGGATGGCAGGTAGGTGTCTACATATTGATACACCGGGTCCTGCACTGCTGGGGCCGGGTTGGCAACCTTGAGCCCTAGCGCCATCACCATGTGAAGGAGGATGGCAGAGAACTGCTTAACGTCCTCGGGAGACGACTCTGGTCCTGGTTCCCCGAATGCCAAGGGAGGGGACTCGTGGGATGTCGCCGTTGACTCATCCGAATCTGATTCCGTCTTGTAGGACTGGGATGATGGAGATAGGGCCCTCTCAACGGACTTTTCCCTGGATGATGGTACCTGCAGGGTAACCGCTGGCGCTGCTGTTTGTAGCAACGGTACCATGGCAGGTACCGTAGCCTCTGGCAATGTTTTCATGACGGCTGTCACCCGGGTGACCGAAGATGTTGAGGTCGGTATCGGCGTAGGCCTCGGGTGCTGTATTGCCTGTGTAATGACGGTGGTCCCAACGGTCGTCCTTGCTGGGGCAGGGTCCGAGGTCAGGTGTGTGGCGGTCGAATAACCCTCGGGGGCGGAGACACAGCCCTGTAGTGAGGAGTATGTTCCCTCGATCTCCTGTATCGTGGAGACCGGGATGCTGACCGACTCGGTGACCGTCAATGCCGGGAGTGGTAGCGCTTGTAAGACGGTGACTGAGACTGGCGATAGGGAGACCACTATCTGGCATCCAGATCATACCTGTCCTGATATGAAGGTGAATAGGACAGGTACGAGGGTGGATATTCTCTCCAGGCATACTCCCTCCCGTACCTCACCACATGGGAAGTGGAGCTGTGGGGCGAGTCGGTTGAAGGGCAAGACGTGGCCCTCTCTGCGTAGGTCTCCCAGCGGCATAGAGACGGACGCCTCACTCGTCGTTCTGGGCAGCGTGACCTGCTTCTGCCTGAATCTGCCTGACGCGAGGCCGAGGCATGTTGTAGGGCAGGAAGTTCCTCCAGGCGGTCCACCCTCACAGGGTGACCGAGCGGGGTTATCGCCACCGTTAACATGGGCGGTTCCGAGGGCAAGTCCGTAGCCATGGGCTGCTCCTCATCGGACATCTCGAGGACCTCTTGTGGGTCTGACTCCTCAACTGGGTCCCCAGTGAGTTGAGTCGGTGGAGGTGTTAAGGGGCGAGTCACCATAGGAGGTGAGCACCACTTCTCCTTCTTCTTCTTCTCCTTTTCCAGCGGTGCCTCCTGAGAGGCAGGACGCTTCCGCTGGGCAGCGGTCTGCGTTTTGGATGATTTGGCTGCCTGCGAGCCCACAGGAGCCTCTCGAGACGCCGATACCACCGATGGTATCTTCGGGATCCTCAGTAGCGATGATACCGGCATCCGGGAGGACGGTACCGGGTCCAAAGCCATCGACGCGAACAGTATGGCAGCCGCCGAAACCACTGAGGCAATGGTGGTTGGGCGCCCAGAAGTTGGTGCCGTCACAGTCGGGATTACAGGCTGGCCCCGCGCTCGAAGGGACTCCTCCCAGCAGTGGGACTTAAGTCTCGAAGCGCGGTTCTGAAGTGTCTGCGCGGTAAATTCCTGGCAGATGGGAGCAGGCCTTGACGTTATGGATTTCCCCTAAACAGAAAAGGTAATCCCGATGTCCGTTGGTCAGGGGGACTTTGCGGTCACAAGTCGAACAATGTTTAAAGAGGGCCGACATAAAATAATGTTAGATGCTGAGAGAGAAGGCAGAGAATGGAGAAGGGTGAAGACGAAAATGAAGGCAAAGACAAGAAGAGGAGGCGGGGGGAAGAAATCCAATACCAAAAGTCCAAGTCCGTAATCCAAATACCGGGAACAAAGTCCAAAATCCGAGACCAAAAGCCAAGAGAGTTGTCCGAAAAAAGCAAGCCAAGAAGCGCTAAGCACAGAACCTTCCATTCGCCACGGCGGACAAGAAAGAACTGAGGAGCGACCGTTGCTCGGCGGGCTGAGCATGCTCAGTAGAGGCATGGAGGAGGGGTTCCCGCCAAGCTACTAAGCTCTAGAATCTTCCGAATGCTACCGCGCACGCACGAAAGCTCCTAGTGTGTGAGGCAGAGAGACCACAAAGAAGAATGATTATATAGCACTCTGATATATTGCATTGATTGACACTAATTTTGGGCATCTTTAAACTTCTCAAAAGTGTACCCCCCTCAACCACACTTGATTATACTTATTGTTGAACAAAGGTTAAAACTGGATCTACCAATACAGTTAAACAAACTGAGCCTGGAAGTGTAAGAAGTAGACTGAACTGTAGCACTTTAGAATCCAAGACCTGGCACAGTCTTTCTGGATATTCACTTACACAGCTGGCCTAAACTGATGAGACCAGGTCAACCCCCCCCCCCGGTTATCAGAAGCTCCATGTGAGTCTGGGGACCTCCTATTATATACCTGTTTGGCTTACATCAAGAGAGATATTGGAAGACTTCTAACACACGTGCTTCTATTGTAAATAACACACATGGTAGCTAAAAAGGATCCTTTCTATACATGAAATACTTGCATCTAGCTCAGGATGGTTTTTACCCTTCCAATCACCAGTTACACGAGACAGACAATTTTGATTGAAAGTTGCCGGAATAATACCACCTAATTAAGAAGTTATTAAAACAATTTCCTGTAATTATGCCACTGAAAAACCAGAACAAAAAGTTTGCCACTGCTTTGCGAAAAAGTAATGTGGCATGTGCAAAACATCTAGAAAGCACTGATAAAAACTGGATGAACTTTCACCTTAAACATGATAAAGTACAAATATCTATCATATTTCAAAGCAAAAGGAACTTTCACGCCTGAAAGGAACACATTTATTTTTAATTTTTTTAATGTTGTTGAATTGAAATAGAAAATCTTCACTCTGAGGAAATTGCTTTTGGTGAGGTTTTTTTTCCTCCCCTCGGAGTCAAACCGCCAAGCAAAAATCTTGGCAAATAAATTGAGTGAATGTTTCTTGTTGTGTTTGCTCATTGATTATGAACACTTCATTTCTGCAGTCAGAGTTTCTTGATCTGCTCTCTCATAAAAGAGCAGGTTTAGACCAATTTCCTGGGTGATACAGAGAAAGGATTAAATAAGAGAAAGTATCTAGTAAATCTCTTCCGCAGCTTATCAGTCACACCTCAGAAACTGTTTTGTCACAGTACATATTGTAAAATAATATTGGCTAAGCCAGCCAAGATCACTGTAAACAAAAATGGCAGGATAAATAATAAAGAACAGAATCATGGCCACTATCCATATGGGGGCTATCTTTCAAGCCATTTGTCCCATGACTCTCCAGAGTCTGCCACAAGGACTTCTTTATATTGCTTCATGAGACATCTCTCATATGGCAAGCTCTTCCCAGGCAGTTGTTCATCATGCAAAGTGAAAGAAATTGTTTGCTAGACATTAAAATATATTTTGGGTGAGGCAGTCTGAGGCCTGATGCAATTTTAGAAATTCTTCTGTGCCAGTTTCCAGTAGCAACTGCTGCAAAAGAGTGGAAGCTAAAATATCAAACTATTTTAGCTTAAAATTCTCATGATCAATTTACTAAAACTTAGGAGAGGCACTTCAACATTTTCGAGCTGGCATGAGGAGCATACGAAGAGTGGGAAGTCCCCAAACCATGATAACATGGGGAAAATGATGTGGCCTCCCTGGGAAACTCCAGGGAGGATGGATTCTACCCCAAGGTCTGAGGGTCTGCACCCAACTATATACTTTCTATAGCCACAGAAGAAGTGAATGACAGGCAATTGTGAATTGTTGTTGTCGTTTCTGACTTATGGTAATCCTAAGGTGAACCTATCACAGAGTTTTCTGGGGATGGGAGTGTGTGATCTATCTAAGATCACCCGATGGGTTTCCATAACCTAGCTGGGACTTGAACTCTGGCCTCCAGGGTTGTAGTCCAATGTTCAAACCGCAAACTCATATCACTGTCTGAATCTCACGAAGACTGATCCCGCCAAACACTGAATTGATGTTTGGAAGCCAGAGGCTCCTTTGGTTATTTGGGTGCATTTATCAGGAAAAAAATGAACCTTGTTGAAAATACCCAAAGTAAGCTGGAAGTTTAATGTATTTCAGGAAATATATAGTGAGACACATAGCTAAGATATAGTTTTGATATCAACACTGTTATCCCAAAATATCTTAATGTTCCAAACCATGGAGGAACTGAAAAGAAGCCTCTGTCCTCAAAGATAAAAAGATAAATACTCTTTCCCCCTCACCACAAACATTTTTTTTGCCTTGGCCCATGTTAATATTGGTGTAATGTGTGGTGTTGTGTAATGGTTTGAGAGTTGGACTAGAACTATGTAAGAACAGGATTTCAATCGCTGTTCAGCCATGGAAACCCAATGGGTGGCTTTGGGCGAGTCACACTCCCTCAGCTGTAAGGCCCTGCTTTGGGGGTTCCTGATAATCAGTATGGTTTGGATGGGCACCGTATCTAGTTGGCATCATATTTAATTGGCAAGACATTTTAATTGGCATTAATATCAAATTCAAGCCTGAGAGGTGATGAGAGGTTAAACCAAGTGAAGGAAGAAATCTGACTGTAAATGTGAGAAAGAGAGGCTAGTCAACCTAAACACCCTCTAGCTGAGATTAGGTCATTTACCAGGTAGTAGCTGTTGTTCCTGTGGATGGCCGGCTTAAGCAGAAGCTGAATGTCTTTCCAGGAAACACAACTGGGAGAAGCCCACCAGGACACTGATTGACAGATACCTATCCCCTGTGCACTTGGACTCCTTCCTCTTGCCTCATAGCACCCACAATACAGAGCTATTACAACAGTCATCATGCCTTTGTCATCCAAACATGGCAAACATTAGTGGGTTGATAGTCCATTGTCTGTGTTGCAACTCCCATTGTTCCACACCTGAAACTGCACATACCTTCTACTGCCACAGGCTATTTTTTGGGAACAAATACTCCTGATTTCAGGATGTCCAGTGCAATCTCTCAAAGGTCTACACATCACACTGTCTGTCTGGCTCCTGAATGAGAACTGTCCTTAGGTCCTACCTAAACCAAAACACAACTCTGCTCCTCACTACTCTTCTGGGCTGGTAATTACAAATCCCCCCCAAACCCCTCAGCTTCTCTATACATATTTTCCCCTCCCTTTCTCCTTCTCCTTGTGTGAATGTTTTCCTGTTTGCATTTTGTGTGTATGCATGAGTGAATTCCCCTCAATAAAAACACATTTTCAGCTTACTTTTGAATCTTTGGCTGGTTCTGCTGCTGCGTGAGCCCGTAAACACGGATAGGGAAGGTCTCGTTAAGTTACTCCTCTCTCACAAGCCTCCTCTTTGAGCTAATTCGTTCCCCGCTCTTGCAAGAGGTATCTGGCATTGCGGGGTGACCCTTGTGGCACCTACATTTTGGGGTAGCATAGCCTCAGAGGAAAGCAATGGCAAACCCACTCTGGACAAATCTTGCTGAGAAAACCCAATGACAGGTTCATCTTAGGATTGGATAAGTTGGAAACAACCTGAAGGCACACAACAGCAACAAGAAGAACAACAGCATCCTAATATTACTATTATATGTATCTTGGTGTTAGTTAACGCTGGGATTGGGTATTTTGCACATTCTCCAAAGTGAAAAGAATAGGTAATTTCTCTTCATGTAACATTAGATTTCCTGCAAGTGTAATTTAATATCTGCTGAACGGATAGAATATTCACAGATTGTACTGTGTTTTTGCCCAAGAATGAATGTCTCTCTGTGCCCATTCCTCTGAAATACTCTGCTGTTACAATTAGTTTTTCATGCAACAGAATCAGCCACGAACATAGTGGAACACAGTACCAGCATTTTGCACAAGGACTGTTTCTTCCCATGCCTTAATAGTGTATTCAGATACAACTGTATGTCCTTTCTGTTTTCCCTCTGGGCAACAGTGTATTCTGTTTGATACGATATGGTACGTGGCAAGGGTTGCAGTCTGACTAGAAGCATAAATGTACAAAGATGAGCTGAAAATAATCCTGTATTAACTAGTATTCTATGGTGACAACAGTATGTCACTATGGCATATCTTAACTCATATGCACATGTCACCCACATTTTATGCTGATAGCTGGTTGTTCCTGGCTCTGAAAATTGGTATTTAAAAAGCAAAGCAAAACAAAACAAAACAAAACAAAACAAAGAACAAAAATGAAATATTCGGATTTCCCCCAATCCAACCCCGAACCTTGAAAATATATTTTCCTCGTTTTTTCTGGAAGTAGGAAAGTACTTGTTTTCGATCTGCACCTACTTTTTAATGTATAATTTTCGCAAGCTAGGCAGAAGAAGTATGACTTTATTTTCTGAGTTTCCTGCAAGCAACACAGGGGACATATGAACAGAAAAAGATCATTTTTATTTCATGAATTCAGATTTTTAAGATTTGTTTAAAACACAGCAAATCTCATTTACAAATGCATAGCTAAGTGGGACAAAGATGTAAACTTTACATTGCCGTCATGATTGAACTAAGAATTTATGGGCCAACATTTTCTGCATTTTATGATGGGAGACATGGGGAGGGGTAAAGAATGTATTTCATACATCATTTTTTAAAGAAATATAATCTTTAAAATATCTTAAATCTTAAAAATAATTTAATGGACTGCCACACCTGGCTGTTTATTATTTTTAAGATGTTTTATATATATATTCAACAGTGACTACGATATAAATATTTCATGTCACCAATCTGAAATATGGAACTCTGCTTGCTGTACGTGCACCTCAAATGAGAGGAAATGTCAGAAGCAGATTTTTATTCTTTTTCAGGCTGAAGTCTTATTTGCACTTACTTTGGAACAACCCCACAAACTAACTGGGATTAACTTCTGAGAAAGAAGTGCACAAATTTGCATTATGAATCAAAGTTTATTATGTCTTAAATGTTTTGAACTATTTTAATTATGTTTTTAAATAATGCCATTATTTAAATACTTTTTAATTTTTGTAAATTAATTCCTTAGATCCCAATCTGTTTAACATTATTGCAAGCCATCTGGAATTCCATTTTAGGAGAAAGGTGGGATATAAACTCAATAAAGGAATAAAATAAATATTTAAGATAGGGCCATTGCATAAAGTGGGCCACAGAAAGAAGATGTAAGCCCCACTCAGAGTATGACTAACTTTGGAGGAATCACAATATGAGAGACCTTCAGGAACCCCAGTCACCAATGGCTGTTATCAAGCCTTGCATACTTAGGGCTGTGGCTTCCTTGAATGAAAGAATCCACCTGCAGTGCGGTCTCCTTCTTTTTCTACCACCTTCCATTTTATCAAGCATTACTGTCTTTTCCAAAGACGTGCATTGTCTCATAACGTGCCTCAGTTTTGACATCTTTAATTCCACTGAGAGTTCGGGCTTGATTTGCTCTAGAAACTCATTCATTTGTTTTTCAAGCAGTCCACGGTATCTTCTCCTACCCACCTTTCAAATGAATTGATTTGTTTTCCCATTAGCTTTCTTCACTGTCCAACTTTCAACACCATACACAGAAACTGGAAATGCTATGGGATGGATGATTCTTATGCTGGTATTTCAAAGATATGTCTTTACACTTGAGGATCTTATCTAGTTCCTTCATGGCTGCCTTTCCATGTCTTAGTCTTCTTCTGATTTCTTAACTGCAGTCTCAGTTGTTATTAATGATTGAACCAAGGTATAGAAAATCTTTCCCCATCCCCACAAACCCCATTTCATTGTGTTCATTGTGAAGTTATATAAATCATATGTGGTCGCAAACCCTATTCCATTGTGTTCATTGTGAAGTTACATAAATCATTTGTGGTCATTATTTTTATTTTTGTCTTCTTAATATTCATAAATATTCAGCTGGAACCTTGCTTTTCAATTTTCTTCCTTAACTTTCCTCAGTAGTTGTTACAAGTCTTTGCTATTTTTTTCAAATAAAGTGGTATCATCTGCATATTGTTGAAGTTGCATCCTTCCACAGTAATGCCTGTTTCCTCTGAGTCTAATTTCACTTTTCATGATACGGTCCTTGCCAACGGGAAATCATTCTGTTTCTCAATATTGTGTCCTGATGGTGACCTCTTCTCTAGAGTAGAGCTTACATATCAGCACAATCAGATGTTGCGACACTCCCATTTCTTTTAGCGTAAACCTTAATTTCTCATGACTTCCACCAGTAATTCTCAAACATTTCTTTACCAGGGACAACCTGCAAATATAATTTTTTGCTAGAGAACCCCTGCACTTAAGATTTAAGTATTTAAATTTAGATCTAAATAGTAAAATATTTACTTAAATTTTCAAATATTTATTTATTTATTAAAGGCTTCTGGAGACTAGGACTCAAATCCACAGTTAGACATTGGGTCACCATGGGCAAGTCACATTCTCTCAGCCTCAGAGAAATGCAAAGGCCAACCTCCTCTGAACAATCTTGACAAAAAATTCACCTGTGATAGGTTCACTTTAGGGTTGTTATAACTCAAAAGTGACTTCAAGACACACGACAGCAATATGCTGGTGATAGGAGGAGGTTCTTTCTAGCCATCATGCCTTTCCCCTTTGAAAACTGACTCATGGTGACCGTAAGGCAAACCTATCATGAAGGTTTTCTTAGAATCATAGAATCATAGAGTTGGAAGAGACCCCAGGGGCCATCCAGTCCAACCCCCTGCTATGCAGGAACACACATCAAAACATTCCCAACAGATGGCCATCCAGCCTCTGCTTAAAAACCTCCAAAGAAGGAGACTCAACCTCACTCTGAGGCAGCACATTCCACTGCCGGACAGCTCTGACTGTCAGAAAGTTCTTCCTGAGGTTCAGGTGGAATCTCCTTTCTTGCAGCTTGAATCCATTGCTCCTTGTTTTAGTCTCTGGAGCGGTAGAGAACAAGCCTGCTCCCTCCTCAACATGACATCCCTTCAAATATTTAAACATGGCTATCATGTCCCCTCTTAACCTTCTCTTCTTCAGACTAAACATATTCAGCTCCCTAAATCGTTCCTCATAGGGCATGGCTTCCAGACCCATCACCATTTTGGTCGCCCCCTCTGGACACGTTTCAGCTTGTTGACATCCTTCTTGAATTGAGGTGCCCAGAACTGGACACAGGATTCCAAATGAGGCCTAACCAATGCAGAATAGAGTGGTACCATTACTTCCCTCGATCTAGACACCATACTCCTATTGATGCAACCAAGAATCACGTTGGCTTTCTTGGCTGCTGCGTCACACTGTTGACTCATGTTCAGCTTGTGATCTACCAAGACTCCTAGATCCTTTTCACATGTACTGCTATCCAGCCACACGTCCCCCATCCTATACTTGTGACTTTAATTTTTTCTGCCCAAGTGCGGTACCCTACATTTCTCTCTATTGAAATTAATTTTGTTAGCTTTGGCCCAGCAATCCAATCTGTCAAGATTAGGTAGAAAAAGGTTAGGTACGCTTAGGTAGAAAAAAACGGAATACAGAAATATAGGATGGGGGACACGTGGCTGGATAGCAGTACGTGTGAAAGGGATCTAGGAGTCTTCATAGACCACAAGCTGAACATGAGTCAGCAGTGTGATGCGGCAGCCAAGAAAGCCAATGCAATTCTCGGATGCATCAATAGGAATATGGTGCCTAGATCGAGGGAGGTACTGGTACCACTCTACTCTGCTTTGGTTAGACCTCATCTTGAATACTGTGTCCAGTTCTGGGCACCCCAATTCAAGAAGGACATGGTCAAGCTGGAGCAAGTCCAGAGGCGGGTGACCAAAATGGTGAGGGGCCTGGAAGCCATGCCCTATGAGGATAGACTTAGAGAGCTGGGTATGTTTAGTCTGCAGAAGAGAAGGTTAAGAGGGGACATGACAGCCATGTTTAAATATTTGAAGGGATGCCATGTAGAGGAAGGAGAGGCCTTGTTTTCTGCTGCTCCTGAGACCAGGACAAGGAGCAATGGATTCACCTGCAGGAAAGGAGGTTCCACCTGAGCCTCAGGAAGAACTTCCTGATGGTCAGGGCTGTCCGGCAGTGGAATATGCTGCCTTGGAGTGTAGTGGAGTCTCCTTCCCTGGAGGTTTTTAAGCAGAGGCTAGACGGCCATCTGTCGAGAGTGCTTTGAGGGTGTTCCTGCATGGAAGAGGGTTGGACTGGATGGCCCGTGTGGTCTCTTCCATCACTATATTTCTATGATTCTATGATTCTAAGGTAATTTTGAAATTTGATCCTATCCTCTGGTGTGTTAGCAACCCCTCCCAGTTTGGTATCATCTGCAAATTTGATCAGCATGCCCTCCACTCCTTCATCCAAATCACTGATGAAGATGTTGAATAGCATGGGGCCCAGGACAGAACCCTGTGGCACTCCACTAGTCACTTCTCTCCAGGATGAAAAGCAGCCATTGGTGATCACCCTTTGGGTGCAGTCGGTCAACCAATTACAAATCCACCTAACAGTAGCCCTGTCCAGCCCGCATTTTACTAGCTTCTTTGCAAGAATGTCATGGGGAACTTTGTCAAAGACCTTACTTAGGTCAAGATATGCTACATCTACAGCATTCCCTTCATCTATCAAGCTTGTAACCCTATCATAAAAACAGATAAGAGTTGTCTGGCATGACTTATTTCTGAGAAATCTGTGCTGGCTTTTAGTGATTATGGCGTTGCTTTCTAAGTAATCTTTCCTGGAATTGATGTCAGGCTTACCAGGCAATAATTATTAGGGTCCTCTTTTTCCCCCTTCTTGAAGATGGGGATGACATTTGCCCTCCTCCAGTCTGCTAGGACTTCTCCTGTTCTCCAAGAATTCTGAAAGATTATTGCAAATGGTTCAGAAACGACTTCTGCCAGTTCTTTTAATATCGTTGGATGTAGTTCATCTGGCCCTGAGGACTTGAATTTATCTAGTTTAGCCAGATATTCCTGTTCTACTTCTCTAGTTATTCTGTGCTGCATTTCTCCCGCTTCCTCACCTGCTCCCCACGCCCCAGGTTGGGTACTTCTATCGTTTGGGAGAAAACTGAGGCAAAGAAGGTATTAAGTAGTTCTGTCTTCTCACTCCCTGCCCCCCGTTATTAATTGGTCACCTTCTCCACATAGTGATCCTATCATTCCCTTGTTTTTCCTTTTGCTGTGGACATATCTAAAAAAGTCCTTTTTATTGTTTTTGATGTCTCTGGCAAGCCTGAGTTCATTCTGCGCTTTAGCTTCTCTGACTTTCTCCCTACATCTCCTGGCTATTTGCTTGAGTTCCCCTTTGGTGGTTTCACCATTCTTTCATGTTTCCTGTACATGTTTCTTTTAACATTTAGCTCAGCTGAGAGTTCTTCAGTCAATCATTCTGGTTTCTTTAGACACCTGCCATTTTTCCTCCTTAATGGCACAGTTTTCAATTGTTCCTTCGGTATCTCACTTTTAAGAAACTCTCACCCATCATGCACTCCTCTCTCCTTTAGTATTCTTGTCCACAGGATTTCAGCAAGTAACTCCCTAAGTTTGGAGAAATCAGCTTTCTTAAAGTTTAGGATGCGTGTCTGGCTACACTTGGCTTCTCCTTCCCACTGATGTCAAACTCCAAGAGAGCACGGTCACTCCCTCCTAAGGATCCCACCACCTCCACCTCATCAACTAGGTCATCCCTGTTGGTCAGGATCAGATCTAAAATAGCCAATCCCCTTGTCGCCTCTTCCATCTTCTGGACCATGAAATTGTCTGCAAGGCAAGCAAGGAACCTGTTGGACCTTGCAGTCTTTGCAGAATTTGACTGTCAACAAATATCAGGATAATTGAAATCTCCCATTAACACGGCATCTCTCCTTTTTGAATGTGTGGCCATCTGCTCCAGGAAGGCCTCATCCAAGTCCTCAGGCTGGCCCGTAGGCCTGTAGAAAACCCCCACAATCACATCCCTATTGTTTCTCGCTCCCTTAATTCTTACCCAGATGCTTTCAACTTGGCTTCCCAGATTTAAGTCATGGATTTCTTCATAGGTGAAAACATCCTTGACATATAAGGCTATTCCTCCTCCTTTCTTGTTTCGTCTATTTCTGCGAAATAAGTTATACCCCCTCATTCCAACATTCCAATCATGAGATTCGTCCCACCAGGTTTCAGTGATGCCTTTTACATCATATTTTTTTGTTGTTGTACTAAGACAGTGGTTCTCAACCTGTGGGTCCCCAGATGTTTGTGGACTTCAGCTCCCAGAAGCCCTGAGCATTGACCATAGTGGCTGGGGCTTCTGGGAGCTGAAGTCCACAAACACCTGGGGACCCACAGGTTGAGAACCACTGTACTAAGAGTTGGAATTCATCTTGCTTATTGCCCATGCTCTGTGCATTAGTGTAGAGCAGTGGTTCTAACCTGTGGGTCCCCAGATGTTTTTGGACTTCAGCTCCCAGAAGCCCCAGCCACTATGGTCAATGCTCAGGGCTTCTGGGAGCTGAAGTCTGAAAACAATCTAGGGACTCACAGGTTGAGAACCACTGGTGTAGAGACACTTGAGATGATGTGCCCTTCGTGGAATTCCTGTACTAAAGTTACTTTCCCTCTCCCTGTTGGTCTCTAGTACTACTTGGCCTGCCCTGTCCATATCATTTGGGCTATTTTTCGCAGCACTCACTGAATCCTTGCCCAGAATACTACTGTCCCCCTTCCCAGTCAAACTCAGTTTAAAGACCTCCTGATTCGTTTTGTGAGACTGTTTGCAAAAACATTCCGGCTGACGGTTGTAAGGTGCCGGCCATCCCTTGCCAGAAGACCAGGCTCGTGGAAATGGAGGCCGTGATCCAAAAATCTGAATCGCTTCTGGTGGCACCATCTTTGGAGCCAGTTGTTGATCTCCACTATTCTTCTTTCCCTTCGTGGGCCATGTCCTTCCACCGGGAGAAGAGATGAAATGACAACCTGCGCACGAAGGTCCCTCAGCTTCTTACCCATAAGCTCGTAATCCTTCATGAAGACAAGCTAGGGGGAGGAGCTAGCAGCTCTTTATCTCTGCTTCCAGCAGCCCTGGAGGTCATTTCCAGAGGAGAGAGCAGAAGGTGAGCTGCGTCTGAGAAGACATCTTGACCAGGTGTCTTTTACAGGCTTCTGAGGCAGTGTTTGACTGTTTGTTTGTATATTCGTTTGTCTGTTTGCTCTGGCCGGTGCTCTCCATGAGCACATGGTCTAACTGACTAGCTAGGGGGAGGAACTAGCAGCTGTTAGTCCTAGCTGACTCACTGACGAGATAGGAGGAGGAGCTAGCAGTTCTTTATCTCTGCTTCCAGCGGCAAGACTTGTTGCCTTTGCCTCTCTCCAAAGCTGCGACAATGTGACTTGCCTGAGGTAATGCAGTGCATTTCCATGGTCAAATGGGGAATCAAACCCTGGTCTGTGGAGTCATAGTTTGGGTGGGCCACCATGTCCCTTTTGTCAGGGACACAGCAGTGTGGCTATGTGTGTGCACACCCGAACTACTCCCATTTTTTGGAAACGAGGGAGTAGTTTCAGCATCTGCAACCCCCCCAACCGCTAAATCCCTGTTGCTGCTGCTGCTGTCCAGCAGCCGAGCTTCGCAGACCCCCTGTGAGTGCTCCACAGAACCACAGGGGTCCCCAGACCCAAGTTAAGAACCACTGATCTACATGATCAAAGCCTTTGCTGTAACCTGTATGGCACAAATTGATCTCTCCTCACCAAAAAAATTCTTTGATGTGTTCCATTCGACAATGTACATTTTTTATATGATCCCTCGTGCCTCTTCCTTTTCTGAACCCAGCTTAGACCTCTGGCATTTCTCACTTCAAATGTGGTAAAAGCCTTTCTTGTAAAATCTTGAACACCACTTTGGTTGCATGGGATATTAGTACAATAGTCCAACAGTTACTATGTTCTCTGGTGTCCCTCTTCTTGAAGAATTGAATGAATACTGAATGTGCTTGGCCTGTGACCACTGTTTTCTGCATTTGTTGATAGATTTTTTTAAAAAATGAATGATTATGTCTCTACAGCTTGAAACAGCTCTATTGATATGCTACTTGTTCCTTGTCACTTACTTCTTCTAAGTTCTTTGACAGCCTTTTCTATTTCACTTTCTAAAATTATGAACTAATCTTCAAATGGTTCTTCCTTGAAGGAATCTGTCATACCTTCATTTCTTTTATACAATCCCTCCATGTACTGTTTTAATCAACTTTTATTTTGTCCTGAGCACATAATGTGTTCCCCTGTTGGACATATAGCATCCTTATTATTCATTTGAAATTTCCAACTGGATCCTAGGGAAGAGATCTCTTTTCTACCTTTTTTGTTTTCTTCCTCTGTTTTTCTGCACTGATTATTATAATAGTACTCTTTATCTTTACACACAAATCTGAATAGTTGAGTTCAGGATTATGACCTTGTTCTGTCACATTTTACTTTTGCTTCTAATCTTTAGTTAACCATTTGAAGAGTTTAATCTGTCATCCAGTTAGGCTTTTCCTTCTTTCTGGCAACAGGTAGCATCTTTTCAGTTATTCTCTGACAATGTCCCTGACTCTGGTCAATTAGGCTTAGTAAGGTAATTCTGTTCTTCATATGGCCTTTAAATTCTACTGGGATGTTTTTCAAGTTGTATTCTGGCATACTCTTGATTTAGTGTTCTTCTTTAGCTTTACCCTAATTTTTGATATCAGCAATGCATGCTCTGTACCACATTCTGCTCCTGGTCTTGTTTTGCAGAGAGAATGGAGCTTCTTCACCTTCTGTTTCCAATTATGTAGTCTATATGATTTCTATATGGGTTATCAGGTGATGTCCACATATATAGTCACCTCTTTGGTTATAAGTATACACTGTATAATTATCTGGTTGAAAATGTACCACTTCTGTTCACTTTAGCTCGTTCACAGAAAGTATGGCTATGTCTATGCAGTCCATTTCTTGTTTACAATTTCCAGCTTTCCTTGATTCATGCTTCTCACATTCCATTTCCTATGACATGCATTGTTCAGTTTCAGCTTTTCTTTTAAGTCTGCATGTGCTGCACTGAACATCCATCTAGCTTGATTCCATTGTGTCATTGCAAACAGAACTACTCATCTGGTTATATTTTTCTTTCTTCCCCCTTTCCTCTTCTGTTTCTTTTCTTTTTTTGCTGTGACTGTATTTTGAACTGGTTACTCTACTTCCCAGGATAAAGTATGCATCATCTTCATTTGAAGTGCTGATTGCTGGTTAATCCTTTTCCCCTATTTAAATATTCAGAATTATTCTTTCATAATCCCTTTGTTTTTGCTTTAGAAATGAAAACAACCCATACACATCTGTTATATCTCTAAAAGGGGCAAGATTAATGGTGGACACTTTATCCATTTAGCATGAGGGAATTAATAGTAAGCCACTGTAAAAAAATAAATAGAAATTTTCTATAATAATTCCTTCAGAGATTTTCATTGCTGTTCCAAGGAAACACAGAGTAGTAGAATACAGTACAAAGTTCATGTGAGTGCAACCTCTGTTTTCTCTTCTGGGTAAGATATTGTGAGCGTGAAGAATATGTTTGCTTTTTCGTGTTATGCAAACCTCTGCATCCTTGCTACAGCTAGCAAATTCTTACCTCATTGGAGCTGATGGTTTTTCCAAATATAACTAGATTTGAAAAAACAAAAACAAATATAACAAATGTACATATGGAAGCCTGAAGGGAAAACTGGAAAAATTTAACTTGATATCAATTCAACCAAACTGTGGTGGTTTCTTGTTTATTTTATGCAGCCAGTAGGCAGGGGAAAACTCTCTGATGAATAACCTTTGAGCATGGAGAATCAAATTCTGAACAGAATATTCTCAGCAAAATGACAGGTATTCCAAATCTGAGTTATATGAAATACAAAAAGTTAATTTCATTTCCACAGAGGCACAGAAGTATAGGCAGCGGTACTCAACAGTGTGGCTCAGAAGTGAGAAATATTTTACCAAATGAAATATGCAAGCAATTACTTCTTTTACTTCTAAAGTCCTTGACAGAAGCTCAACTAGTTTTTCATAATTAATTTAAAACTTGAATTGATCTGGTCTGGTCTGTGCTGCTTCTGTGTTAATTGTTTCCATTATGGGCTTGTAATTCTCAAAAGGAAATATCTGCACAATTTTATATCTTTCATTTTGAACTATCTGCAAAAGTAAAATACGTATGTTACATCAATGGCCAACCTCACTGAATCCTTGCAGAAACATTTCACTGACCTCCATAGGTCTGACTACAAAATGCACAGCTTGGTGATCAAAGTAACATTTTCTGTACTTTTCTTTATACATAAACAGCTTGATGCTTCTATTACTAGCTAGTTTGGAAAAATTAAATTAGAAAAAACAACAAGGTGTGTACTACGTGAAAAAAACAAACCATGGCACTACTCTAGTGCAATTAAATTAATACTTGGCACTGTTACATTAATGTAGCATTAAAAGTAGTAAATTTCAACGTGTGATAACTCACAAGGCATAGCCCACGCACTGCACAAAGCAATTTCTCACAGTACTCTCATACAGTTTGTCTCATCCCTTAGGTCATAAGAAACATATATATATATATGACAGCAGCTATAGCTAGGCATTCCACACTGTTTTGTACCCAAAGGCAACCAGATGGGGGGAAAAACACCACTTTCTTGGCCCTTGATCATCTTTGTATGGTGGAAGAGGTACATGGAATAACACTCCACATGTATAAACTAATGCATGATACAGGAATCCATACATGTGACCTTGGCCAATAGGCAGGGATTTTGAAAACCGAAGTTCAATTCTGACTGTCTTTTCAAGTGAACAATTCAAATCAGTGCTTCTTTATCATGGTTCTAGAGATGTTTGGGACTTTGGCTTTAATTTAAACTATAAAGTGCAAAACATCTAGAGGACCACAGTAAAGAAGCACTGGTTTGGAATGCTCACTTGAAAAGACAGTCAGAATTTAACAAATGGTCTGAATCCAACTCCTACTGAATTATATAATCATGTTAAACACACACAAATCTCAAATACAGGACAGTTGGACAGTCATTTCACATACTCAGCAGCCAATCATCAAATAAACAAGTTCTGTAGAGGAACATTCTCTCTGGCCTTAGACCATTTTCGAACCACTTTCATTTATAGTAGAGATTTCAATATCTTACAGAGATAACTCTATTTCATTCTAATACAGTGATATAACTTTCAATATAGCATAAAATGTATGACCCTAGAAAATTAAATTCTAAACAGAGCATTACAGTTTTAATTTGAAATAACAGTCTAAATGTCATACTATCTAAAAATAATGTATTACACTTCCTAATGTATTGCCTCCCCCAACAGATACACGTAACACTCACACATTAGTTGGTGACTGGTCCTAAAAGAGGAAGCGAGTCATGTATATGTATTGTTGTTCACTGCTATCAAATTAACTTTGACTTGTGGCAACCATCCTGCTCAGGTCTTGCAAATTCAGGGACATGGCTCCTTTAACTGAGTCTATCCATCTGGCCTTCCTATCAGTTTTCTTCAATGTCCAGCTTTCACAAACATACATAGAAATTGGAAAAATGGTGGTATGGACAATTCTAACCTTACTATTCAATGATATACCTTTACACTTGAGGAGCTTATCTAGTTCCTTCATAGTTGCCCTTCCAGGGCCCTTTCCGCAAGTTACCTGCTCGAGGAGGTGGGGGGTGCCGTTCGCGCAAGCAGCCTCTTGCGCGAGGCACTCGCATCGCTCCTCCATTCTCCCGTAGCGCGAGTGCCCTGCCCCTTCCTTCTGCAGTGCAGTCTGGGAGCTGTAGGCTGCACTGGGGGAGGAAGCGCGGCCGTCCCACTCGTCCAACGCACTGCAGGGCAGGTAAGTGTGCGAGGGCCCCGGGAGCCTTTTCAGCTTGAAGCCAAAAATAAAAAAATTCATGCGCGGTCCGCGTTAGGCTCTTGAGCATCGCGTAAATGGGAGTGTGTTGTACGGACCGCTCCTCCCTGGTGGCGCAGTGGTTAAATGCCAGTACTGCAACCACAAGGTTGTGAGTTCGATCCTGCCAGGCTCCAAGGTTGACTCAGCCTTCCATCCTTTCGTAGGTCGGTAAAATGAGTACCCAGCTTGTTGGGGGCAATTAGCTAAAAATACATTGTAAACTGCTTAGATAGCACTTAGTTGATAGGCGGTATAGAAATAAATGCTATTGCTATTGTACAGACCGCTCAAGGGGCCCTCTCGCATAAGAAACTGTGTGCGAAAAGGGCCCAGGTCTTAGTCTTCTTCCTTCTTGATTGCAGTCTCCATTCTGATTAATGACTGAGCCAAGGTACGGAAAACTTTGAACTATTTCAATGTCTTCATCATCTGCTAAAGGTTCTCTGTTCATTACTTCTGTTTTCTTAATGTTCAGTTGTAAACCTGCTTTTGTACTTTCTGTCTTGACTTTCTTCAGTAATTGTTCCAAGTCTTAGATGTTTTCACTAGTGGAATGGTGTCATCTGGATGTCTTAAATTTTTCATGTTCCTTCTTTCAGCTTTCATGCCTCCTTCCTCTGAGTCTAATCCTGCTTTACATATATGTTCAGCATACAAGTTAAACAGGGAGATAAAATGCATCCTTGCCCGATCCCCTTGCCAACTAGAAACCACTCCATTTTTCCATATTCCATCTGCATCAAGACAATCAAATGTTATGGCACTCCCATTTCTTTAAAAGTGATCCATAGTTTCTCATGATCTACACAATCATGATTTGCTATAATCTATGAAGCACAGGCTAATTTACTTTGGAAATTCTTTGGTGTTCTCCATTATCCAATGTATGTTTGCAATGTGATCCCTTATGTCTCTTCCTTTCCTGAACCCAGTTTGGACATCTGGAATTTCTCATTCCATATATGATATAAGTCTTTCTTGTAGAATTTTGAGCATGCCTTTGCTTGCAGGGGAAATTAATGCGATGGTCCTGTGATTACTGCAGTCCCTGGTATCCCCTTTCTTGAGGACTAGAATGTATATTGAGCATTTCCAATCTTTGGGCCATTTTTTTATTTTCCATATTTGCTAACAAATTTTAGTTAAAACTAGGGTAGATTCCATTTCTGTAGACTGAAGCTACTCTATTGGTTAGGCATCCGTTTCTGGTGATTTATTTCTCCCAAGGGCTCTGAGTGCAGCTTTCACTTCACTTTCTAAAACTGGAGGTTCATCTTCATATGGTTCTTTTTGAATGAATCTGTCAGCCTTTCATCTCTTTTACATAATTCTCCTGCATATTGTTTACATCATCTTTTTATTTCTATTTGGTCATGTAATGTGCTCCATGGCTGGTCAAAGACTGCTCTTGGTTTAAATTTCCCTTTGATTTCTCAGATCTTGTAGAAGAGGTCTGTTGTTCTTCCTTTTTTGTTGTCATCTTCAAGTTTTTTGCATTGATTTTCATTATGGTCCTTTTTGTTCCTGCACACAAATTGTCAAACAGCTGCATTCAGGGATCTGACTCTAGTACTGTCACTTTTTATTTTTGCTTCTCATCTGAAAGGGAAGACAGGAAAGGAATTTTGCTCTATTTTAAATTATAACTATGGAAAAGTGTGCATGTTGATAAAGATGTTCTTGTTTATTTCTGGGTATGTCCCAAATAATAATCACAGTAATAATAATAATAATAATAAAAATGATAATAATAATAGGTTAGAAGAATAATAAGTTAGAATCATCATCATCATCATCTGCTTGAAGAGTTTCATCTGTCATCCATTGAGGCTTCTCTTTCTTTTTGGCTACAGCTGGCATCTTTGTGCTTGTTCCTGGACAGGGTCCCTGCATTCAGTCCAGAGTTCTTCTGGCTCCTGGTTGATTAGGCATAACAGTGCAAATTTATTTTTCAGATTATCATTAAAGTCTATGTGGATGTTCTTCAGGTTGTATTTTGGCATGACAGTTGGTTTAGTGTTCTTCTTTAGTTTTACTTTAGTAGTTCATGGTCTGTGCCACAATCTGCTCATGGTCTTGTTTTTGCAAAGAGAATGGTACTTCTCCATCTTCTGCTTCTGATTATGTAGTCCATTTGATTTCTGTATTGGTCATGATGTGATGTCCATATATTGTGCACCCTCTGGATACATAAGGTTCTGTTCCAGGAACCCCAATGTAAAACAAAAAACCGAAGTGTCAAGTTCCATTGTAGACAATGGACACAATGTGCATGTGCTCACACAGGCAAAAGTGTGTGCTGCATCCACTGACTAAAATGGGAGCAACATGCCTTGCAACTTCACATTCATATATGCAGAGATTGCCCTAGAAGAGGGCACACTGTATATAGTCGCTTCTTGTGTTGCTTGAAGAATGTATTTGCACTAAATCTTTCAATATCTTCTGTCTCTGAAGTTGGAGCATATACTTGGATTACGGTTATATTGATGGATTTTCCCTGAAGTCTTATTGACATAATTCGGTCAGACTTTCCATTGCATCTTTGATTGCTTTTGTTATAATTCTCCTCACTATAAATGTCACCCCATTTCTTTTGAGATTTTCATTTCCTGAGTAAAACACTATAATTATCTGACACAAAATGTCCTATTCCTGTCCACTTTAGCTCACTCAGTCCAAGTATTGCAATATTTATACATTCCATTTCTTTTTTTACTACGTCTAGCTTCCCCTGATTCATGCTTCTCACATAGGCTGTACATGGTAAAAGACATTCAAAAGGGGTTTACCGTGCCTCCTTCGGCGCAGTACAAACAAGCGCTAGTTATGGAGCTACTGTGTTTCATAATCTGATTCCTGCAATGCTGTGAAACACCCACAATTGCCATCAGACTCCATCACACTATAAGAGGTGATAAAAATACCATTCACACAAGGATGCCCTTGAACATTTACTAACATTTGCTTGTGATTAAGTAACAGCCAAGTGACCAGCATTTCAAATCTACAAAATAGCTTAACACTACACAAACAAGCTAGTCTGAATCTTGAGCATTGCCACTCCTTTCTATTAATCTGAAGGACAAGATCGTAAGTACTTACTTGTGAGTTTAAGCTAACTACTCTTTGTCTTCAAGCATGGCAAGAATAAACTGTGTTTCAACTATGCTTTACTGAGACAAGCCATGATTAAACTGTTTTTTAATCTTAGTTTGTTCCAATAATCTATGCCGTAAAGCCAACCACAGTTCTTATGGTTAGAAGAGCCATGCTAAATCAAATTGAAGTGCAACAGTCCTCTTCCACTCATTCTCCCCAGCAGCAGAAATACTGAGGCACATAGAGAGACTATATATTCATCCCCAGTTGTGGTGGCATGCCTTCAAGTTGTTTCTGATCCATGGTGAAGCTAAGGCAAACCTATCACAGGTTTTTCTTGACAAGACTTCTTCAGAGAAGGTTTGTACTTGCCTTAGAATCGTAGAATCATAGAGTTGGAAGAGACCCCAGGGGCCATCCAGTCCAACCCCCTGCTATGCAGGAACATACATCAAAACATTCCCAACAGATGGCCATCCAGCCTCTGCTTAAAAACCTCCAAAGAAGGAGACTCCACCACACTCTGAGGCAGCATATTCCACTGCCGGACAGCTCTGACCATCAGGAAGTTCTTGCTGAGGTTCAAGTGGAATTTCCTTTCCTGCAGCTTGAATCCATTGCTCCTTGTCCTAGTCTCTGGAGCAGCAGAAAACAAGCCCACTACCTTCTCAATATGAAATCCCTTCAGATATTTAAACATGACTATCATGTCCCCTCTTAACCTTCTCTTCTTCAGACTAAACATACTCAGCTCCCTACATTGTTCCTCATAGGGCATGTCTTTCAGACCCGTCACCATTTTGGTTGCCCCCCTCTGGACATGTTCCAGCTTGTCGATACCCTTCTTGAATTGAGATGCCCAGAACTGGACACAGGATTCCAAATGAGGCCTAACCAATGCAGAATAGAGTGGTACCATTACTTCCCTTGATCTAGACACCATACTCCTATTGATGCAACCAAGAATCGCATTGGCTTTCTTGGCTGCTGCGTCACACTGCTGACTCATGTTCAACTTGTGATCTGCCAAGACTCCTAGATCCCTTTCACATGCCTTCCTGAGGCTGAGAGTGTGTAAGGTCACCCAGTGGATTTCCAAGACCAGGACTGAACCCTGGTCTTCAGAGTCCTAGTCCAATGTCCAAATCAAAATGCCAGGTTGGCTGTTCCATCCACAGTTGTTGCTGTTGTTGCTGTTGTGTGCCTTCAAGTCATTTCCAACCTATGGTGACCCTCAGATGGAGCTATCACAGGGTTTTCTGTGGCTGAAAATGTGTGATACATCCAAGGTCACCCAGTGAGTTCACTTGGCTGAGCAAGGATCAAACTCTGGCCTCTAGCGGATAGTCCAATGCTGAAACCACTATATCAAGCTGGCTCTCTCCATCCACCATTAGTAGCAATTAATGTATCCATTTTTATGAATTTGTCCCCTTTAAAGCTGTCCAAATTGACATCTATCACTTCTTGTGACAGCAAGTTTCACGGTTTAGCTTTATGTTACTGTGGGAAAGTATACTTTGGTTTTTTTTATCTCGATTCTTCCACAACTCAACTTCAGTGAATGACCTCAGGTTTTATTATCAGAAGAAAAGAGAAAAGTTTCCCTCTATCTCCTTTTTTCCCCTACCTCACACACAATCTGATGATAACACCCAACTCTACCTCTCCTTTCCACCTGATTCCAAGGAAGCTGTCTTAGTGCTGAACCAATATCTGTTGTCAGTAATGAACTGGATGAGGGCAAAAAAATTGAAGCTTAATCCAGACAAGACATAGGTGCTCCTGGTCAGTCATAAGGCAGATAAGGGAATAGGGACTTTGCCTGTGCTGGATGGAATGTACAAACCTTTTATTTGCAAAATTTTGATAGGATACAATATAACTGGGCACCGAAGATACCCTCTCTGCCACTACCACCCCTCCCACACACACACACACTGTCATTTTGAAAATAATTAATATATGAAACCTGTGCTTGCAAGACAATCTAAGTTTAATAACCACAAAGCTGTTGGGACTGAAACAAAGCAATGCTACAGAGAGATCTTCTGTCTGAATAGGAAAAGTTCAACCTAATTATTTAAATTAAGTAGTCATTTTTAATGTGCATCTATAATAATTACAAAATATTAAAATGTCATGGAGAACCAGTTAAAGATATCACACCATTAATGGATTACTATAGCTAAAGCTGCAACTACTTCTCTGGTGACATTTTAAAGACTGATTCAATTGACCAGTGTTAGTGTGTCACCCTATGCAGCCTATTCAGCGGTTTCCAATTAGTTGATAATAAAAAAGAATTTCAAATTTCATTCATTTTTAAACAATTCCATTAATTCAAGTTATTTTTTTTTAAAAAGTCAATAGCTTGGCATAAGAACATTTCTCCTAAGAACCAAGGATATATAGTATTCCAAAACAAGAATTGACATGACTGCATTGATGTTTATAGTAATTCCATCAAGTAGTAAACCCCGGCCTGGTCAATGTGTCATCAATGCTGGAATGAAAATTCTAACAACAGCACTTAAATGATTCTGTCCATCCCATGAACAAAGGGAAAATTGCATATAAGGTGAATTGTGCCTAAAATTAGTTTCTACATAGGACATGTCGCAGTTTTCACTAACGTGCAACATATACATTAACTAATATTGCATTGCCAACCAAAGACATGCTTATTATTTAGACAATAACTCAACTTTTTAATGAGGAAATGCGACATATAGTTTCATCCTTAAGGGAATCAAAAGAGCAGGAAAAGAATGAGAATGCATAGAGATTCCAACTCTTTCTTCAATGTAGGATCTGTAATTCTCACCCTTTGGTTCCATATCCTGCACTTGGGTTTATCAGAGAACAACTCTGCTCCATCTCTTATTAGAGTTTCAGGTATAAGAAGAGTGTTATTTAAGGATGGGAAGCCCTGTGTCTCCCTAGGGAATGCAAGACATTTTGTCAGGCCTAAAACAAATCAGGGGAACCAAAATTGGCCCAGCACCCCATAAGGCGTAAGGGGCATTTCAAAGCTATTTTTCTTTTCTTTTTTTTAATGGGGGTATCGTGGTGGACAGTGCCCTGGGAGGTTACAAATAGCCCATTTGCCATATTTTGCCCAGCTCTGTGGTGCTGGTTACCTCTCTCCATATTGTGTCACCAGCAAAGCTGATAGGTTCCAAATAACTTATAAGAAATCTGAACAGCACATGGCTTGTGACAGAGCCTTGCAGCGCTTCATCTGAGACCTCCTTCCAGCCAGCAGTAGCACCTTTAATGGCACTCTTTCATTATAACTGTTCAACCAGCCATGGATCCATTTAACAGTATTAGCTCCTAGCCCACATTTTGTCAACTTGTCAACAAGGATATAATGGAACACTTGTCAAATGCATTGTTGAAATTAAGTACCATTAAGTTCACTGTGTCCCCATGCCCTATACGGCTAGTAATTTTATTAAAAAGACAGAGACAAGATTGGCCTGACATGACTTGTCCTAGTAATCAATGCATTATTTTCTTGATGCTCACAGAATGACTACTTACAACTCTGTATAGTGTTAACACTACGTTCACTGGTCTGCAGTTTCTCAAATCAAACTTCCCTTCTTTTTGAAGATGGGAAAACTATACGCCTTTTCCTATCTTCCCTATCTTGCTGTTTTGTAAAAATCATGGTTTTTTTGTTGTTTTGTTTTGTTTTTTGTTTTTTTTGGCTAACCAATCTTCAACATCAAGTATACACGGCCCTCAAGGGTGGTGAGGTACAGAGTGTTCCCTCTGCTCCTCTTTGTTTTTCTGGGACTCACGTAGTGAATCCCAGAAAACAGCGCTCATGGGGAAGAGACAAAACAGTAAGAGAAGATAATCTGTTTCTTTCACTTAAACAATTCTGTTGCCAGCATTCAGTACCATATCTATACATTGAACAGATTTAACATATCCCGGGGCCTAGATTTTTTTTGCTTGTTACCAGTATGACACGCAACATCCACTCATCTATTTCAATATTCATTTACGTCTTCAATTACTTGCTTGATGGTTAAGCTGTTGGCTCATTTTATTACTGTGTAATTCACTAGCTATCATATTTGTTTTATATCACCAAATCAAGCTAAAATACAGTGGAACATTACATGCCACCTTGTTTTAATTATGAAAAAAGGTGATCAAGTCTTAGTATAATTTATTCTGATACTGCTAACCAAATTGTAAGTATGATTGTTAGAAAACACTGTGATTTTGAAGAAGTGGGTTTTAGAATAACCTGCTCTCATTTGTTACGAATTAAAATGTTATATTCCAGAGGTAAAACAAACTCATCAGTTGAAAATGATAGAATTTAATACTCATTAATAAATAATTTTTTACATTCCTTTTTTATATTCTGCATGGAAAAGAATTGCAACATCAGCACTGTGGCCTGTAAAGTTAACTAATACTTTAGAATGATTAATCTACTGCAAAAAGTAAGTCTCTGAAAGCTGATTAATTAAAAGAATTAATCTTGTATTTATGGCTGCACAAATAGTTACCAGTAAATTCAATACTGCAAGTCGCCATTGGGAATTTTCTTTAAATAACCTCTGAAAAGTAGCTGACAAAGTTAATTGTGGTTTGGAGTTTGTAATGTATGTAGAAATATGTATGTTATTTATCATTGCTGTCCTTAAACCAAATTACTTGCATTAAAAATGGAGTCAAAGACAGCGTTTAGAACCACTCTTTTATCATTGTTTTGTGCAGCCATTTGCAACATGTAGCCATTTCATCTATTCTTTTCAAGACTCACCCTAACTCTTCCTTTATTTATCCTTCCTTGAATACATGGGGGCTACAGAAGGAGGGCTCTGCACTACAGGCTGCCAAAGAGATGTGATATCATAGGCTGCAAAACATATTGCCCACTTCCCACATTTATACACTCATTTAAAAAAAAAATAACAAGTAAGGCGTGGCTCCTAATTGGTTCTCCAGTCACATAACTGGGAAGGGGGCATTTCCCACCAAGTCTTTCTTTTCAGCTGCAGCCCACATCTTTTGAGGTTCCCCCACCCATCATGAAACCATTTTCAGGAATTACAGTGGACTTTAGAAGAAGGCACAGAATTCTAATTTCATCCATGGAAGGAAAGTTAGGATTTACACCTAAAACTGTTAAAAGCCCCAAGAGCACTGCATCCTACTTTAAGCATAAAGCAGTAACAGCTTTCTGCCATTTTTCAAGGGGCAGAAGTTCAGCACCCATAAATTCCTGCCTCAAGCATGGCATTGTAAGAATGAGTCACAAATTTGGAGGAAAAGAAAGTCATTTTGCCAGACAGTTACATAGGCTTACCTGCTGGCGTATTTATCAAAACCAGATTTTCTGTTTTGTTTTTTTTAATAAATAACACCTTAGTTATTCATAGCTAAAGAATGCCTAATCTCTAAAAATAATCAGCAGTTTGGATTTTGGAAAAAGAAAGGATGAAGAGAAGTTTGGATTTCAAATTTGGTCACATGCAAATCTACTAGACCCAAAGCCAAACTAGGTTACACTTCATTTATAGATACTGTTGTTGTGTGCCTTCAAGTCACTTCTGACTTATGGTGACCCTAAGGTGACCCTATCATGGGGTTTTATTGGCAAGATTTATTAAGAAGGGGTTTCCCTTTGCCTTTGCCTTCCTCTGAGGCTGAGAGAGTATGACTTGCCCAAAGTCACTCAGTGGGTATCCATGGCTGAGTGACGATTCAAACCTTGGTCTCTAGGGTCATAGACCAACAGTCAAACCACACTATGCTGACTCAGTTTATTCACTCAGTCACTTCACTTATATACATATATCTGATGGAAGGATGAGAATCCAAGAAAGTTATTGGCAAATAAGAATTCTAAGCTACCACAAGACTTTGCCAACAGAGTTAACAAGATTACCCCCCCTCAGAATTTATATAGTGATGGTATAAACAGTACAGTACTCACAAAAGTTTCCAAAAGATACTGCCATCAAAGCATCATATAAAAGACAATCAAAATTGTTTCATAAAAGATAAATTATTTTCAAAATCATTATATCAAAGAGTTGATTTATAATTTCATTTGTTGTTGTTGTTATCTCCCTTCGACCTTGACTTATGTCTTAGGTTTCTCTTGGTAAGATTTTGTTCAGAGAGGGTTTGCCATTGTCTTACTCTGAAGCTGAGGCAATGTGACCTGCCTGAAGTCATTCAGTGGGTTTCCATGGCTGAGTGAGGATTCTAAGCTACTCTCCCAGCGTCTTAGACAAATGAAACCAAACTCAAACCATTACACCACATTGGCTCTCCATAACTTTAGGCTTTTAGAATAAATTCAAGCTAACAGAAAAGGCAACTTCTGGCCTAGGGAGGGCGAGTCCTCTGCTCACGGTAGTACAGTAGGTCCCTCATTATCCGCTGATTCAGTTATCTACGGTTGGCGACAGGCATGCAGAGAATGGGAGATTGCCCACTCTGCACACCCCTGCCGGCTGGAACCAACGTGCCCGTACGAGTGGTGGAAGTGGGTGTGCAGAGAATGGGAAATCGCCTGCTCTGCATGCCCCTGCTGGCTGGAGTGAGCGAGTGGAGGCCCCGAGATGTGCAGGGACGTGGTGAATGCCTGCCCTACACACTGCTGCAGGAGAACTGTACTTTAAAATCATTTTTGGGGGTGTTGACAGGGCATTTGCTACTATCCACAGATTTCAGTATCCGCGGGGGTGGAGGGGCAGAACCAATCCCCCGCAGATATGGGGGTCCTACCGCATAAGATGAATCACTTTTTGGACTAGGTGGTCATAATCTATAAAGCTGAACACTTCATTGAGAACAGATGGCAATTAGGAACATGAGGCAAGTCTGGACTATTTGAAAAAAAATGTATCTCCCTATAAGAATCTGCAAAGGAAGGCTTTCTCTCAGTCCCGCCACCATTTCAGGCTCACCTGGTAAGGACAAAGGAAAGAGCCTTCTCAGTGGCTGCTCCCACCCTGTGGAATGCTCTTCCATGGGAGGCTAGGCTGGCTCCCTCCCTGCTTTCCTTTAGTAGGCATATAAAGGCATTTCTTTTTAAAGAGGCCTTTAATGAGCGAGCAGGAGAGCTTTTGATTTATTTATTAGCCATTTTTAACATGTATTGCAAGTTTAACGAATTGTAAATGTATAATTTTATACCTTTCTTAATGTTTTTAATTGTTTAAATGTTTTTATTGTTTTTAAACTTTGTGAAAGCTGCCTTGAGTCCCACTTTGAGGGAAAAGGCAACACAGAAATTCAATCAATCAATCTTCTTGCAGCTTATAAATGCTTCTTTCTGGGGCAAATTGCTTTCATTTTAATTAGATGAACAAGTTCATAGTCCATGAGATGATAAGGAAAAAAAAATAATGAGGAAAAGGCATTTGGGAACATCAGATTCAGAACTTTTGTTGGTTGAATGCACTGTCTCAGGGATGAGGAAAGGAAGGCTTTCCAGACACTTTTGGACTTCAGCTTCCACCATACTTCACACCTATCTTAGCAAGGATGATAAGAGTTGCAATCCAACATCTGGAAAGTCTGTTCCTCATTCTTTGTATACCCTAATCCTATTTGTTTTTGCAGTCCATGCTATGCTTTAAACACATATGAAAATCAGTGCTGTTCCTTTGACTGATTTCTTTTGGTCACTCAAAATCCTCCCCAACACAGCAAGCAGTGCACAGGCAAATACACAAGAACAAGGTAACATTCTAAAGGATAAGAAAAAGGACATGTTGAAAAAAAGTATTAATTAATTATAACAAATTTCCCTCAACCCTGCAGTCATGAAAGCCTATGCATCTTCAATTTTCTTTCTGTTTCTTTCTTGATTTGCACTGAACTAGATTTTCTTATTATTCATCTGTTTTACGCATTCCCTGCCATCCAATGTGGCACTGACATCCATTTACCACAAAGCAATAAAATGTGCAGCCATTCGAGAAATAGAGACAAACATCTTTAACTAAAAGCTTAAATTTTTTCTTTCTTTTGACCTGACTAATAATCTGTCAAAGATGACCAGCTTTTCTACGGTGTACAGAAAGTCATACAGTATATGTTATATAACTGCAACTCTTCACTTTCTTTTTTTTTTCAAGTCAGTAAGGTGAACAAGTCGATGACTGCCACAGGTAATCTTGCTTTGTTTTCATCAAGTCAACAAACATCTGTGCCTCTTAATCATGGTCCACTTAGGAAAATGTTGAGACACTGATATAAGATTTTGTCTGAAATTCTTTTCCACGGCATTTCTGACAATCACTTTTATGACATAAAATGAAATCCAAGGCTGGAAAGAAAACAGGAGTTTCTTGGTAGCAGTGGTTCTATAGCTTCCTCTTCAGGGACTGGAGAAAACTATCACTTTTTCGCAACTAGATGATTACATATTCCCACTTTGCTACTTGCTTGTCAGTATATATTAGGAGCATGTTACTGCAGAGGGAGCAGTGAATTCTTCTGCATCTCTTAGTTGAATAATTTCAATTGTGGCTCTGTTCGCATGAAACCTTGTAATCATTCCCTGGCTGACTAGCAGAAGGAAAATTCCACAAGGAACAATCTAAACTCAGAAAGTGATTGCTGTTTCCAATTCATTCGAAATCATAAAAGACCCTTGCTCTTTTCAAACATTCAGATGTAATGATGGTTTCAAACACTGATATCTGAGATAAGCATCTTTTCAAGTCATTTTCAGTACTAAAGTGCAAATTGCAAGGTAGAGTTTTAATCCATAGAACAAATATACTGATTACTTCTGATAAAACATTTCAGTTGACTATGGGCGGTCAGACAGAACTTAGTAACTAGATCAGAGACTGGAAATGTTACTTTTTTGGACTATGATTTCTGGAATTTGTTGGCCAGCTGGAGTATTCCAGGAGTTGTAATTCAAACCAGTAATATCTCCAAGTTCTAACATCGATTCTAGTGCTCATATAAGTGAGAACTACGACATGCCTTCAGAACTTCATACAGAATGTTCCTCCAAAGAAACACAAAAATCCAAGCAGTTAAAAAAGGAAAAGTAGGATGTCAGAGAGAGGGTTTGGTTAGAACTTTCTTCTCTGACATCAAGTTTGTATGCGTGTGCGCATGCGTGTGTATCTATATATCAACTTTGTTGTATGTAAGTGTGTGTGTGTGTGTGTGTGTGTGTGTGTTTTAGAACATCATATGAGCCATTACCTACAGATTTAGATTTCAGTGATGAGTATGGTTTGGATGACATCCTGGCATGTATTCTTCAGGGCAATTAGCTGCGTGCCCTTTGTGCACCTCTGGCTGAAGGTCCATATTCTACATTTGAGAGCTGCTCTAATAGGAAAGAGTAAATTTCCATTCTTTGAAGCCAGATTAAGATTAATGCAAAACAGGGGGAAAAAAGAAAAAAAAGTTTTATTGTTTTTATTGTTTATAGAATGCAAATCCTGGGGTTCCATTAACTAATGTCTCAGATATGATATCTTAAGAAACTGGATTAGGACTTGCTAGGGATCTTCTCTCCTAATGCAACTGCAATCTTCCCATTTACAACAAATCCTATGGTTTAAAAAGAAAATCTTTTACTTTGCATGAGTGCAATTTGGATGCCATCATCCATGTGAAACTACTACCTGTTTTCCTCTGCTTGAAGCAAGTGCCCACAATGACCATGCATTATAAATTGAGTGCACTTTAATTTGCTTTTTCTGTAACATTATATTTGCAGCATGCCTACCAAGAGGAACAGCACTGCAATGAATGAGCCTGAAGAGGAGAGTGAACCACATTTCACTGGAATAATTTGTTTTTGCGAAGAAGCAGGTATGTGGTATAATTAAGCAGGGATGTCAGTGAACAAGGCAGGCACTTAACAGGTGCATCTTAATTATCCATAACCAACCAAGATTGAGCAACAAGAAAATGATCCCCTGGACTAATGCATGAGTGAAATAGGCTATGCATATTTACAAGAGGCACAGCTGTCACTTCTTAATGATAGCTGAATCAAAAAACACTGAGCTGTAACTAATTATTTTAAGAAAGAGAAAAGGGGAGGAGGATAAACGGAGTCTAGAATGACATGCACACCCAGCATGTATTACACCACCTGTATTATCACAGCCTAGGCTGCTGCCTCACGCTGACTATTCCATCCCAACACACCTCCTTATTTTAATCAGTGGGGAGATTACAAGGCTTTTCCATATTGTATTGTGAGCTTCCTTGCACAATGAGCTTCTTATTTGCCCACAAAAGGTACTAGAAAGATGACTACAAATCCAGTCAACAAGTTATGAAGAAATGACAGTACACATTACAATCATGCCTATGGAAAGTCAGTACAGGGCAATAACTGGATTGCAATTCAGGGAGACCAACCTTCAAATACTGAGTATGAATGGGAGTAATGCATGTTGAAGTCAAATGGTTGTCTGCTATTCTCTAGACAGCTCTCAACAATGTTTCCTTCTTTAGGGGCACATTGTGATCTCCTTGACTGGTTAATGAAGTCTGAGAGGTTTGTGCCTTGCATAACTACTAATGGGGGGCTACTCTTTGGACTCTGCTGAAGAATAGGAAAAATTGTGCTGAATATCTTGCTGTTTGAAGGAGGTACTGTTTCATCAGCATTCCTCTGATATGATACGATATTTCATATTACACTGAGGGGAGCAGTGACGGTATTCAGCCTGCAGTAGCTTCAGGGAGATGGATGAAGGAAATATGGGTCATTTCTGCACTACACTGTTATAGTGCTATTATTCCACTTTCAACATCCTATGGAATCCTGCGGTTTGCAGTTTAGGGAGGAGCCTCAAAGGCCCTTCTGCAGCAGCTGCTGCTGCTTGAGATTCAATAGTCTGGGTTGTAGTTTATTTCAACCATTCCCCATTCTGGCCTGCTTCTTCCCAGGCTAGCTCTTCCATAATTCCACTGAGAGAGAATATTTAGTTCTGTGCTATTTTAATTTGCTGGTTTCAGATCCTACCCATTCCAGAGCTGTTTTTTTGTAAAGGAATTGTCAACAGACTTTTGTCCTGGATCTTGATCCTAGTTTTCTGCCAATATATTTAAAAGTGGCCTTATTGATTCATTGTCCATGGACCACTTAGGCTAAAGGCTTGTTTTACTGCTGGGTCCCCGATCAAGGTTGCTTCTTTGGTGGCTTTTAGTACAGAGTGGGATGAGACTGGTATCTGATAATCCAATCACCACACATCTTCAGGATGCATTTTCTTTTGATCCCCACTTCCATTTTTATTCCTTCTCTGAAGCCTGAACAGCGTTAAAAGAGCTGGAACAGCTGATTGGGTTATCACGCTACTGCTGCTCAGGAAAGACTTGCAAGTAATCCTTACAAATGATAAGACACAGATAAGGCATGTTTCAGTGTAACGTGAGTTGTCATCTTTCAGTGCCAAGGGGACACTTCTCTTGAATGGAAAGCCACATTCTTCCAGCAAATAGTTTCACAGTCTTTGTTAATAAAGAGATTCTATCTCTTCATGAAATCCATTTCACTGCTCCTCCTGTTGAAGACAAAACACCTGAGTTTTCTGATTAAGTGTCACCCTCAATTTTGCCACACAGGAAAACAAAGTGACAAGCACCTGCTCTTTCTCTGCTGGAATTCCATAAAGCTGTTTCTTCACATGAACAGTGACGGTATAAGAACTATTCATCTTTCTGCTGTCTTGACTGGCCTACCACATTATTTTGGATATCTTCCAGCCATCTGCAGGGCATCTGTCACCACACTGGCTACTGGTCAACAAGCAGTCACCATGACATACCTGAACCTTAATACCCAAACCTCCTCCTATCTTACTTTCACATGAAAGCCAAAACCCCCAAGAGAAATTCTGCCTCTCTCTCTCGCTCTCTCTGTATATGAAAAGAGTCACGTCTGGTTGCTCACCATTTCTTAGATTCAAACCATTTTTTTCTGCTGTATAAAGTACTCCCACTTCTTTAATACTTCTCATTGATGCTTTCAATAAACAGAGCATGTGTTCAAGACACAGAAACTGACAAAAAGCTCTAAAACGTATTGGGAGAAGGAATATATGACCCTCTGGATTTTGGTGAACTGCAGTTCCCATCAGGTCTCATTGCTGGCTATACTTACTAGCATGGATAGGAGTTGCCATGCAGTAACATCAGGAAGGCTGCACTTTCTTCATCCATGGACTATGTGACTGTTGCCTGTCATCAGCAACAACCTACTTCTAGCTGTGGTCTGAGCTAGACAGAGAAGACTGTCGGCACACCCACATATTAATTAAGATGCATAAAGACTAAACTTACCACAGAGGTTCCCACATAGAGGGCTTCTGTTCAAAAGTTTCTGCGCACATAAACTATTTTTTTCCTCTTAGCACATCACTCCCATAAGAAAGAAGGACAAAGGAGTGGGAAAGAGGAGAAGCTATAAATGGAAGATGCCATCCTTTGGACAACCTGGTAAATGCTGTAAATGAAGTTGTGGCAGAGGGTTCACAATAAAAGCCTCACATGGAAGCAACCCAAGCTAACACAATAGGAACTAACAGGACCAGGTTGCAATGCACACTTGAAAATTATCAGACAGCTGAAAAGAATAAGTTGCCTACCTGCAACTGTAGTTCTTCCAGTGATCACCTGCACACTCACATGTACGGGTCATTCTGTGCCCATACAGAAATCTCTGGAAGCTTCCAGAGCTGCATTTGGACAGTAACCCTGACTCCTCACTCGCACAGATGTTAGCCACACATTCTTGCCAAAACCCAGTTCCAAGTCTGCAAGTGGGAAGCCAGGAGTAGAGGGATGGAATGAAGAGGGGAAGAGAGTGGGTTGTGTGCCTGCACAGGTGACCACTGAAAGAACTACAGTTACTGGTAAACAACCTGTTCTTCTTCTTTGTGGTCTCTATGACTCACACATATGGGGGAGTAGCAGTCTAACTCACTGAGGATGGTGGGTGGCATGGCTGATGGTAGAACCACCTCACCAAAAGCTGCATAAGATTAGAACTGAGCATCCAGCAGACAGGAACGTAGATTACTAGAGACACGTAACAGTGCAGCAGAGTTCTGGGAGAGGAATCCCAGATATAATGCCTCTGAGATATGTCAACAAGGTGGTTGTTGCTTGTGTTGTATGAGCTTTTACCTCTTGCAGAAGGGGTTTCCCAGCGAGAGAGTAGGAAAGGGGGAGAAAATTCACCACCCATTAGCAGAGACATTGAAATGAGATTGCTCTTCCCTTCTTCCACTTACCACTGGCAATAATCAGTTAAGGAGTTTTCTGGAATTGCTTTCTTCAAGTGATAAAGAACTGGAGCTCTCTTCTAACATCTAGAATATGGAGGGCACATTTGAGGGCAGAAGAAGGGCACTGTGTGAAGGTTAGAAGAACCAGAATTTGGTTGAGATGGCAAGCAGAAACTACTTGAGAGGGGACGATGACTAAATAGAAATTAAGTTGTCTCTATGAAAGCACAAGTAAGGAGGTGAGGTCTACCCTTAGCATAACTAGTTTGCTACAAGCAGAGGTGATGGCCACAAGAAAAGCTATCTTCTTGGACAGTGGGTGAAGATCATAGGATGGCATGGGTTTGAAGAGGCACACCACAAATTTGGAGATAACTAACAAGAGACTCTATGTGAGTAGTCATTCACAATTAGGTGGATGAAGGTGTATGTAACCTTTCAAAAATGTCTTTATGCTTAGGTGCACTGAAGAAGAGTTGGCATCTGGCAGCTTAGAATAAGCACAGATGGCTGCCAGATAAACCCTCCAGGAAGAACGTGAGAGAGTTTTACCTCACAGAGACTCAGGAAGTGAAGGATGTGTTTGAAGGAGAAATGTATCTCATGTAACACCTTCACTTTGCAGGAAGAGAAAGGAGGTCTATAGGAGCATTTTGTTGATTGTTTGCATGCAGTGGACATAACTTTCCTAGCATAATTCAAAAGCTCTGGGGAGGGTGGGCTTGCCAAGCAGTTAGCCTGAAAGTGGCCATGCCTGGGTATTTTACCATGATGCATACAGATGAGATCTGGATGTCTCAGAAAAGAGTGGAAGTTGCTGCTGAGGAGCCTGGATACACTGGAGAACCACAGCTGGTAGGACCACCATTGGGTAATCAAAATGTCTGCATTGTTCTCCTCAATCTTTTTGACAACTCTGGTGAGAAGATGGAGGAAATGGAGGAAAAACATACAGCAGAAGCCTATTCCATGTCAAAAGAAACATGTTTCCTAGAGAGCCCCTGCTTTCACAACTCCTGCTTCAGAATCGAGTGCTCTGGGTGTTTTCTTGGGACACGAAGAAGTCTATCCTGGATGTGTTCCAGCAACTGAAGAGACATTGAAAGAAGGCTTAGTACATCTTCCACTCGTGGGAGGAGAAGGTTATTCTGCTGAGGTCATTCGCCAGGACATTGCCTACACCTGATAGGTTCATCATCAACAGTAATACACCTCTGCAGATGTACCAGTCTCAGACCTAGAGGGTGAGCTGAAAGAGAACACAGGAATGCATTCTTCCTTGCTACCATAGTGTTGTCTGAAGCCACCTGAATGCTCTTGTGATGGAACTGTTTTTGGAATGTGCAAAGGACATCCCACACAGTGAGCAATTTCAGGACACTGATATGATGTGACTTTTCTGTGTCAGATCTAGGGTGTGGGCATCCCAGTCGAGACATCTGTAGTGAGCAGCAGAAATGGAAGATGTTAGGTGAATGGCATCCTTCTTATAGCATTGGAGTGATTGGTCCACCAGATGAGGGTATGAAGAATCAAGCATGGTACCAAGACCATACTGTTCCAGATCAAAGTGGTTTAGGAACCGCTTTTGTAGCAGCCTCATCTGGAGCCAAGTGAAGGGGACAGCCACAGTAGTTGCAGCTATGAGGCCTAGTATGACCTGAATGGATCTGGTCTTGACTCTTCAGTTTTGTAAAAGCTTCTGTATTGACCTTTGGGGTGAACATTTTATTCTTGGGTAGGAGAGCTCTGGACCTCATGGAATCAATCACCACTCCTGTGAGCTAGAAACACCAGGATGGATATAGAAAGGACTTTTCTCAAGTTATCATGAAGCCTAGATACTGAAGAAAGGACACTGCAATGAAGACATCTTGCAGGGCCTGGTGGAAAGAAGGAGAGGCTATTAGCCAGTTGTCTAAATATGGGAAAATGAGGACTACTCTGATGCATAGCAAAGCTGCTACTATGGTTAAACCTTTCTTAAAGACCCTTGGGGATGTTGCCAGGCAGAAGGGAACGATGAGAAACTGATAATGGTCCAGCCTGACACAGAAGAACAGGAAGCACCTTCTGGAAGGGTAGATCCTGATAGGGAAGTATGTGTATCACAAATTTACTGAGTTGAACCATTCTCCTTTGTGGCGGAGGGGGAGAATGTTCAACAGTGTGACCATCTTGAACTACTGTCTACAGAGAGGAATGGCATTAGTCATGGCTTTTGCACTACACTTGACATGGTAATCTGCTAAGACACTAAATTATATTCTTCAGATTGGAAGACATAAGCTGCTTTCTTACTGTCCTCCAACAGGTGATTAATGAGGGGGTCAATCTATTCCCAGAGGAACAGCTGGTAGGCAGCCATGCATGGTTAGTAACTCTCTATTCTAAGTGACAGAGCAGCCATGGAGTATGTCTTGAGGGCCATGGCTCAATCTTATGCCCGTCTTAATTTGTCAAACAAGCATTGGCTTGTTAGGAGGAGCTGAACTGTGTTGTTTTCACAATACTTGAATATGATGCAGATGTTTGAAGCACTGTCTTCTTCCTGTACACAGTATGGATTTTCTATGCTCCTTGAAGTGGAGAGAACCAAGGCCAGAGTCTACCAGGAATGACGTACCACTTTCCATAACACTAGAAGCATAGGAACAACTCTCAAAGTTGTGTTTTGAAGTTCAAACATTTTAAATACTGGGTCTACAAGAGGAGGGTCAGGTTCTTCAATTTGAACATCAAGAGCCTTAGCCATTCTGGAAATCTGCTGCAAAAAGTTGTCCAGGTCATTGGATGAGAAGATTGGATTTTGATCACCTACAAGAGAAACAAGGGAGGAAATGGAAGGGTCTTCCAACGTTGAATGACTCAACTTTTCCTTCAGTGGTGTTTCTGCCAAGGTGCCTCTGTCAACTTTTTATGATACTGAGGTAAAGGAGGTGTAATTGATGAACAGAGGCAGCATCATGTCAGTGTCAAGATGAGGAAGGGTTTGCTGCAGTCAATACAATTGGATGGATTGAAAGTTGAGTAGGAGGTTCACTAGCTGAGTGAGAAAACATACCGCTGCTCGTGGAGGAAGTAGAGGAAGCCTTGAACACAAGGAAGACCGCAGCTTAGATTGTGGCTGTAGGACACCTGCAACTGACTGAGGCAGACAGTGGGGGTGCTCTCTACAGTGATTTTTATGAGAAGCATAATAGTTGTAATATGGCTCCCATATAAAATGGGGGATCACATAAATACAGTGGGTATCTATCCCAATAATAAAATCGAGAAGGTGAACAATCTCCTCAATAATGGTAGTGGCTCAAATCTCTGTAAGAGTGGGATGAGGAAGCGCAATGTTGGAATCAAGATCAAGAGTCTTCTGGAGCCAAGGTCTACTCTGATATTGAGAGGAACTGCAAGGTTGTGGTTCCTGGTTCATCTTCACATGTTGCATAGTTTCAGCACCTGTCAACCTTGGAATCAAGAGTTGGGCCTTCTAGTGGTGGCTGAGGACAGGACTCTGGGAGGGAAAAGATCTATCCTGAATCTCCCCTTTTGAGTAGAAGCCAACAATTTGGGCCTCATTAAAAGAACGAATATCCATTTCCCTGGCAATTCTCTCCAGAATAGTGTTAGGGAGCAATGAAGAGACACTGAAGAGATTAGAATACAAAATGAGGATAGGTGTGGTTCTTGAGTGGGGACTGAAGGTTCTGACACAGCTGAGTCCTGGGGGCCAAGGACTGGCAGTTGGTCCTTATGCATCTTCTTCTTCTTAAGCTCCACCTTAGCTGTAGAAGAACATTTTTATTCTGCAGTTGTTTTTCTCTAGAAACTTCCCAGGAATGAAAGGAACATCTCTAGGCTTCTGTACCCTGGTAATGAGCTTAGGAGCTTCTTGGGGTGTCAGGGATGAGTGTGTCAACTTTTGGCTGAGGAAGCCTGAGCAGCAGCCACAGAAATCTGGCTCCATGAGTGATCTGGCTGGTGCTCCATTGCTGAAGATGAGTGGGAGCAGACAACTACTGAAGCTGTATAAGCAGCTTATTATGAGCAGTAAGAGTCACATTTTGTCGAGCTCCTCCCCACTGAAGAGCTTTAAGACAGGAAGCTCTACCATGCCTCACTAGCCAAGTAAAGTTCTGGCAATATAGGCATGAGTCAACCACATAGTCTTTTCCAATGCAGAAAAGAGAACGCTGAAATGCTGAAGATACAGAGAAGAGAATGCAAAAATGCTGAGGCTTCCTAAAGATCCTACAACAATGGCAGATGACAAGAAACTGGATTTCAGTGGGAATGTACGGCTTATATTTATGTGCCTGAGAGGCCAGCACTACTAACAAAACATAGCTTTAGAAACTTCCAAAGATCTCCATACAAATTCAAAATATGGGTGAGTCACAGAGACCATGAAGAAGAAAAACAATGACCCATCAAATGAGAAATAATTTCCCTTTTTGAAGTGAGAGAACTATCCATCTTCATTTTCATGCTCTTATACTACCAGCAAATTTGCTAATTCCAGTTTTTCTGCTGCAATAGCTCTTAGAAATGTTTGTCTTCAAGTAAAGTGATTTTTAAGGCCACAGATGGAACCCAAAGTGAGACCGAAATGCTTCCCTGACAGTCTTCCTCATGTTTCTATTCGAAACAGCACCTTTTAATCCTCTGTCTCCTCTGTGATTCTCACAGTCCTATATAATCTGACTAAATTTGGGAAGCTGTGAGATAGCTTTAGGGATTGAAGAATCTGCCAAGCTTGATTTAGCTCATTTTTCTGCAGATGCCAAACAGGTATGGAACAGTAGATATTTTCATGCACATTTCAAAGTATGCATTTTTGTATTCATTTTCCAAAATCTGTCTTTTGAGGAGGAGCGTATTTTTCTTAAATATATTTCTATATACACTTTCCCAAATTAAAACAGCTGATATCAATTTGCAAATTTATTCCATTTCATATATACGTGCATGGGCTGTATTTAGCAAGTTTTCCTAAAAATGCTAGCTCTGCAAATTTCTCAAACATCCTTGATAAACATCAATTAAATTTCTTACAGATCATTGAAATATAAATATGGTGAGAAATATGCCAGTGTAATTTCTGAACACCTATTATCTCTATGGTCCTCTATGGCCCTACCTATTATCTGGAAAAAAATTCACTGTTTAAGGTTTCATTCACATTAAGTGAATATTGCCATCGTTCTGAAAGCCAAGAGCTGCTTTATGTAGTAGCTGGGGGAAAGAAAACTGATATAGTATGGTAGCTAGGAGAGAGATCTGCAAGCCAGTAAATTAATGGCCCAAATTATACCTCAGACACAAATGGCAAATTAAGTAAGCTGCAATTCTCTGAGCCTTACAACCCAATCTTGCATTTGTTTACTGAAAATTCCATTATGTGCTATGGGTAAGCAAGCAAAGGACTGTGTCCTTAGCTCATAACTACAATACATGAGCAGTCCCCCGGGTCAAAAGCCCCCCCAAACTAACATGCTTTATAGCTGCTATAACGCAAGTGTGGGCAAAGGCCACCTTGGAGCCACACCGGATACGACATGCATGTTTCTGGAGTCTTAATTCCCTGAGATTCTCTTAACTGCCCTTTTTCCAGCAAAGATGGTCAACTGCCACTGCTGTCAGCCTCCAGGATCAGTGATCATAGAATCATAGAGCTGGAAGAGATCACAAGGGCCACTGAGTGCAACCCCCTGCCATATACAATCAAAGCACGCCCAACAGATTAAAAACGTTCAAAAAAGGAGACTCCATCACCCTCCAAGACAGGGTATTTCACTGTCAAACAACTCTTTCTATTAGGATGTTCTTCCTATCGTTTAGATGGAATCTCTTTTCCTGTGTTCAAGCCAATTGTCCATGTCCTAGTCTCTGGAGCAGCAGCAAACAAGCTTGCACCATTTTCCATAAGACATATTTGAAATACTTGAAAGGTTAAATATTTAAACATGGCTATTAAGTCATCCCTTAAACTTCTCTTCCACAGCGTAGCCAGCTTCCTAAGCTCCTCCTCATAGGTCATGGTTTGCAAGGCTTTTACCATTTTGGTTGCCCTCCTCTAGACATATTCCTCAGACTCAATTTGTTAATATTCTTCTTGAATTGTGGTGCACAGAACTGGACACAGTATTCCAGGTGAGGTCTGACCAAAGCAGAATAAAGTAGTACTATTATTCCCTTGAGCAAGACACTACACTCCTATTGATGCAGCTTAGAATCACATTGGTTTTTATAAGCTGCCACATCACACTTTTGACTCATGTTCAGCTTGTGGTCTACAAAGAATCCTATATCCCTTTCACATACACTGTGGTCAAGTCAGATGTCACCCATTTCCCTTTTAAATGGATTAGAGGGTCCCCTAATAGCAATAGCAATTATTTCTATACCACTTATCAACTAAGTGTTATCTAAGCAGTTTACAATGTATTTTTAGCTAATTGCCCCCAACAAGCTGGGTACTCATTTTACCGACCTGCGAAAGGATGGAAGGCTGAGTCAACCTTGGAGCCTGGCAGGATCGAACTCACAACCTTGTGGTTGCAGTACTGGCATTTAATCACTGCGCCACCAGGGCTCCCTACATAGTTTTCAATTTTTTAAAAAAACAAAACTTTTTTTTCCAAACCAGAGATAGACTTTCATCCATGTTTATCTTTCTGTGTTTGTTCTGATCTTCTGTGTTTGTTTCTTCCTTTCGTGCTTGTTTTTGTAATCCATGCAGCCCCCAGAGGACTTCAGCAGCCACCAATTAGCTAGTGAAACCCACTGACAGGACCCACCTCTTTTGTAAAGAATCCTGAGCTTCTGGACACCAAGTGCTACATCTGAAATATAATGGTCAAATAAATAATAACAAGGAATATCAGCACAAAGACATATACCACAATAAAGCATATGTGTACTCACTTACTCCATGATCAACTTAGAACAACACTGGAATAACCCTGAAAGAATAAAAACTGAACAACAGATTCAACAATGATATTTCTGGAATGTTCGCAAACCTAAATTACACCAACAGGAAAAAACTGAATGAATATATTATACATACACACAAATACACACACACACACATACAAAATATATTAAAATATATATTTGTTATTGTTTTTTGTTATTGTTGTTATTGTTGTGTGCCTTCAAGTTGTTTCCAACTCATGGCAACCCTAAGATGAACTTATCATGAGGTTTTCTCAGCAAGATTTGTTCAGATGAAGTTTGCCTTTGCCCTCCTCTGAGGCTGAGAGAGTGTGACTTGCCAAGGTCACTAAATGGGTTTCCATGGCTGAGAAAGGATTCAAATACTGGTATCCAGAGTCATAGTCCAATGCCCAAGCACACAACACTGCCTCTCACAATCCCTCCTCCTGTTTAATTTAACTTGAGAGAAAAAAAAGATCTTTTGAACGTATATGCCATTTAGAAAGAAGCACATGGTCGTGCCCTGTGACAATCAAAACATATGCAGAGCAAAGCTAGCCATGGGTGGGATGGTGGCTGCCAATGATGAAGGAAATGTTTTGGGAGTACATAATTCCCCATGTGGGTTAGAACACGCAGCAAGGGAAATAAAAAGTATGGTAGTGACAAGGAGGTTTGATTGAGTGTCACAAAAAAATTTTCCTAGAAGGAAAAGCAGGCTATTTTCCCAAGCCCACCACCCTAACACTCACTTCCAGAAGACTGTGCCACCATACCCAGAAATAAAACAAATTATCCTCTTCCCTTTATCATTTAAAATCTGATGTGTATGGCAATTTAATAAGACTTCTCCTTCCCTACCATGCTTGTGATTAAGAGCAGTGACTCATGAGAGAAGGGCATCTTCCAAGGGCTGCAGAGAATGGAAAAAGGGAAAACCTATCCTTCATGCTTTCCACTGCTGGAAGTAGGGAGGTATGTAAAAGAGGTGAGTGTACTTCTGTATTTGGGCTAGTGGGGAAGTATGGATAGTAAGCTGGAAGGGAACACTTTGTCAGTTCAGATTTTGATCTCAACTTGAAAAGAAGAGGAGATTAAAGCTCACCCTTTCTTTGAGCTTTCTGAGCCCCCTCCAAAAAAAAATAAAAATAAAGATAATAATAATCATTATCAAGCACAGCTCAGGTGAACTCCATCAATCCCTACTGAATTATCCCTGCAGACCATCCTCACATATATTTTGAAATTCAGCGCCAAAATTACAACTTAAAGTCAACATGGAAAGCTTTTCAAGAGGTAAGCTTTACACAAAATTGACAACTCTCCAGTGCCAAAGTGAAATCTATAACATTTAAATCTTTATGGCAGCTGTAAAATCTCAAGCACAACAGTACCTCACTGACATGCTGCAACTCATCAGTAAATCGACTGACTTCTCTGAAAAGCAGGGATATTGTAGAGCTCCTTAAAGTGGTGCACCGGCCAAGCAAAACAAGGGCATGAGATATAGAATCCTGCATCTGAAACTGATTAAAAGCATAATTAAGCTTCACTTTGTTCTTTTTTTAAAAAAAATTAAGTAAGTTAAAATGTGCCAATTTGCGTGGGTAGGGGTGATGAGGCTACAGAATAAAACAGCACACCAAAACTGGGAAACAAAGGCCACAACTTTATTGGCTACAGCATACAATGGGTTGGCCAAAACATGGGTCTGGATCCCTGCATCGATCAGCCTGCTGCTAACCGATGTACCCAAGCTTCCGACCCGGTGCCAGAATCCCAAATGACCGGGAACCCCCTGCCACCCAGAGGTGCAAGCAAGGCATGTTCCCCTGAGCCGGACATGCTCGCCACCACCTTGTACCCCCTTCCACACTGCAAGGAGCCAATGAACTGTTGCCCAAAGGCCACTGGCCCCAACCAACCTGGATCCAAGACGCATGTGATCACCAACAAGTTGTGACAGAGAAGTAACAGAACAAAAACTAACAAAGCCAGGTATATAAACTGTGAATGCAACAAAACAACAATCAGAACAAATATTAGAAGATACATAGGGTGGGCAGGTGGGAAGCAGCCCAAACGCAACACTAATGGCTGCCCATATGGATGCGGAGGAATATATCCCTCACAGCCACCCAGCCAGCCATGGGCAGCCAATCAGAGCTCCAATTGGCCACTGCCTCCCCGGGCATCCAGGTACTCCCCACAAGGCCCCTCCGGAAATGGCCCCTCCTCCCAGCCCGCAGGGCCACTCCCCCACACCACCACACAAATGGCACCGCACGGTAAGTCGTGCAGTGTGCGTACTTGGAACTTTCACAGGACATTGTAAAGACCAACTGTCTAATAAAATATGATAGAATCTTCTTACAATGTCATCCTAAGTACATTTACTCAGAACTTAAGCCCACTTAAGCTCAATGGGATTTACTCACTAATAAGTTTCCTTAAGCTTAAAAATCATGAAGGTACCAGATTCTACTTGACCTTGGGAGCTAAGCAGGGCAGTTCTGGTTAGCATTTGGAAGGGGGACCACAAAGAATACCAGATGCTGTAGGTTACATTCAGTGGAAGGCAATAACAAACTACTTCTGGCTAATCTTGCCTGAGAAAACCCTATGATATCCATGTGGTTCTCATAGGCTAAGAGGCAACTTGAAGGTGCATAAACACAAGTTTCCTTAAAATTTAAATCTGTATCATTGGCTTGCAAGCTTTGGTCCTCTAGATATTTTGGACTTCAAACTCCCAGGAGCCTCAGGCAGCTGGGTCAATGATTCTCCCAAATTCAGTCTCTCAAATCCTAGTCCAACACTACCATCAGTACACCTTATCTGCTGTAAATTTAAGCATAGTTTTCTGTTTCCATTTGTTGTTTTGTGCCTTCAAGTTGTTTCAAATTATGGTGACCCTAAGGTGACCCTAACACGTTTTGTTTTTTTTTGGTGAGATTCTGGGAACTGAAGTACAAAACACCTGGAGGGCCACAGATGGAGAATCAGTCACTAAAATACTGAAGCAGCTCCCACTTATTCCATCAAATCAGTTTTGGAGCATCATCCACCCAATGAAACTGCACCAAAGAAGTTGTACAGCATTTTAGATTTATTACTAATGTGGATTTCCTGCAGATAGATTGAGTTTGCACCTTACGATATAAAAGTACAGACATCTGGCTGTGCTGGAATTGTCTATTACACAGACTCCACTGCTCACAGATTCAGACATACAAGGGTATGTGCATGTATTCAAACTTAATCTTTATACAATCAGTTTCCACAAACATTTTGTGATCGCTGGATTGCAAAGATGTGATCCCACAAATGGTAAGGGGTTTTATATTTTAAATCACCCACATTGCAAGGCTTCCTGGCAGAGGAGCCAGGGAGGAGGCATTTGTTATTCTTCTGTATTCTGTTTCAAGATACAGCTGGAATCCACGGGAAAACAGTGATGTCTTGATTCACTCCAGACGTATTTGTGCCAGTCAGCAGTCACAGCTCTAGCAAGCACATTCCCGCATCTCCAGAGCAGATAAAAGAATGTATTTAGAGTACAAAAGTTTACAGCACTGATTTTGACTGAGGGAAGATTGTTTGAAGTATGTTTCAATCGGTCTAACATCACAAAGATGATCTACCCCCATCCAGTATACACATCTCAAGCTCATATGAAGTTTCTTTTAAGAGGGCTAACTTAACAGTATGAAGATAAAAACAAAGTTTCTTTGTTTAAAAGAAACACATTGAAATTCTGGATTCTTTTAAAACTAATCTTTGGAGAAGGACTTTTCACAATTTTGTCACCACCTTCCTCAGGTTAGAAGATAGGGATACTTGCAGCAGAGACTTGGATGACTTCAAAAAAAGAAAAAAAAAGAAAGCTCATATGAACATCAAGTCTTGTCTTTCAAACAGGAAAAAAAGGTTTTGTGGAACCTCATCAATGGAGAGGGTAACTAGCTTCTCTATATATCATAGTGAAAGATTTGTATAGTACCTTTAAAACTACCTTCAGAGGAGATAGAAAACTTGCATACAGTTCTGGGGGGGGGGGGCTCTATAAAAATGTCAATGGTGGGCACAACCAAATTGTCCTCACTTCACTTAAAGACAACAGAAATGGCTTGGTAGAGAAAAAAGGTTAGAAGTTATACTTTCCACATACTCTTACTACTGTGTGTTGGGGGGGATGAACAGGTAAGTCCAAAGGACATTCTAAACGGTACAAGCTTAGTATGCTTTGAATAATCACTGAAGCTTTACATGGAGACTAAGAACGTCTCGGTTTTAATCTGTCAACTTATTATTACTATAGAGCTACAATTAACAAGTCATAAGACAGCAGCCTGGAAAGATTTGTTAAAACTCAATTGACTTTTATGGCTTCATCCAGTCAGTTGTGGTACAATGATTGGAGGCAATGAATTCCAATGAGGTCCTCAGTGCTGGTACAGGTATGAAGGCCCAGTTTGTCCTCCAACCAGTTACTTTCCCCAGAAGTACAAAAAGTCTCAACAGCCATGTTGGGTATCATATTGAGACAGTATCGACTCTATGCCTGCTGATCCTAATCCAAATCAACTGAACTAGCACAACCCACCACAATTTAGATATATAACAAAACTTTTCCCAGGGACAGTGCGTCCTGCAGCTCTGTCAATTTTTCATTCGATCCGCAAAACTTCAAAGTCTCAGTCACCTTATAATCATTCACTGTGCATCCTTTAATGGCCAGTATATCAAATCTGCATTACATAAGATTCTTAGCTTCTTATTTAAAATTGTCGTGTTTTATTACCTGCTTGCGTGGAGATTTGTGCCTGAATCCAAAATGTGCACCTCAAAATGTGAGATATAAAAATGATAAATATGGAAGAGTAATCTCATTAATTCTGAGGCCCATTTCAGAACATTGTATATTAGTAGGCTGGAATTAGGGATGCCAAAGAAATCCACCACAGAATCCCTCTGGTACCAGATTTTGTCTGTTGGGAAGAGATGGCATCCTCGTGATGTTGAACTACCTTGTCCCAATAAAATCTTTAGCTAGGTGGATAGGAACCTCTGCCCTTGAAATTTATGGAAATATTTACATGTAAGCCTCTGAAAAATATTGTGTTACTTTCAAAAGTGATAGCTGTTAAACAAAGCAATACAAACGAAAAAGATGGAAGGAGAACAATTTTGCACATACAAACGTATTCCTGTTACTTTCAGTTAGCACACTCTGTAGAAAAATTAGTTCTTTTGCATCCAAAATTCACTAGCATTAAAAAAAGAGAGAGAGAGACAGAGTGCTTTGTGGACAATGATGTTGAAAAAGTACCTGACCTGCTAAAATATAACACTAGCTTGAATTTTCCATGTCTAATTCACTGCCCTGTGTGACTCAATATTGTAATTATAGTGTACTTCACGTTTGCCACTTCTGCTTAAATTCACTATCTATGCCTGAATATAACCTCCATTTCTACCTACTTTAGTTTTATTTTGAAAGCAGATAATCACCATGTCTATCTAGAACTGTTATTTACTGTAGAGCTCATTCTATGCAACTGACCTCTGAATTAAATGACTTTCATCTTCATTATTCTTTATAGTATTAATATTCTACTGATGGACTGCAACAATGGGACTGGAACTTTTTATTTCAAACTTGCTAGTCATCCTGGAAGAATCAGGGGAAGGAAAGAATTCACACACAATCAGGGATATAAGCACATACATGGCGACTGTGGGGTGCAATTCAGGCTTAATGGAAAAGGAAAGTAACGGAAGTCAGAGAGAGACAGAGAGAGACAGAGAAATTGAACAGTAATTGGTCTTATTTTGAAGGCTGAAGTTTAAAGGTAGATTAGGGGTACTACTTTCCCTCTCAGAAAGATAGCTTCATTAGTCTGTATCAGAGAAGAAGTAGAACTGTGATTCTTTAGACTTATATTAGATAGTCTTTTTCAATGTATGGCTTCAAACAAAAATGTCCGCTGACTTCGGTAAGATTTACTTCCCAGTGCGTACAAGAATGCAGTAGAAGAATATCCAGATTTACAAACATGAAGGCTTTCAGCAATATAGACATGTAACAAGCAAATGTATATTCCTTATCTGTGATGGTATGCATGCAATTCACATTGTTTCCAGCGAGAACTAAATCAGCCTTTATAAAACGGTTCACTTGTGAAGTGGCCCTTAGTTAAGAAAGAGATTACAGCAATGCAGAATAGTTTAGGGTTGCACCAAACATATTTCCATTTTAATATTTAAAATCAAATTTTGGGGGCCGGAGAGAAGAGGAAGAAATGAGTTCCCAAACAAACTTCAACAATGAATATTCAGTTTTTTCAATCTATCATCATCTCCAACACTTTGGGGACAATCTAAGGGCCTTTCTGCACTACATTGTTATAGTGCACTTTCAACATACTATGGAATCTTAGGATTTGCAGTTTAGGGAGGGGCATTTAGAATTTTCAGCTGGAGAGCTCTGTGGCCTCAATAAACTACAAACCCTAGAATTCCACAGGATGTTGAAAGTGGAATAATAGAACTATTACAGTGCTGTGTGGAAAGGCTCTAAGAATCCCTTGCGCTGTCTACTGTAACTCACTAAGGGTGATTTTTCCAAAAGGGCATAATATTCAATCACAGCAGCAGGTTAAAAAAAAAAATCGTGATAGAGGAGTGTTGGTGGTTGAATTTTACATCCATTTAGAAATGTTCCCTTGGGGATGCAAGTTGTTCTTGTTGGAACTTAAGACTTTTACTTTCCCTTCCTGTTGTCATAGTATTCTCTGCACACCGTTCGGTTGAATGTGGGGGACACTTTCTATAACCTCCATTCTTTGTGCCATTCACCAAAGAAAACCTGAGAACACCTGGGCAAGGATGCACACAGTAAAGAAACTAACAGCAACAGCACAAGCATAGGGAAATATTCAGAATGACTTTGTCATAAAGTGAGTGAGACACAATTATCAGCTCCCAGTGACCGACCTGGCAAAGAGAAAGAGGACAACAAACGCACAACAACAGAGAGGAACTGACAAGCCATGCAAATCATGCAGTAATGAAAGGAAATACACTCACTCATTCTTCCCCTCCTACCACCACTCTCTCAGATCTCAATGGAGAGTATGGGTATAGCTGATTCATCCCAACCAGTACTGCCAATCACTTCTGTGCCTTCACAGACAGGCAAGAGGGTCTGTCGCAAGGACCATATCTTTCCATATGAGCCTGCCTGAATTTTGAGATCTGCAACAGAGGCACTTCTCTCTGTCTCATTCCTTTCAGAAGCACAGTTGGTGGGAATATGAGAGAAGGCCTTTTCTGTGGCTGCTTCCATACTTTGGAACTCCCACCACAGAGAAGTTGAGATGGCACCTTCCTTGTTGTCCTGTTAGCAGCAGGTTTCTTTTCCAGCAAGCCCTTGGAATTTCATAAAAAGAACAAAAAAAGAACAAAAAAGAACAGCACTTTTTATGGTGCTGTGGTTTTAAATCTTTGTTTTAAAGTAAGGTCATAGAATCATAGAATCATAGAATCATAGAAATGTAGAGTTGGAAGAGACCACAAGGGCCATCCAGTCCAACTCCCTGCCATGCAGGAAAACCCTCAAAGCACTCCCGACAAATGGCCATCCAGCCTCCGCTTAAAAACCTCCAAAGAAGGAGACTCCACCACACTCTGTAGCAGCACATTCCACTGTCGGACAGCCCTGACTGTCAGGAAATTCCTCCTGAGGTTCAGGCGGAATCTCCCCTCCTGCAGCTTGCATCCATTGCTCCTTGTCCTGGTCTCAAGAGCAGGAGAAACAAGCCCACTCCCTCCTCGACATGACACCCCTTCAAATATTTAAACATGACTATCGTGTCCCCTCTCAACCTTCTCTTCTGCAGATTAAACATACCCAGCTCTCTAAGTCTGTCCTCATAGGGCATGGCTTCCAGGCCCCTCACCATTTTGGTTGCCCTCCTCTGGACCTGCTCCAGCTGATCCATATCCTTCTTGAATTGGGGTGCCCAGAACTGGACACAGTATTCAAGATGAGGTCTAACCAATGCAGAATAAAGTGGTACCAATACCTCCCTCGATCTAGACACCATACTCCTATTGATGCAACCAAGAATTGCGTTGGCCTTCTTGGCTGCCGCATCACACTGCTGACTCATGTTCAGCTTGTGGTCTATGAAGACTCCTAAATCCCTTTCACACGTACTGTTAGCGAGCCACGTGTCCCCCATCCTATATTTCTGCATACCATTTTTTCTGCCTAAGTGTAGGACCTTACATTTCTCTCTGTTGAAATTCATTTTGTTAGCCTTGGCCCAGCTCTCCAATCTGTCCAGGTCCTTTTGAATTTTGCATCAGGCGCATTAGCAACCCCTCCCAATTTGGTGTCATCTGCAAATTTGATCAGCGTGCCCTCTATTCCTTCATCCAAGTCATTAATGAAGATATTGAACAGCAACGGGCCCAGGACAGAACCCTGTGGCATCCCGCTAGTCACTTCTCTCCAGGATGAGAATCTGCCATTGGTGACCACCCTTTGGGTACGGTCAGTCAACCAGTTACAAATCCACCTGACAGTAGCCCTGTCCAGTGCACATCTTACTAGCTTCTTTGCAAGAATGTCATGCGGAACTTTGTCAAAGGCCTTACTGAAATCAAGATATACTATGTCCACAGCATTCCCTTCATCTATCAAGCAAGTAACTCTATCATAAAAAGAGATAAGATTAGTCTGGCATGACCTATTTTTGAGAAATCCATGTTGACTTTTCGTAATTACGGCATTGTTTTCTAAGTAATTAGAAACTGACTGTTTGCTGATCCGCTCCAGGATCTTTCCAGGTACTGATGTCAGGCTGACTGGGCGATAATTATTTGGGTCCTCTTTTTTTCCCTTCTTGAAGATGGGGACAACATTTGCCCTCCTCCAGTCTGCCGGAACTTCTCCGGTCCGCCAAGAGTTTTCAAAGATTATAGCAAGAGGTTCCGCAATGACCTCTGCTAGTTCTTTTAAAATCCTAGGATGCAATTCATCTGGCTCTGGAGACTTGAATTCATCCAGTGTGGCCAGGTATTCCTGTACTACCTCTCTATCTATTCTGTGCTGCATTTCCCCCACTTCCTCACCTGCTCCCCAACCGCCAGGTTGAGTGTTTTTATCCTTTTGGGAAAAAAACTGAGGCGAAGAAGGTGTTGAGGAGTTCTGCCTTTTTTCTTCCTCCTGTTACTAATTCACCATCTTCCTTGCGCAGTGACCCTATTGTCTCCTTCTTTTTCCTTTTGCTGCGGACGTATTTAAAAAAGCCCTTTTTATTGTTTTTAATGTCTCTGGCCAGCCTAAGTTCGTTCTGTGCTTTAGCCTTTCTGACCTTCTCCCTACATCTCCTGGCTACTTGCTTATAATCTTCTTTGGTGATTTCCCCCTTCTTCCATTTCCTGTACATGTTTTTCTTAATACTTAGCTCAGCTGAGAGCTCTTTAGTCAACCATTCCGGTTTGTTCAGATGCCTTCCATTTTTCCTCCTTAATGGCACAGTTTTAGCCTGTGCCTTCAGTACCTCCCTTTTAAAGAACTCCCATGCATCCTGAACTCCTTTTTCACTGACTATTCTTGACCACGGGATTTCAGCCAGCAGCTCCTTCAGTTTACAGAAGTCTGCTTTTTTAAAATCAAAGACGAATGCCTGGCTACACTTGCCTTCTCTTCCCCACTGAATAAAAAATTCTAATAGGGCATGGTCACTCTCTCCTAAAGATCCAACCAGTTCTACGTCATTAACAAGGTCTTCCCTGTTGGTCAGGATCAGATCCAGAATATTTGATCCCCTTGTCGCCTCTCCCACCTTCTGGACCATGAAATTGTCTGCAAGACAAGCAAGAAACTTGCTGGACCATGCCGCCTTTGCAGAGTTTGACTGCCAACATATATCCGGGTAGTTGAAATCTCCCATTATTACTGTATCTCTCCTTTTTGAATGTGCAGTCATTTGGTCTATGAAAGCGCCATCGAGGTCCTCAGTCTGGCTTGGAGGTCTGTAGTAAACCCCCACTATAATATCCCTATTGTTTCTCGCTCCCTTAATTCTTACCCAGATGCTCTCGACCTGGCTTCCGGTGTTCAAGTCGTGGATCTCTTCACAGCTGAAAACATCCTTGACATATAAGGCTACTCCTCCTCCTTTCTTATTTGGTCTATTTCTACAAAACAGGCTATACCCCTCTATTCCTACATTCCAATCATGAGACTCATCCCACCAGGTCTCAGTGATGCCTATCAAATCATATTTATTTTGCTGTACTAGGAGTTCAAATTCATCTTGTTTGTTTCCCATACTCCGTGCATTAGTGTAGAGACACTTAAGTCCCCGTGCCCTTCCTGCAAGTCCCATAGCATTGTTTCCACCCCTCCCACGATTGGATGCTATTCCTACTTGGCCAATATCATTTGGGCCTTTTTCCCCTGCACTTGCCGAGTCCTTGTCCTGAATAATCTTGTCTCCCTCCCCAGTTGTGCTTAGTTTAAAGCCCTCCTAATCCTCCTTGTGAGACTGTTTGCAAAAACGTTCCTGCCAAGTTTCGTGAGGTGCAGCCCATCCCTTGCCAGAAGCCCATGTTCCTGGAATTTCAAGCCATGATCCAAAAAGCCAAACTGTTGGCGGCGGCAAAATGTGCGGAGCCAGCTGTTGACCTCTACTATTGTCCTTTCCCTTCGTGCACCATATCCTTGAACAGGGAGGATTGATGAAATGACCACCTGCGCACCAAGGTCCTTAAGCTTTCTCCCCATAAGCTCGTAGTCCTTTGTGATGTGGTGAAAGTTGCGCTTCACCGTGTCATTGGTTCCAACGTGAACCAAAATGAGGGGCTTACGGTCAGTGGGCTTGACCAGCCTGGCTAGCCTCTCTGTTACGTGGTTTATCCTGGCCCCAGGAAGACAGCAGACCTCTCGATTGAGCTTGTCCAGTTTGCAAACTGCCGGTTCGGTTCCTCTGAGCAAGGAGTCCCCAACCACCAGAACTCGCCTCCTCTGAGGCCTGTCCGGGGTTCTTCGACAAGCAGATTCTTCCAAGATTGCCTGGGCATTGTGTTGAGGCCGGGAGTGCTGGTCTTCCCGATGTTGGATGCTGTCCTGTTGGTGTTCAAGTTCCAGTTGCCGAAGTTGGATTCCTTCTTGCTGATGTTGTGTTCCCTCCTTCTGGTGTTCCTCATCATTCACAGCACCAAGAACGTTGAAGCGATTCTGTAGTTTGAGAGTCTCTGTTTCCTTCCTGGCCCTTCTACTTCTCCGTGTGACATTCCTCCAAGCATCGCTTCCCTGGCTCACGGAACTGATTTCCTCATCAGGCAGCTCCTCCGCATATCCGGTCTTCAGGAAGGTCCTCTCTGCCCTATCTAAGAAGTCCTCACCTTCCCTAATAAGACGAAGATTAGAAACCTGTGCCTCCAGCTGCCACACCTTGACCTCTAAGAAGGTGACCAGCTTGCACTTGCTGCAGGTGTACCCGACCACATCTTGTGGCAAGAAAAGGAACATGCCACAAGTGCTACAGGTGACAGCAGCAGCTCCCTCCCCTTCCATACTTGATAATACAGAGAATAGAACAAGAAACCAAAAACAAAAACTGGGCCTCCTTTCTTAATTTGAGCTGTATAAGCTATGTCTGCTCAGCTAACTACCAAGCTCAGTTGAACTCTTCCTAAATTTGTTCAGTCGCTATAAGGATCGGTTGTTCCTAAACTTGAGTGGTTGAACTTGAAGGATTGAAGTAGATGAATGAAATTGCGCGCGCCTATGTCGCGCGCCACTGGGAGTTCCTAATAAAGCCTCCTTCCCCTAGCTGGCTCCTCCCTCTAGCTTGATTAACTCTCCCTAGTTTGATTGACAGTTAACTGACTAACTAACAAACAATTAGCTGACAATAGGCTGTGAGCTCAGGGAGAGCACACAGCCAGCGCAAGCAAAAAAAACAAAAAAAACAACACAGAGAAATAAGCAAACAAACTCAGCCCCACAGTCCTGCAAAAACACCTATCAAAGTTGTCTTCACAGACCCAGCTTACCTTCTGCTCTCCTCTGGAAGTCAATGGTTTTAATCTGTTGTTGCTTAATTTTATTTTTTAAATTTTTTTTCTAGGTTTTTAAGTCTACCTGTTTTTATTGTATTTTCTGTCCTTTTGTAAGAAAGGCTGGATAAAAATGAAGTGATGGATGGGTGTCACTTTCATTTGTGTTGCAAAAAGAAAACAAAAAGCAGGCTGAGGGAAAGTATGGCACTGTTTCAGCAGCCTTTGACATCTCATGCTTCCTTCTTGATTTTTGAAAAAATATTCATTCATTCATTCATTCATTCATTCATTCATTCATTCATTCAAGTAATGGTGCACTAAGGAATAGCAGAAGAAACACACATGATTTTAATACAAGAAGGTGTCAGCCATGTCAGGGTTACAGTGGGTCCTCCAGAGATGGCAGCCTGAGAGCTCAAACACACACAGACACACACACACACACACACACACACCTCTAGTCCGGTGGTTAATCTGGCCATAATCTCAGAAGCAAAAGCTTCTGTAGAGGAAGTTTTTACGGCAAACATCAACAGTAAATGAATTAGTCCACCTTAAATCCCATCTGAATGAATTGTGATAATTCTACCTTTACATAAATAACTGAATGTCAGTTACAGACATTCTTTGCAAAAGCAATTACGCCTGCCAAGTGGTACAGTTCACAGTATTACAAAGTGTCAAAAAGTGTGGTATAGTTCACAGTATTGTAAGAGAGACTTTTCCATTAAAAAAAATAATATGAAAGTGCTGTTGCAGATAACCTGTCCCTTTTCTGGCTTTGAATTATTGCAATTTTATATGCACAGAATAAAAAGGAAATCACATCAGAAAGATTAAAAGGGTTTTGTGTTAAAATACTCCCTGATGATGCATGGATGGTATTCATACAATTCTTTAGAACCTTTCTTTTATATAACATCTGTGGAAATAGGTGAAGTATTGTAAAATAACCAAAGGAATACGCTTCAGAGATAAAACTATACTTTTCACCCCTTCCTTACCAATCTAGCCTTTTTTAATTGCTGAAAAGAACAAAAACTTCTACCCTGTTTTACTTGCCAACCTACTTACCACTCATCTTTGAACTTGGAAAGCAACCATATGACAAGTCTACTACTTAACTACATCCCTTAAAAGAAAAGGAATATATTTAATTTCACTTTTCTACCTCCATTTCAGGATTTGGCATACCAGTGTAGTGTAATAGTTTGAGCACTCTGCAGGGTTCGAATGCCAACTCAGCCATGGAAATCCACTGGGCGACCTTGGGCAAGTCATATTCTCTCAGCCTCAGAGGAATGCAAAGACAAATCCCCTCTGATCAAATCTTGCCAAGAAAACCTCATGACAGTTTCACATTAGGGTCACTATAAGAAAATGACTTAAGGAGACACAACAACAACACTAATAGCGGCAAATACATAGTATCTATGTTAATATGAAAGAGCTAAATTGTAGAAGTTGTTGCTTAAGTAGAAAAATAGAGAAAAATAAGGTGAGCAGATGCGTCCTTTATCTTATCAGAAGGCTTAGGTATGCGCTTAGCTATGCAGGGAACCTGAGGAGTTTTGAGGTCGGTGTAACCCAGGGAGAGTTCTCCCTTGGTACCGAAATACATCATTTTGAAACTGTAAAGGGGGCCTCTGTAACCTGTGAACTTTTCATATGTGGTCATATGGTAATCATTTCCTGTACCTAGCTTTTGAAAATGTATAAATGTATGCTGATATCTGAATTGGGTCTCTCAGTCTTTAGGAAATCCATTCCACTGAGATCCCTGCACAGTAAAATAAACTTTTGTTTTCTAATCTGATGGTCTCAGTCCCTTGACGAGCTATTATAAATAGTCTGTATTCTGTTCAGTCTTTATAGATGAAAATAGTATACTGGTAAAAAAATAGTAAAAATATCCCTGATCACATGTACAGTTCTTCTCCCTTTCTACTAAGAAAATATTGTCTGTTTCTCCCGTGGAATTAAGATGACACCCAATAGCACAGATGGAACTGGTCTTCATGAATTCAGTGCAGATCTCTTTCTAAAACACTTCTTCCAGCTCCCGTGCTGTGCCCTACTATACGCTCCTAACCTAAAAATCCAGTACCCTTCCCAACCCCAAGATATACTAGTACTGCACAATTCAAACATTCCTCTTGCCTTAGGCAGATTATTTGTTCTGTGCACCTATACTAACGGGGCTCCATTTTAGTTCCACCCTCACCAAACAGCTTTTCAAAAACAGTGTTAGAAATCTAAGAAACGCAGTCTCTGTCTCTCCATTCAAAGGAATCTTGTCCAGATTTTGTCTCCTTCCCTGCAGCAGCTCTGTCCTCATAATTTGAAATAAAATGGAACTTGCAGTTTTTGTTTGTTTGTTTTTCTTAGCGGTATGAAGAAGATGCAGGAGAATGCAGAGTTGAGAGTGGGACTGAAGAATGCACAGGGAAGAGGAAAGAAAGAAGTTACAGAACAGACTTTGAAAGGTAAAGTAAGGGATGAAATTGCTATCTGCTATCCTATTTACAAAGCAAACCTTACTTTCTGTCCTTCACAAAGATTATCTGCAAATGGACTAAACAGGCAGGAGCTGGTCCGTTGGGAAGTATTTGGACTGAAGGTCAATGCTGGGATTCTGAGATTGAAAACTATGTTGTTATGCCCCTGCCCACTCCTCAGCTTTTTTCTTTCCGTCGATCCAATGTGCAATACCCCAAGAAAACAAAAGAGAAATAAAAAGGAGGCAGAAACTTTTCTTGATGATGTTCAGAGCTGGAGGACACAATGCCCACTACGAAAAATCCACTTCAAGTTGTGCATTAAAAAAAAAAAAATCTGGTCGCTTATTTTGGTGGTAGGAATGCAACCTTTCTCTGGCATTCTCAAAGCCAAGATCAAACACTTTCTCACCACTTGATATTCAGGGATGTGCATGTGCTTTTGAATTCTTGCCCTGTTTCTCAGTAATTAACAAATGTCCCATTGAAGTAGATTTTTGCACACCCTTTTGACGACTAAAAGAGTAATACTTCATTACTGGAAATAATTTTTTTCCATCTGTGATACAATGGATAGAAGATCTAACAACACTTGCAACCTTTGAAAGCATAATGTATAGACAAAATTTACAAATAGACATATTTATATGGTCTGCTTTTATAGAAACATACAACTAATATGGTTATTTTTTGCATTTTAATTTCCCTGCTTTTATTATACTAGAATTATTATATGTGACTGAGATGCCCTTTCAATATAAATAACCTTTTAAATTTTATTTATTGATTGATTTTTTTAAAAAAGGACTTTTTCACCCCTGGGCACGTAGCTTAGTGCTTGGAAAGTTGCAATTCAACACCTCAACAAATGAATATGGAATGAAATGAACTAGTTTGCCTTCATCTATGCAATGCAGATACCAGACAAAACAAGTCTGGACCACCACTGTGATTTAACCCCCTCCCCCAAAAAGGTTTGCTTGGGCACTCATGTGCTCAGTTTTGCACTATCAAGTCTCTAGTGTCAATTCCATCGGAAACCTACTGCATTTCATAGAGTAATTCAGAAAAAGCAAGCACTGTATCACATCATATGAAAAAGAATTGGTGTGCTTGAGCATTCTGGCTGGAATCTTGTTGTTATGTATTAGTAACTGTAGTAATAGTAATGCTAGCACAATAGTCTATTCATGCTACTGTTTGCACTTTCTCCTTGCTCGTGGGAGGGGGGAGGACGTGGTGGTTTCTGAATGCCTGGGTTCCGAGGAGTAACTTCAGATTTGAGGAATTCTGGGAAAGGTGGCTTAGAAAATTGCCTGTGCCGTGGGACAGGTGATCGTCCAAGTAAGATCCTCCAGAGCACCTGACTTTCAGGTCTTCTGTCCCCAGAACAAGATAGGGAGAAACAACTTGCTCTGCTGCATACAACCTTTCTCCCCCAATAGTGACTTAGTCTTTCATCCTTTGCCCCATTATTCTTGTAAGTCTTTTTTTTTTCCTCTCAGTACTGCAGTTACTGATCAGGATTCTGACCATTGTGTACACAAATTTCAAGAGACGGATTTTGTTACATTTTTAGCATTTTAGTTGGTTTATAAAATGCTCCAACTATTACTTCATTTAAATGATCAGTATGGCATCTTTCTGCCAAATGACTTTCAAGGAGGCTTAACATAAATCATAACACAGCATCTTATGAGAAAATAAACTCTGTATTCATGCGTGCTTTTGGTAAGTGATTGGTTGCTGATGAAGAGCTTTTAACAGGAGTGCTGTGCTTTTTCTTCCCCACCACCAATGTGCTTTTAATATTGTTTTAAAAAACTCTGGTTGGTATTTTAACATGATAATCTGTTTAACTGTGTTTTAATATTACAACTTATTCTGTTTTTAGTGTTTTTTTTTAATTCATCTTTTGTGCTGCCTTGTATGCCAGTGCTGGGGAAAAGGCAGGATATTCTACAAAAACTAATATAGAACAAGCTTTCTGTCTTGTGGTTACTCACTTCTGGACTGTGCTTCTGGTGATATCTCAGCAATGGGGTAGATTTCTATAGGAAAAGGATATCTTGCATGTACTCTGGTCCTTCATGATTTGTTCAGATTTTTACTGGAAACAGACAGCAAGCCAATGTACTTTTATTCTTTATGGCTCCCCTGTTCTGGCTGCCATATTCTGAACCGGCTAACACTTCTGTAGGCTTTTCCAAGGGAGCCACATATATTATAAATTTTCCTTCAGGCATTCTATTACAGGCAGCTAATGAAAATAACAAAGCAGGATCTTTTCATATTAATAAAGTTCCTCCTAGGTATTCACATCCCAGTCATCGTGGTGGCGGGAAGAAGCAGAGATGGAATTAAAACGGACTCGGCAGTTTGTACATCTGTTTTCAGAGGTTCAAAGAACTAGGCAAAGGAAAGAAAGCAGAGGGCTGTGACAAGTCCAAAGTTGCCTTCAGCTTTCATCTTATTCCAAGTCTGCTTTTAGAAAAAGAAAAGTAAGCAAGAGACAACAAGAAAGCCAGGTCTGCCCATTGGGTCTGCCCCCAATTAATTAATGGCATTAATATCTTGCCTTACCTCCAATAAGTTCAAGGCAAACCACATGGCTCTCCTCCCTCCATACGTAACCACACAAACCTATCAAGGTAGGTCAGGATGGGAGAGAGATTTCCTCAAGGTTACCCAGTGAATTTCATGGCTCAGTGGGGAACTGAATCTGGATCTCCCAAATCTTAGTCCAACACTACAACCACTACACCTCATCTACTGTAAATTTAAGCATACATTGCTGCTTCCATTTGTTGTTGTGTGTTTTTGTTTTAACTTTTGGTGGCCCTAAAGTGAACCTATCAAGGAGATTTCTTGACAAGATTTGTTCAGGAGGGCTTTAATTTCAGGCGTGAAGTCAAAGCTAACTCCCACACAGATTCTCACAAAGGCTGGCACTTGATAATAGCTAGATAGCAAAAGCCGGGTAGCAAAAGCTAAATGTTGCAATGGTAAGTCATGGCAGAATGTCTGCAAGCAAATCCTTTGAGCCCTACTCATAACTAACCAATGAAAAAGATCATGAAAGAAAGAAAAGGGTAGCAGGGGGGAAATATCAACGTTAATAGCCAAAGGATGAAATCAGTCATGAAGAGAATTTGAGAGATAAGCTGAAAAAAATAAATAAAAAAGAAAAGAAAAAGAGACTGAGAATAGCCCTCAGTTAGTGATATACCACCTCTTTTATATGAGCAAGTTAACCAGCATAAGAGTAATAGACAACTGTATGTATTCTTCCATTCAGAACAGCGGTTCACTAACTCTACAAAGCCTATCTAGTCTGATTATTGTAATGAATTGAAATGCAATCCTTTGAGCATTTTTTAAGCAAAAAATGCTTGGAACACTACAGGCATTACTGTGCTCAGAACAAAACTGATGCTATTATCTTCAATGTCACAGATACCAGATGAAACTAAAATACTCAGCGTGTGTGTGTGTGTGCATAAAATGAAAAAAAAAATCAGGGTAATCATTTTATTTTTAAAAATGTTTTAAGGCCTGTGTTGAGCCAAACACAGTCGATCAGCATGATTCATAGTCTGGCTGGGACAGTGAGGACTGCCTCTTCCATTTTTGTATCTGGTTTATTCATTGACATCTAAATACCCTAAAGGTGCCAGATCCTCTCTTGTCTTGGAAGTTTAGCAGGGTCAGCTCTGGTTAGCACTTGGATGAGAGACTGCCAGCAAATACCAGCTGCTTTAGGCTATACAGGTGTGAGTTTCACTTTTGCAGATTTGATTATTCACGAATTATTTGCTGTCACCTCTGCTGCCTCCCAGTGCCATTTTTAATAGGGACTGCAAGCCTCGTGAGACTGAGAAACTGCGAATGAGGCTTGTAAGCCCCTATCAAAAATGGTGTGGGGCAGCAGTGGAGGTGGCAGTAAGCCCCACCAGCCACCCACTTCTGCCTTGTGAAGGAACCCTGATGCCTCAGTGGAATCCATGGTGAGTTGAATATGGTGATCATACTTGTGTGTGTGTTAAATATGGTTTGGGAGGGCCTAGAGTTATTCACTTTTTTTTCCACACTTTCATGGGTGCCCTGTGCCCCTAACCCCAGCAAATGTGGAGGGATGACTATATTTCTGAGGAAGGAAGGGGTAAAACCACTTCTGAGTATTCCTTACCTAAGAAAACTCTATACAATTCATGGGATCTCCAGAAATCAATGGGTGACTTGAAAGCATGCGTACACACACACTAATTATTTAGGAAAAAGTACAGATATTTAAATTCATTGGCAGCAGCAGGAAAGTTTCAAGACGCTAACACCTCATTCCCGCCCCAGTTCATCCAACCTTAGCAATGACTGGAAATCTATCTTAATGAAAGTTACAATTTTTGGGACTTAAGATGGACCAGTGGTTCTTAACCTTTTCTTTAGCATGGACCCTGTGAAAATATAAATTTTTAGCCAGGGATCCCAAGACTTAACTTTAAATATTTAAATTTAGAGTTAAATATTCAAATATTTATTTAAATATTAAAATCTGTATTTATTAAAGGCTTTTGGAGACTAGGATTCAAATCCCTGTTCAGATCCTGGGTGATCCTGGGCAAGTCATATTCTCTCAGTCTCAGGAAGGCAAAGACAAACCCCCTCTGAATAATTTTCACCAAAAAAAAAAAAAAAAAGGGATAAGTTCACTTTAGGATCACTGTAAGTCAGTAGTGACTTGAAGGCACACAATAACAAAGAGCTGCTCATGGGGGAGGTTCTTTCTACCCACAGTGTCTCTCCCCTTTGAAAACGGACTTATGCCGACCCTCATGCAAATCTATCACGAGGGTTTTCTTGGCAAGATTTGTTGCCTGACAGAATGTGACTTGCCTGAGGTAGCCCAATGGATTTCCTTGCCAAGGGGGGAATTCAAACCCTGGTCGCCAGAGTTCTAGTTTGGGCACATATGCCTGCTGCTGTGTTCCTTTCATCAGGGATGTGGCAGTGGGACTATATTTGTGCACACCCAGACTGCTATCTCATTTGCAAACAAGGAAGTAGTTTCAGCACCCACAACCCTCCCTGACACATCATTGTTGCTGCTGTTGGTGCCCAGCAGCAGGGCTCCATGAACCACAGAACCCAAGTTTAGAACCACTGAGATGGTCTACATGCTTACACAATCCTTTTCAGTGTTAAAAGAATCTAATGTAATTGTCATAAACCTTGCAATTATTGGACTCCCCTTTTTCCCTTGTACTATGCTGTTTCATGAATGTCTTGATCTACTATAGCCCCTAATAATTAAAAAATTGCCTGTGGTTTATTTTCCTCTCTCTGAGAAAGTAGAAAGGAGTTTCTTATTTGATTTTATTTGATGGTAATCTTCTCTAAAGAACTAAATTTCTAAGAAACAAACCAAAATGAAGTCTGTTCACTTATAGGCCCTGTAAGAAAACGTAGCTTTGCTTTAAGAAAAAAAGAAAAAAAGCACAATATTTTTCATGGCGACCTTATATCTTATAAAATTGACTATTTTGAAAGGAATCCCTTATTTTTAAAATTTGGAATTCTAATTAAACATCCTCTGTATGGCTAATCATTCATCATATATACTCAGTCTAAACAGGTTTATATAGCCTCATACACCCATGTGTTTTTGGAACAAAAGAATGACCCAAATCTGTTTGCATCTTTATGCTTTAGAGAATGGATTTGCAATTTCTGGCCCTTCAGAAGCTGCATGCCACATATGCCTGAGCCAGCATGAACCAATGGTCAGGGATAACAAGAGACGGAGCCTAAAAACGTCTGAATGGCCACTAGTTGCCCACTCTCACTATGGAGCCGATATGGAACAAGCTCGCCCAAAGGCTGGATACATTTGGTACCAAATTCTACTAGTATATTTATTCTTGAGGAGGTGGAGAATTTTGAGCTTCATGTATCAGGGCTAGCCTTTATGCTGGTGGTCATTACAACCGCTATCTCAATAGTGTTCTGGTTCTAAGTTGGTAGTGTCACAGTTAGCAGGATCTGGTTCCTCTGAGCATGTGCACAGTTCAAACAGTGAAGCAAGGCTTCACCACACAGAGGTTCCTGGTGAAGCAGAAATAATTCCAGAGGCTCATTAAGTAGGCTTAGAGGCAGAATTTATTGCTACACTCTAAGGTAAGGCTCTTGGCAAAACATTCCAGCAGCAATTAAACAAGTTAGAATAACAAGAGATAAACTGGCAGCGTCTCCCCTTTACAAAATGTAAACTGTCAGCAGCATGACAGGTCCAGCTAGGCAATCCTGACTGGCAGCTGGTAAAGGCAAACACCAGCCTTTTTATGTTTCCCTGTCACCCTGAACAAGTGGGGCGACCCAATCAGTGTTCTGGAGTGTGGCTTTCTCCAGTATACAAGTCACAGCCAAAACAATCCTGCTGACCTTGCACCTGCTCGTCTCGCCACACCACCTCTTCCTTTGCTATCCACTCAGAGGAAACCATGCCTGCCCGGCATATAACCTTGACAGGTAGAACAGGGTGGAAAATGAACTCAAATGATAGATGAAGTATCTAGGTCACACTCCTTTAAAGTGTCTAGTGTAGGTGTAGAAAACATGCAGCCCTCAGATGTTGCTGGACTGCAATTCCCAGCAGCCCTAGCCAGCATAGCTAATGCTAAGGAATGGTGGGAGCTGCAGTTCAACATATGTAGGCCAGCCACATGACTCCCATCACTTATCTAGTTCATCCCATTCAAAGGACTTAGTACAGAAGCCATAATTTTTCACAAGAAATGATGACAGTCTTTTCATCCTTACCCTCACCACTGTGCCCTCTTCTGTTGAGGACAGAGACTCAGCCATTAGCTCCTATATGCCTGCAGTATCCACTGCAGTCTGACGCAGCCAGCATGGAGAATGCTTTGTAGGAAGTGGAGAGGGGAGACTGATCCAAACCAGGCTGGACACAGAGTTTGCTAGGCAATGCAGACAGGCAGGACACTTTGTGCTTGCCTTCACCTAAACGAAGGTTGGACAACTGGTAGCCCTTCAAAAACTGTTGGACTACAGTTCTCATGATCCTTCACCAATGAGTAGGCTGGCTGGGGTTGATGGGAACCATAGTCAATCATACAAGTTGCCACCTCTGCCTTAGACTCCAATTTCTGAGAACATAAGAAGAGAAACATATGGTTTGCCTAAAATGAAGACTCCAAGAGGGATTCAGGAAGGAAGTGCTTCTTCTCTTCCTGCTGATGTTGTGCTTTCCAAAAAGATAGCCATGGTAGTCTGTTTCAGCTTCACATGGATAAGCAATGCATATGTGAAGGAATCCTGCAGTTAGTATTAAACAGGCTGCTGCATTCTTTCATTCCTCCACCTTCCTCCACCACTTCCTCCATTTGACACTGATTGTAGCTGTGTACTTAGTGAGTTGCCAACTGTTCTTCAGCTGCTAATGGAATGGTGTTAGTAGCAACAGTTTGACAGATCTTTGGTAAAATATGCATATATATGGTAGCTGAAGGAAGTTACCAAGAAGGGAATATTAGGAATATCCTATCATTTTGGCCCTTTCCTCACGGGGGGGCCCGAAACGGGGCCGCGCACGCAGGGGCGGAACTTACCCGCGAGCGGGTTGCTCCGTCCCTGCGGACAGCGTGGATCCGTCGTTCCAAACGCCGCCGAATTTCGGCAGCGGCCGGCAGCTTCCGGCGGCGCTCCGCCAATTAGGACAGCGTGCCAGCCGGAAGCCCGCCCCCGGGCAGATCTGCAGGGATGCGCTACCATGTCTCTGCAGTTCTTCACCGGGGGCTGCTACGGGGCAGCGCGGGTAAGTTTTATAAAAACCACTTTTGAAGGTGGTTTTTATAAAACTCACAGCGCCACCCTCGGGGCTGCGCTAGAGCAGTTTGAGGTCTAGAACCTCACTTTTTTTAACTGCTCTAGCGCAGACCACAGTGAAGAAGATCTCCAGGAGAGGTCGCTCTAGCGTGGGCAATATGCCCGTGTGGAAATGGCCTTTGTTTCATTTAGAAGTCTTGGCATCCTTTTCCTTACAGCTCAAACTGAATAACCTGGTCCACCAAGGGACATATTCTCAGGGCCTGTTCCATGTCTGACAGCTGTGGTTTTCAGTCAGTTCATGCTGGCTTCCAGCTGCATTTGCTGTGTGTTCATCTGCCTCTGCGAATGCCAGTGAAATGTGCCAGACATAGCGCTTTTCATGTCCTAGTAGGTGCATAGCTTTTAAATAAATGGCTGTGGCATGCAAATGACAATGTGCGCTGTTATGAACTGCCCATCATCATGTCTACAGCTGACCTCTGAAAAGTAAGTGTGTCTGGAAACTAGAAGCTGAATTCAACAGAAAACTTTAGTTTTGACTTATGCAGTTTATGAACAACCAACCAAGCAGAAGGGGGCCCAACTATCATGAATTATGGCTGGCAAAGTGCTTGCTTATCTCCTATCCTGTTCTTGCTGCCTAGAACTACAAGTCAGAAAGCCAGGGTGAGACTGTCAGATTGAAACTCAGAAGATCTGCATTAATGTCCCCATGAAGCCATGAAACTTATTGGGTATCCTTGAGTCAGTCTCAGGCTGACTTACCTAACAGAGGATAAAGTGAGGAGTAAGAATAAGGTCATGTACTCTACCTTGAGGTTGTAGAAAAATGGAATGTTACCTAATGAATAATCGTGTGTGTGGCATATGTTTCTTCAAGTCGCCTCTTCACTTATCGCAACTACATAGGTTCCATAGGGTTTTCTTATACAATGAATCCTCAGAGGTAGTTTTACAAGTTCCCTCCTCTGAAATATAGCCTACAGCACTTGGCATTCATTGGCAGTCTCCCACTCAAATAATAACCAGGGCTGACCCAACTTAGCTTCCAAGACCAGATGGGATTTTATGCCTTTAGGGTATTTAAGCCCTGCTCTCTCTTAAAAATGTTCAAGGGTTTTCCATCCATTGTATGTTCAATGACTCAATAAGTAAGTAACAAGAGCAAGAGATTTACTGTTTGCAAATCTCATAAATGTTTACCACATGATATCCTGTAATGTGATTCTGAACATTTAAGACTATTACTTTCAGGAATGTTACCTAATCTGTTACCGAATTTCTGAAGACCTAATTAATGAGATAGCATTTTCAGGGGGTCACTGCACCCACTCTCTGTTCCAATATTAGGAGAGAAAAATTCCCCTTAACATCATCAATATTAGATCTTTCTGGAAATAAATAATAGCCGTCTTCCTTTAGGGTGTTGTATGTGTTTCCTAATTAGAGATGGGGGAGAAGAAAAAAAAAGTTTTTTGTTGTTTCTGTTGTTTTTAGCTAGAAATAACAGAAGGCATATTTTATATTTTGTATGGGTTACATATTTGCTCAGAAAAAAACGAGAGCTGACAGCTATTTAAAACCAATACTACATTTCATGTGACTATGTGTCTTCCAGTTCTGGGTGTCATATTATTGTGGAATACTTTTGATTCCTGAACCCTGTGTAGAAAAGGTATTTTTATACCTGAAATACACTGGGGGCAGAAAACACCTCAGAAGTTATTCAGTGCAGGCTTTTTTTTTAAAAAGCCCACATGGATGAGGGTTAGCAGGTATTCTCATCTAATAAAAATATACGGGTTCCCATATTTAAATATGCTTTGTTTAAAAATGTATTAATCTTTTTACTAAAAGCTTAAATTCAAGTTCCCTCTAGATTTTCATACACTACTTTATGAGGAACAAGTTTTCAATCCCAACTATAAAAGAACAAGGCAGTGTTTTAAATTACATATCAAACCTACCAACCTTACAAAATGCGTAGCTCAAGTCCAAGAAGAAAGGTAGTGAAAATGAGGGTCGAGTTAAAGGTGCGTATCTAATAAATCAATTTCACAGAGACTACTACAGGACTGAATTACTATATTTCTGTTCATATTTGCCACTTGAAAAGTGTGCTATTTATGAATAATATATTTTGAAATTAGTTTTTTGGAAACCATAAAGGGGCCTCTCTTGATAAAAGTGATCTGAAATTGAAAAATATTCAGCTAATGGTAAGCTTGTAAAGGAGGCAAGAGTGCCAGAACTGCTTATGTATGTATTATTTAAAGGTTCACAAAATGTTCCGTAAGTTATGCAAACTACACTCAATTTTAAAATGTTTTTTTCAAACAGTAGTAATAGCAACAGTAGTAATAATAGTAGCAGTTCATCTCCAAATGCATTCAAGAGCCTCATTCAATTTTCTCCTTATTCTATTTACTTACTTTAATTTAGGGTTGGGGAAAGATGTTGTTGGACTGCCCCCCCCATGAGCTCTAGCTAATACAGCTAATGCTGAAGAACTCTGGGAACTGCAGCCCAAGAACATTTGGAAGACCATATTTTGTGCAGTTCTTGCTTTCTTACTATGTTTTTTTCCCCCTCTCATAGTCTGTTCATAAATTATCAGGACAAATTCCCACACAAATACAAACACACTACATATACACACATTTACATATACACAGACAGAGATATATACTCTTATATTGATTTTAGGGAACTTGTTCATCCCTGCTTCTATTAGGAGGGGCAAATGTTTACAATGATCGAGAGATAAAACACAGTATAATGCATAGATCAATAATTTCAAGCCATCTCTTTAACTACAATAAATAAATGGACACATTAAAAACATGAAGCATAATGTATGCTTTTAACAAAGGCTTTTTTCCCACTATGTACTGTGCAATATGTATTTATTTGGCACTAATCTGACAGTTTGGCTCAAGGATTCATTTTGTTCTACAGCATACAGCTTGAACAGTTGATAGGAATTAGAATCCTGCAGAAGTTTAAGAGTCATAGTATATATTACCTTCTGCCACCATTAAATAAAGAGAGTTTTTCCTTATATTGCGAAGACATGTAAATATCTATATGATCACTTACCGCCACACACCCAACTATCTCACAAGGGAGCCTTTGGCTGATCAGAAGTCATGGAGTGGAAAATTACTTCCTAGTCAACACCTCTACTTCCTAGTCAGGTCAGTCAAGTCAAACACTACCCAAAGCAACCCCCTTCATATTGCTTTTCAATATTGTGTTAGGCTGTTATGAACGGACAGTAAGTAAGAAGCAAGGAACCACACCTGTGTTTTCATTGTTTTGACTTATTCTGAGTCTAACAGCTAAGTCATCAAGCTCATTCTACTTTTTGTTTTAAACTTCATAACTTCCTTGGAGTTCAAAAGTCATTCGTTCATTCTTTTTCAGGGGTAGCTCTGACATGGTGTTGCAGAGCTCTGAAAATAAATCTGAGGCCTGCATGGCTTTTACTCTTGTGACTCTTTCCTACCATAACTCTCCGTTCTGCTCGCAATTGCATTTATTACTGAACTGCCTTATTTTTCTCTGTACCCTTGTACAGCTAGAGAAAATGCTCCATCATCCCTAGTGAAGTATCCAAGAAGTTTCAGGGCTGAATTATACATAGGCAGTAGCACCTTCACTTATGGAGCCATGTAGACATTCTGTGACTCCTATGTAAGTTATCAGCTTTGAGTGTAAGGGAGTTAGTCAAGTAGTGAGCCTAAGATATTATGAAATGGGTACCAAGAAATCAAAATCACACTGAACATCTCATTCCTTGATTCTTTCAAGACAATGTAATTCTCAAGAATAACCAGGAAGCTTGAGGCTAATGCCCCACTGTTGAAAACATGCAAAACCTAAGGGTGGTTTGTTCCCACAACATTTTTGCATTTGGCACTTAACCAGAAGCAGTGTCTTTTTGAGTTCCTCTTTCTCTGAGTCAAGCAATTATAGCTGATCTGTTTCACCTCTTTTTCTTTTCTCCTAAATCCATTCATTTCCACATGTCCCACTCCTTTCCCTGGCCTACCGCCATCACCAACACATGAGCTCCCTTGCTGTGCCATTTCTACAGAACCATATACTTCACAAACACTATTTAGCAACCACTAATTTTCAAATCTTCACCTTCCTCTACTAAGTCAATTAGAACTAGCACAGTAGTCCATGCACAGAGGATAGGGATAGACTATGGTCCTACAGAATTTGTAACTCCAACAACCCCTCTCTGTTAGCTATGCTGGTTAGGAATGATAGAAGCTGTAGTGCAACAGCACTTCGAGAGGTGCAAGTTGGCCTCTTCCTGCAACAGATTTCTGGAACTCCTCAATGGACCACAGATCATGAAAGAGGAAGCATCATAGCCCTAATATTGTGAACATTTATAGAGAAATGGGCACATACTCCTCTGATCCACTCTTTTAATATCAACATGTAAGTAACAGAACTGACCCTTTGGTAATTTACTGGAAAACAGAAGTAACGCTATTGACTGTGGCAGTAACCAGTTTGGAAACCTTTCACTAAAGATTCAGTAGAGATCGGCATGCTAAATTCTGACACAGGCAGAAGCCCTGCGCATGATCTTTCATCCATATTGGCTTTTCGTTACTCAGAAATGAAGAGATCTGAATCACTTTCCACATATTATCTGTTTTAATCAGGTTTTAAGTGGGTGCTTCCAAAACATGTTTTTAACTAACTGTTAACTTTACCAAGCCTTTGGTACATAATCCACAATTAAGAATTTAAAAGGTGAAAAAAAAACCCCACCTCATTTCAAAAAGAAGAACAAAGACTGTGATCATAAAAGCAGCTCCCTAATGAGCCTGTTCTCACAAAGTAAGAAGTCTAACATCAGGAACATCAAGTTAATTCAGCTACATGTTACCTTGTCAAGTAAAGCTTTCTGACCCTCAAAGGATTTCCAGCAACTTTGGACTTGTCACTTCTCTTTCAAGCAACCATCAGCTACCACAGTACATAAAATCAGTTTATGAGGTAGCAGTGCTTCAGTCTGGTTGCTTGGAGGACTAGAAGACTTCAGTTCACGGTATGTACATCCAAACAGAATTTAGTGACATGCAATCACCAGCAAATAGCAGGGGAAAAGATCTGCTTAGCTATGTACAGTTTCAATGAGTTGAGTCCCTCTTTTTTCTGATAGTTGCACAGTTTGTTTGGAGCAAGAGCCTTTCCAGCATTCCATAATGTTACCCTGTTGTGTTTTATTCTATCTTGCCTTGCTTTCAAGGAGCTCAGTGTGGTACACAGGGTGCTCTGTACATCCATATTATCCACATAAAAACCCTGTGAGGCAGGCTCTTGAAAGAAAAGAACTGAGCTTCCCTCCCCCGCACACATAGTCCTAGAGATGTTCAATCCCGCCTTCTCCTGTTATTTACGAAACAAAAATATGTATGTTAATTTCACTCGCACAATTAATGTCCAGCCAATTTGACCCTGAACAAACCACATTATTATTAATTAATAACAATTCAAAGAGGTGAGAACATTATATAGCTGCTACCATATGAATGGGGCAAATGGAAAGTAGAAGCATGCCCCACTGATTAAAGCCACATGCCTTGGAGAAATGGTCTTATCTCTAGAGCTTCTGATGCTTTCCTGAGAAAAGAGCCCAATCGGAGAAAGACTATGAAATGAGATAGCTACCAGAATCTCAGCATAGTGCATTGTATTATCTCTACTTCTATGTAACTAACTAATTTTATACCTCAGGAAATATGCTTATTGGCATTTTGTAATACAGTGATATTACACAGTATCATAAATTTAATTATCACTTAATATGCAAAGCTGTATTGGACTGTGGGTTACATGCTGGTAAGCATTAGGCATGGTCTGTTTATCTGCTATTTGTGAACAACACATATAGGCAAAAAAAGTGCACATTAATTTCATCTGTGCAATCAGCATCCATTTTGTACTTGAACTTGCTGATGCTGTTGGGTGCTTTCAGCGTATTTCTGGCTTATGGCAACCCTAAGGTGTGTTTTTTTTCCTTGACAAGATTTCAGAGAGAGTTTGCCTTTGCCTTCCTGTGAGGCTGAAAGAATGTGACTTGCCCAAAGTCACCCAGAGGGTTTCCATGGTTGAGTAAGGGATTCAAGCCCTGAGATCTGGTTCAACATTCAAACCACTATCCCATGCTGGCTCACTGCTTTAGCCTTTGCTGTATTTATATCCAACCTTTCTTCTATAATAAAGCAAAAGGCAAGATGCTGAAAGTTCCCAGGCTGTCGTCCAGTCTCTCCTAGGCACTGACTAAACCTTAGCCTGGGAGGGAGACTGTTCCACATGCCTCCATATGAGTTAAATTTATGTGGCAAGTATGGAGGAAACCAATCCAATAGAAATTATTTTTTTTAAAAAAATAGAATAAGCTTTTCATCTATAGAGAAATATTATGTACTCTCTGTATTTACATGACAAAGCCACATAATTACTCTTTTTTTAAATCAAGATAATAACCACTATTTCAATTATATTGTTTTCCCAGTAAAAAGGCTCACAGACTGGAAATTCATTTAAGTTTAATATATTTAATTGCATGTAGACATTACCGTCTTCTTTCACATGCTCTTTGTATTTCCAAATAAATGTCTGATAAATTTTGAATATAAGAGTCAACTGTTGCTCTCTTGTCTTATATGATCCTTAAATGATATTCTTAAAGCTCATCAGAATTTGCCTGAGTTTCTTAGTTATAGCCATAAATCCTCTGGGGATGCAATTAATTTAATGCAAGGGAAGCTCGGTAGCTTTAAACTTGAAAAGATGTAGAAAGATACGTTAATCTATTTTTAAATATTATCTGTCCCAGTGTTGGAAAACTCTTGCAAGCTACAAAGCAATCAGCCAGAGTCACCAAGACTATTCATGACCCAAGGCAACTTAGTACATTCATTTGCAGCAATCCCACATGCAGGCTCAAAGCTTATTAGAGAGGCAAACAAACAAGCTGCATAAAATTCATTGCACACTGTATCATCTCCAACAAAATGAACATACCTAGAAGATTATCTTGCTCATTAAAAGGCCTTGTTCATAACTAAACAAATAATTAATACCTTGATCTTGCACATGAGGCAATAACAAAATAAGATGTTTATTTTAAAATTTGCTGACATACTCTATACCCTGACAGATTCTAGGGTGTTGCAGCAAGAAGCACTTCTGATCAGCATTCACACCACTGTATTCTATCTTATTAATTTCTCTCTCCCCCCTTCATCACATACACATACCATTTATCTTTCTGTGCTTGGCAACAGTCAGCATATCTACTAATTCAAAATGCATACATCATGCTTTATTCTCAACCCTCATCAGCCTGTTTGGAGGCCTTTCCTCTCCACTTCTCCCCTCCCCTTCATTTTGTTTTATGGGGTGAGGACAGAGTTGCTATGAACACACTTGTGTCCAATCAGAGCTACATTTCTTGTTGTTCTGTGCCACCAAGCTGACTCCAACTTCTGGCAGCCCTAACACAGAGTTTTCTTAGCAAGATTTTAGCAAGAGGAGCTATGCCATTTCCTCTCTCTGAATGCAAGCTAAAGCACTTGCTATTCCCTGGCAATTTCCCTTCCAAGCACTAACTAAGGTTGGCCATGCTTAGTTTCCAAGATCAAACAGAATCTGGTGCCTTCTTGGCGTGTAACAATCTTATTTCTCTGGTGGTATCTATGAGCAATTCTCTCTTCCACCACTGGGGACACGTAAAAACCCTTTGAGTATGAATTATAAAATGATCTATCCAGACAGTGTAACAGTCTGTTCTACCCTTCTTAGTTCTGAGTTCTGTGTCTTCCTCAACCTTTCCAGCCACTCCACTCTATTCTCTCTACCATCCAGTTGTCAGTTTCTTTCCTCTCTTTCAGGCAACATACTTGGGCTGTTACATGGTTGCTTGTGGGATCAATCCCCATGCCCCTTAACGGGCAGATATGAGCAGGGAGACTTGAATAGTTCGAGGCAGGGAGAGTAGGTTGTATCAAACTGTATCTGTGCTTGGAAAAGTTACGTTTAAACCATAGCTCTCACAATCCCCAGCAATATTTTGGATCTGTGGTCCAAAAAACATTTCGAAATTCTCAGTCCAACCCATTGGAAAGGGCATTGGATTAGCCCACATACACTGGGGCCCCCACGGATCTGTTCTAGAGGGTTTGGGGGAAAAGGAAGTCCTGTTGCATGAGAAAATATCCAACAGTGCAGAGCTGGTTATCACTTCCTGTGAGTATTTTGCTTCAGTTCTCAGAATAAACTTTTAGGTTTCATGTAGAGGATAACAGAATATGACCCAAATGCACGGAGGGTCTTGGGGGATTTTTTTTTCTGAAAAGAAAATGGCAACATCCTGTCACAGCAATCACCCCAAACAGATGACTCTCTCATCTTCCCAGTCTCCTGTTCTAATTCTGCATCTCTAATTTCTTTCTCTGCAGAAGTACTGCTTAGTAAAGTACAGCAAAAAATCTGGACTAGCAATCATTAGATAACACACCTATCCACCCAAGAGCATATATCTTATTAAAGCTGAAACTATTTTGACCACTTTAGTTTTTTTCTTTCTTTCTTCTTCTTCATTTTGTCCCCTCCTTTTTGTTGGTGACACCTACTTCCTCAGGTTTTTGTAGAAATATCCACATCTGGCAGAAACGTTAGCAAATTAATACTGACAATGAAATTAAAAAAAAAACATAGTGTTATAATGAAAGGCTGAGTAAGCGTATTAGGTAAGAATATTCCATGCCAAAGTGTCCCACAGATTGCCACAACATCATTTTGAATGTAAAAGCATTATCAAATCTTGAAGTTCCTTGAAATTATGTGCTTAAGGAACTTGAAAGCTGAAGCCACCTGGGTGTATATTACTAACCATAAACTCCTTGAGCTCATCTGCCATGGAAGAGGTTGATTTACTCTGCCCCTGTGAAATATCTGAATTAGGTTGACATAGGCTAATCTTAAACTTCATGCATAATATGCTTTTTGAACGCTTTTCAGAATGTGCCGCGACTCATGCAGCCAGTGCAAATGGGCTGAGCATCCAGATTTGCCAGCGTTAAGTGGCTTGTAATTTTCACATACAACTGCCAATAAGCACTCCAACAATTCTGTGGTGCAGTATTAGCACTTCTGTGAAATGTAAAATAACCTACGTGAGGTCAAAAACTTGATGGAACCTCCTCATGTTTCCTGTCCGGTGACAAATACCAGTAAGCACTATGTTGGCTCATGTGGTCTGGGCCTAGAAAAGTTGGGAGGTAGAACCAGGGGAGAAAAGCAAGGGGTATGGAAACTAAATAACAAGTTGCACAGGAGTTTCCTGCCCATTAAATCTACTGGCATCCAGCCCTGTAGCATAACATGGCAAGTCTCTTGCCATGAAAAGCTATAACAGAGCTTGGCTAACCTACTTTTTGGACTTCCTACATTGGATTGGCTATGCTGACTGGGGATTCTGGGAATTACAGTCAAAAAGATATCCTTCTCAGCTCTGCATCTAACGCACAATGCTTTAACCTGGAATAAAACAACTGCATCTGTTCTCTACTGCCAGACTGCAGCCTGCCTCAAACAAAAACCTCTGAATAGTTTAAGCAGAAGCTAAATGTACAGAGGGTGAATCTGTACAGAAACCAAATCCATTGCTCTGATACAGCCTGCTGTATTGATGCAGCTTGGCACAGTACAGGGATGGGCAACTTTCACAGGTCTGGAGCCACATCTGCTTATCCATGAACACTAGGGCTGAGGCCTGCATCCCCCTATAACCCCATTATTTTAATTAGTAAAGGCCCATCATGGCCCCTAAGGCAATTTCACCACATTTTCCTCTTTTCAGCTATTTTAAATCTGAGACACTGTTTTCAATACATGAAGTGACTCTGGGATCTTCTGGTTTTGAACAGCTTTGGGGGGACTAAAACACAGTGGACTGATCCCCCCGCCACCTCCTAAAGGCTGTGAAAAATCTATTTAAATAAGAACTTTAAAAAAAAGGGCAAGCTTGAGGTGCAGAGGTCTTGCTGGTAGCTTGCTGGTAACTGTGCCTGCTACTACTTGCATGGAGTCCACTTGAAAGGTAAGTGGCCTCCTCATCTTGCCTTTCACCCAAAGAGCAAGAAGCTGCATTGTGGCTGGAACTTCCAGCAACTTAAAGTGCCTGGCATTATGTTTCCATCATCAAAGAAGTCTTATCTGACAAAAATAATCATGCTTGCAAACTCAGCTGCACAGTGAAGTTTTCTGAAAATGGAATCTGTGGGTGGCATTCTACTTACTCTGTTGAGATTGCTGCTGTTCAAAACAATGGCAAGAAGCTTTTTCACACAGTCCTCCAGCTTCTTCAAACACTTTTCCAGAATCAGGCTAGACATATCCGCATCACTTAAGAACTTGGTTATGAGAGAAACTGCTTGAGTCGTAACATCTAAAAAGGGAAGTTCAGGGAGACTATACGAAGTAACTAGACCATCGAGTAACCGTGAAAAAGAATCAGATATTATGGAGCAATCTTTTCCAAGTTTTTTCAAGTCTGTTCTCAGACCTCCAGCTTCTGTCAGTTTTCTTAGTTCAAAGAAATGTTGTAGAAATTGCATGTGTGAAATCAAAGACTTTTTCTTGCTGGCCCAACAAGAAGTCAATATTGGAAGTACACTTGACGATGGCTCAGATGCATAACTGTTGCAAACATGGCTTCTGTGGCTGACACTAGGTAATGTTTCCAGAGTATCAACTCTGTTGTCATTTGAGATATCACATCCAGAATCTTCAAGATGACCTGAGCATTCTTCTGTATTAGAAGATAGCAGAGTCTCATCTAAGAGAGCTGAAGGCCCTGAAACATAAAGAGTGAGTCAGTGCATTGTAGTGGATAAGAAGCTGGAGATTAAGACAAAGAGCTTCTACTCTCTATTCAGCCATGAGGTTAACTAGGTGACTTTGGGCCCATGTTATCTCCCAAGGTACTTTTATCTTTTTCCAGGCCTAATTGGTACAGAGGGACAGGCTGGCTGTGGAGGCCAAGGATGGTTGGGGAAAATCACGTGAGCTGCATGTGGCCCCAAATATTCCCCATCTCAGCCTTAAAGAAAAAGTAAATGCAAACACAAATAAACAATGGCAAAGAACACACAAGTTCTATTGTTCATGCTCATAATTCGTTACACCATGGGCAAGATTTCTACTAATTTCCATAATTTATATCTGCAAAATGCTTTCTGCAACCTTAATTCATTTAGAAGGGGTTACAGGACCTGAAAGTCTCATACAAAACATAATAGCAATAGCAATAGCATTTATTTCTATACCGCCTATCAACTAGTGTTATCTAAGCGGTTTACAATGTATGTTAGCTAATTGCCCCCAACAAGCTGGGTACTCATTTTACCGACCTATGAAAGGATGGAAGGCTGAGTCAACCTTGGAGCCTGGCAGGATCGAACTCACAACCTTGTGGTTGCAGTACTGGCATTTAACCACTGTGCCACCAGGGCTCCTTTAATAACAATAACAATAACAAAGTTATTGCTCATTGTTGATTACTGCTGGGAGATAGGAAGCTTTGGATTTCTTCCCAGGAAATTCTATCCAACTGTACTGACTCCAGAGTAGTCCAAGCTGAATCAGGTTGCTTGCCAAATCACTGAAACAGGTTCCAAACCAGACTGTGTATTCTGCTTGGGGCAGGGGTAAAATGATCACCCATAATTAGAGGTGGATGAATTTCCCATTGTTCCTGTAAGTTTATCTCAGAAATAAACTAAGCTATTTCCCCCCAAGAGTTAGATAGATCACCAAGGACAGTCAGATTCAGTCCTGTGGGCCTTCATCTGGCTAACACTGAAGTTGTCATGAGAAGCTTAACCTTTAAAAATCAAATGATAGCTGTATGGAGATGATCTCTCACTGAACATGGAGCTACTGCTTGCATACAGCTTGTGGGTACTTGCAAGGAGCCATGATTTTGAGCTGATTTTAAAAAATAGGCCACAGGGTTTAACTCAAAGAGGCCTGACTGGCAGACTGTGCACACAGTAAAGTAAGTCAACATTCATTAAACAGACACCTGGTACTCATCTACTGACGTGAGAAGCACTGAACAGGAAGACAATGTTGGTCTGGCAATCTCTTGACCAAGTCAAGAAACACAAAGTGAGCTTTGCTTACATTTCGCTAATGTCAATAGTAAAAGCACATCTAATTCACCCTTGAAGGATCACAGCCTCATATAACAGTAGCTAATGCATTAAGGCTATAATGCTGGCCTATGTCCATTGGAACAGTTTTGCCATGTTGCTTTTCAGTACCCATTTCAAAATTAGCCATGCCTTCCTGTGGAATCTGATATGAAAAGAGTCTGTCACTGAATCTACAAGTTCTTCTTCTGCCTCCTATTTAAGGGCAAAATTATTGATTATTGCAGGGCTGCATCTTCTTAGACAATGACATCCAATGCGGCATGAGTATAGAATACCCCACAAGGCAGGGGATGTAATGTTTTAACTTCACCTCACCCTAGCAAGAGTGCTTGGGAAGATATCTGCTTCATCCTCACTGAGTGAGGGGGATAAAACTTCTTCCACCTTCCACCACAATAGACATGTAGTAAGGTGGGGGAGCTGGTGATGCCACATCCACTGGAGTCATGGGAAGATGGGGATTTAGTTCATGCCCCTCCTGGCATATGGCAGCGGGCACAAGGAAGCCACACAACAGGCATTACATGGCTCATTCATCCCTATTCTCTTGATTAAACTCTCAGGGACAGAAAAGAAATTCTGTTTCAAAGGACAGCCGAAGGAATCTACCAAGAGACGACACTCCTTGCCTCACAGAGCTGATTCCAACAGGGGAGGAATCTTTGCTGGTGAATGGTATTTTATGCATTTTTACATTAAATTAGCCAGTTCTCATTAAATAAATGACAACAGCAATAGTTTTAAAAAATGCTAGGTCTCTATCCTTGGATAATTTGGCAGAGCGTCAGATAAAAAGACATAAGAAAAAGCTTAATATTAAAGCCAAAGCTTTAAAGAAATGAGATATTCTACAATTCTTAGCAGCAAAAGTACTGAAGGGAAAGATGTAAGGAAAGGTTCTTCTCTTTTACTTTGATCTGTGTGAATTAATAACTAAGAAGTCATCCCAAATTCAAACAAATTCTCAAAAAATATAGTCCAATGGATGAAATGAAATGTTGCAGAAATGTTCTGAAAACCAGACTGCACTTCAAACAAGCTGTGATTTTATGGGTTGTGTGTCTCAGTTACTTGATGGTTTCAGAAAAGTGCTATGAACTGATACAACTGCATCCAAGAGAAGGTAGGGGTAAGAGATGGAGAAAGAGGGAGATCCTCTGGCCAATATTATGTGCTAGAATCTACCTCTTAAATACACATTTTTTTCACTACAGTGCAACATAGGAAGTTAATAATTTGACACCCAAGGGAAAGATCCTGATAAGTAAACAAATGAGAGTTGTGGAATCCAGGAAGGAAACCTCTCCTCTCCTTTACTTAACAAAATAGTGCCTAAGAGTGCAGGTTGCATATCATCCTGAAGGATTACAGGTTAAACCTCTGCAGTCCAAACTTCTGTGTTGGGTTGTTCAGGCAAAGGGACTCAACCTTTTCTTCCATCCGTTTAAGAGCAAATGGTAGAGGGAGAGTTCAGTTTTAAGTACATCATCTTATAGGTTTCAAGTACATCATCTTACAGGTTTTCAATTGTTCTGAATGGTTTTAAATGGTTTAAGTTATTTAACATTGTTTTCGTGTGTATACTCTGCCCCAATCTTGTGTAATATAGGGCAGGATATAAATATTTTCATAATTTATGTTATTTAAAATTACTAAGGCAAAATCTACTGATAATTAATGCAAATACTATATAGAAAAGGTATGAGAAATATATTTTTCCTATTAAGCAATGTTTGGCATCCAGAGCTCATTCAAAATGGGCATTAACAACTTACTGTTTTTGACTCTTAATCCTAAAGAAGTTTTCTTCAGGAGGAGCTGCTGCCTTAAATGAAGAACTTCTGCTTCTAACATTTCAATTCTTGCTTTCCACTTAAAATCCTGTCCAGATACTCTCTTGGCCAGGTGCTCTGCATATTCTCTGCTGCTTTTATCTGGTGGTTTTGAACGGATAACAGCTAAAGCTAGTGCCAACTGTGAAGTCTTCAGATACCATGTCACATCTTCCTTATGTTTTATTTCTGTCAGAAAACAGAACAAAAAAACAAAAAAGCCATTAGCAGGGTTCTTTTCACTAATAAAAAATATTTTGCATATTTGATTTATTCAGAAGAAATATTGTGAATGAAGACCAATTTTCATAGCCATCATTACCAACCAAAAGATAAGCAACTCAAAGCAAGAGAATTAAATGGCATCAATGGAATTTAAAAATTAAATGCACTCTGACAGTTGGAAAAAGACACCATTAACACCTGAGACTATTTAACAATATAGAAAGGTAGAGCCTTGCTTTATTAATCTATTATTTCCCTTGGAAAATTAAACTTCAAGGAATTCAAGGAATTGCGCCCCAGTCCTTCAGCAGTGACTGAGACAGCATGTATGCGTGAAAATACGGGATAGTAATAGGGTAGCCCAGGAAAAAAAAATGTCTTAGGCCTTGTATAAAGGTGATCAATCCACAAGTCATTCTGAGATTGGATCTCCAACTCTAATAAAAGCTAACCCTGAATCCACACCTTCATCACTTTGACAAAGAACTACCCAAGGCCCTTCACCTTTCTGAAAGCTCCCAGGTATCAACAAAGGCTCCATGTTGAAAAGACTGCTGGCCTGAAACCACATACTCAGCTGCTGATGGAAGCCTGGTCTCAATGCCTAAGTCCATAGCATCAAGCCAGACCTTTCCACCTTGAAAAAGGTGAGAGATGTGACTTAAATACTCATATAATTAATTATTTCTCTGTTGAGATTCAACCATGGGTCAAGCCAAATCCACCCCACCCCTGTTTTTAAGATTTGCCTAGGATAGGACTCCTACCTGTTGGTGGAAGATTCCATCTTTGTGCAAGTAGAAAAGGATACCACCAGAACTTCATCCTGAACTTCTAAATGAACAGTTTTATGGATGAACAGCACATGCCATGACATATGCTTTCCAGAACAAAGCCTTTACTCTGAGGATATCTAAAACATTCTTCACTAATAACTGCATATTACAAAATCTGATCACTAAACAGCACTGATAGATATCTGCTTGCCCCAGACAGAAGAAACTAGGCAAGTGTTTTTATCCAGCCTTATCCAGTCTAACTTTTTTCCCGTTTTCCCATCCTTCAAATATTACGTACATCTGCCAGCTCTCCTGATATTATGCCAGTGCTTTGAGAAACTGTGCTGGTTGTCAGTCCATTTCTGAGCCCATTTCAAAGTGCTAGTTTTAATCCCAAAGGTATGTCTCCTTACCTTAAATGGTAAAGAACTAAAGGCATGTCTCCTCCCAAAGCTACCTTCTCAGGCCCTAAAGTCATTATGCATGCCAGCGATAAACCTTGTCAGGGTTTGGCTTGTCGTAGATATTATGGACTTTATCATAAAAGGTAAAGACCTTTTATTCTACCAGGAATTTTAAGAATTGTTTTGGTGCTCCTACATCTTTTGACTATTATCTTGCCTCCAGTTGTAATATGCCTTCATATGCTGGACTTTCTGTTCTCTGCTGCAATTTTACCTTGGTTTTATAGAATCACAGGCTCGTAGGGGCATTATGGGCCATCCAGTCCAACCCCCTACTCAATCCAAGTTCTCCAGCTAAAGGATCCCTGCTCAATCTACTTCTGAAGATGTCCAGAGAAGACACCACTGTCTGTCTACGTGATTTGTTCTGTTGCTAAGCCACTTTTACTGTCAAGATGTTCTTTCCAATGTCCAATCAAAATCTGCTTCCTTGTAACTTAAAACAGTTAGACCTGGTCCAACCCTCTGGGCAGCAGAAAACAGGCTGTCTCTGTGACAGTCCTTGAGGTATCTAAAGAGTGCAATCATGTCCCCTCTCAGTCTTCTTTTCACCAACCAGAACTTGCTCAGTTTCTTCAACCTTTCCTTACATGTTTTGTTTTCTATACCTCTTAACATCCTTGTTGTCCTTCTCTGAACCTGCTCCAACTTGTTCTTATAATGAGAGGCCCAGAACTGAATGCAGAACTCCAGATGAGGCCTGACTAGCACAGAATATAGGGGGAATATTATATCCCTTAGTTTGGGAACTATGCTTGTATTAATGCAGGCTAAAATAGCACTTGCCTTCTTTGCTGCAGCATCACACTGCTGGCTTATGTTCAACTTATAATCAGCAATAATCTCAAGATTCTTTTCACATGTAGTACTACTGAGTCATGTATTCCTCATCCTATACCTACGCATTTGGATTTTGTGGCCTAAATGCAGAATTTTGCAAATATCTCTATTGAATTTTATTAATTTATTATAACTTATAATATATAATATATTATATATATTATGTATATAAATAATTTATAATATATAATTAATTTATATAATTTATTGAATTTTATTGATATTAATATCATTTTATTAATTTCTGACCCATTTTCTAGTTTATCTAGGTCCTTTTGAATTTTGTTCCTATCCTCCCATGTGTTAGGCACCCCGCCCCATTCTGTGTCTTCAGATGACACATTTTTTACACATTCATTACTCTTTAACATTTTTATCAATGACTTATCAAGTTTCCAGGTAAGCCATTGATAATATTAAAGATTAATGACCACTGGGCAGAACCCTGAGGCATTCTACTTGAGACCTCCTTCCAGTTTAAAGCACAGTCACTGATAACGACTTTTTAAGCAGTTTTCCAAGCAATTATGGTTTCATAATTAGCTTAGACATAGATGAATTCCCATTCATCCCACATCTAATTTGTTTGCTAATCAAGATATTACAGAAGACTTTAAGAAAAGTTTTGTTGAAATCCAGATAAATGACATCCACAGCATTCCCATCACCTACTAAACTAAACTAGTGACCTGATCAAAAAAAGATAGAAGATTTATTCTTGACAAACTTATATCGGCTGATCACTGCATTGTATTCAGATGAACTACTGATTTATTTTATTATTCTTATATTAGTTTGCCAACCAGAGAATTCTTTTTAGTGGCAGTTTAAAAGTATACTAAACAAACAAATAAAAGATCCTCTTTTCACTTAGAATATCAAATTTCTTCTTTTCTGCTCCCATTAGCAGCATGAAATACGACCTTGGAAAACGTTTCTCATAGACTTTGGAAGTATGCACACACAATGCTGTTCTTAATACCAACTACTTTTCTCCACATGATGACTCTGGATAATCTGTACTTCTCACTCTAACTTAAAAAGTCTTCTGTAAGTAACATCTGACAAAAAGAGTCTATATCTCTTCCATAACCCAAATAAGTAGGAAAGAGGGTAGGATGTAAAGAGATGTGTGCTGCCCCACTCACTTTGGCCCAGCTCAGAACTTGCAAGCTACTCCTGATGCACTGTTGTTGTTGTGTCCCTTAAAGTCACTTCCAACTTATGGCAACCCTAAGGTGAACCTATCACAGGGTTTTCCGGGGCTGAGAGTATGTGACGCACTCAAGGTCATCAGTCAGTTTCCATGGCCAAGTGGAGAATTGAACCCTGGTCTCCAAGACTCAAAGCACTACACCATGTTGTCTCTCTCTGGACATATTACCTCTTAGGAAATTGACCTAATGGGGAGTTACCTATCCATTTCACTGAATATGCCATCCAAACAACTTGCTAGGAAACAGTTCTGGAAACAGATATAGTTCAGAGACTAAGCTCACCTGAAAGGACCATCTTAATACGAACTGTGTAAGCATTACACTGGAAAGGTACACTACCACATTTGGGCATTCATAGAATATGAAACAATAAATTTGAACTGGGCTAATACTTGTACTGCTTTAAGATAACTTTTGGCACAGAGACGACATTTGTCCCCTGAAGTTTCTCTGGCCAGTTACATTTGTTTTCAGAATCCTGAGAGTTCAAGCTTTTCATTAATGTGTTGGTTTAATTGGGCCCTCTAGCTGAAAAAGTCTGCATTTTTAAAGGTCAAAAGAATTGCATGAGCAAAAACATAAGACTAAGAAGGGAGGCCTAATCTAGAATTGCTCTTTGATTTTTTTTTTTAACTGAATCTTTCAAAACTTTAGGGATGGGCCAACCAAATCCTTGAATCCTCAGCAAGGATTCGAGATTCACAAATCCAAATCCCCGCACCAAAATAGGCAAACCAAATATTTCGAATCCACCAAATAGTTTCTTTTTAAAAATTGGTGCCTCGGGGATCCACCAAAGGCCTGATTGGCTGGTGGGCCCCTGGGGACATGAAAAGCGTGACATAAAGCTGCGCGCACCAGAGGTTGCCTGTGCCTGCCCGCAGGGCTGCCTGTGCCCGCAGCTGCCTCCCTCTGCAAGGTAGTAATCTTTGTTCTTTTGAATCGAGACTGGAGGGTAGGGATTGGGAATTATTGAGACTGGACTAGAGACTTGACTTGAAAGTCCCTTGCAGGACTTGAGACTGGACTTGAGGGTACAGAATTGAGACTAGACTAGAGGCTGTTTCTTTTTTAAAGTGCCTTGTTGCAGGACTTGAGACTTGACTTGAGACTACAGGGTGCAGAATTGAGACTGGACTAGAGGTTGGTGTGTGTGTTTTTAAAATGTCTTCCTTGTTGTAGGACTTCGGAGTTGTCAAATTTTGCTTCAAGAACACTTTTCAGTAAGTGCTTTCTTACCCTTGCTTTTTAAACCCTTTTTAAAAAATGGATTCAAAAGATTTGAGATTTATGATATTCATGGATTTCCGGAACCTTCCAGGGATTCAGATCTGGGTCTGGATTCAGAAAATTCTGGATTCATTTCATCCCTACAAAACTTCTTGAGGCTTGAAATGTTGAATTTCACAAGGGTCAAAGTAATAAGAACTATGAAACCTAATGAGCAGAATTTGTGGTCGTAATTCTAAAGCCCCTCATCTTACTATCTACCTCTTTACTAGAATACATTTCCTATCACCAGTGCCTATAAAGCAGTAGACACACAACTTTAAAATAATACATTTTGGCCTACAGACCCCCAAATCCCTCAACTAAAAAGGTCACTGGCAGCATTGGTTGGAGGATTCCAGTTGTGGTCTAGAAAAGCTCTGAGCAAATCACTCTAAAGAGCCTGTTCTAATGCACAGACACCCTGAAGGACACTGTGCAGGAAGAATGTGCAAAATGATTTTTGTGGAAGAACAATCCCTGAACCTCTAACTTGCTTGAATGCCAGGTTGAACACTGAGACTATGAGGAAGAAACAGGCAACCTACCAAACAGAATCCAGGAGCTAATATTCTCACATTCTGACATCTCACATGTATTTAGCACATAAGAACAGATAATACTTAGAGCATTGTCCATAAATTACTTCAGGCAGAATATTTGGATTTAGAGGTTTAGTCAAATTAAAATCCATTTAGGTGCTTTGAGAGTGCTGCAGCCTGGATTATTAGTAAAATTCACCCTCACACACATTTCTGAATTGTTTCTAATTGGATACAGCTGCCAATTTCATCTATTTTGGACTATTGTAGGAATTAAGCAATTCTAGAAATTCATGGTATCAGTTGTGGGCCTTTGGTATCCTTAGGAGTTTGGTCCCAGGATCACATGTGGATAACAAAAAACATGAACATTAGCCAGATGTAGCCAGAGGCTACAGCAAGCCCTGGCTTCCAGGCATGCCATAAGGCACACTTTCTTTGGGCTCTCCCATCTTTGGGGAGCATGCCAACTGCAGTGCTTCTACTTGCAATGAGAGACACGTGAAATGGCAGGATTCCAAGGGTTGTGCTTGGTGCAAATCCACGCCTTCCACCATTTCACAGATCCTAATTCCTCTCTGCAATCTTGTCCAAGCCACCAGGTAGAGTGAGAGAAGATGTTGTAGGTGTACAAGCGTGGACAGCTTCAAGCTCTAACCCTGTGCAAATCTGAGCCAGGCTGAGGCTGCACTTGTTGTTGGGGCTTGGGGCTCATGTTAGCTGTGAGGTTTCTTGCTCTCCACCAGGAAGGACCTGGGCTGACAAGTGCAGGTGAGGCTGAGTGCAGGAGATGTGATGGCTCTTATGTGTTCTCCCTCTTGCAGCATTGAGTCCCAGCTGCCTTGTTTAAACAGGGGATGGGAGGCTGAATTTCCACCATTCACATGTGTCTTGCCACACAAAGAACTATGGCTGGCATGCTCCCTGGAGGAAGGGGAGCCTGAAGAAGACACACCTCATGGTACAGCTGCCAGCCGGGGATTGTTCTCAGAACTACTGCTGCTCTGTGCCATATCATTTTATTAACAGGGACTTACAGAGGAAATCTCCTGTTGGAATCTGCAGTGGGTTGTATATAGCAGGCCCACTGTACCTAGTGGCATGACAGAGGAGGAAGAACAAATATTTAATACTCCTATGAACTAAGGGCTGAAACTATGCAAACTTATGATACACAGAGAGGTCTATATACCTTCTGAGCTAAAACTAGCAAAGTTAGGATTCAGAGCTAGTTTGGAAGAAATCTCAATTTCTGTTAAAGTACATGGCCTCTCATAAACATAAATTATTCCACACTGATTTTTTTCTGACTCTCAAGATTCACAAGGCACTGCTCACATACTGCTAAGCGTATCTTCTCAACTGGGCTAGAAGCCGAGGTTCTGCAGAAGATGCATTATATACCCACAACCACATCTACCTTTTCAGTTCTTGCGGTATTCACTCAGCCTGCCACATAGCTTCTTTGGGACCTCATTTGTTGTTTATGCCTTTCTTTTCACTTTTTGATTTTTCACAAGATGCAGATCTATACATCCAAAGTGTCTGCTTGGGTCTTTCATTGGAGCTTAACAGTCTTGGAAACATAAATGTGGGGTTTGACCTTCACAAATTTGATTATTTCCAAGGTGCCAGCTTGCCTCCCCACAATCCTTTCCTTTCCTTTCCTTTCCTTTCCTTTCCTTTCCTTTCCTTTCCTTTCCTTTCCTTTCCTTTCCTTTCCTTTCCCTGCCTTTTGGTCAGATGTGCTGCCTTCCTTCTCTGCGCCCCAGCAAAAGGTAAGTGAATGAGAGAGGGAAAGGTTCACATGCATACAAGCCTTTCCCCTTCCATTCTCCTGCCTCTCACCTGTGTGGGCAGGAAGAAGGCAGTGTGCGTGAGCGATGGGCAGCCGAATGGAGTGAGAGAGGAAGTGTTTTCCCTTCCACTCAATTGCCTGTCACCAGCATGGGCAGAAAAAAAGGCAAGACCTGCAGTTGACCAGCAGGAGCGGGAAGTCCCCAGAGGGAATGGGGTACTCACTTGGGTGATGTACTCACTTTGGTGATGGGGGAAATTATTCACAATTTTTTTACTTTTTTACTTTTTTTTACTTTTGTGAGGGGTCTGCACCCCAAACCCTTATGAAAGTCAAGGTGCTACTGTAAGTATAAGTGAGGACTGCAGAAATGTTAACAGAAGAAACCAAAAGAGGGAGCAACCAAGAAGAAGGAAAGAGCCATTGATTAAAACAGAAAGAATAATGGAGTTACACAGTAAATCTATGATTCTATACATAACACTCAATGGGACCTACTTCTCAGCAGACCCATATAAGATTACTTTATTAATTTTTGTAGAGGATCTGGACTAAAGTCAAAGTCTTTCTCTCTAAGGTGTTAAAAGCCAAAAAGGTTAAGTTAAAGCCTCTTTCCAAGGTTAATGATGATATTACAGCCCATGAAGGATCTTTAGATTAAGACAATATCACACATGTTTTTGGGTCACCTTTGCAAACTATTATAAAACCTTGTACAGCAACTCTGCAGCTTTCTCCCTGCTGCTCAAATCTCCTGCTGTATTTCTACATTCTTTCCCCTGAAAATGTGATCACAGAAGAATATCAATGTTTTATATTGGTAAAGAGGCTACAGCTTCAGAGAAGAGATCCATTTGTTTCAATTACCCCTCATTTTAGAAGAAATTGGAAGTAGGTGTCAGTTTTCATTTACTGCCTTTCTGCAATATATTTCAGTCTATTGCTGTACCAGTCAAGCAGCTAAGGGCTTAATCTTGAACCACACTTAGCAACCTGATGCCAATCCAGCATAGAGAACATGTTCTAAAAATACATATTCTCAGGATCAATTTGGGATCTACAAAATCTTTGAATGTGACATTAAAATCTTGCTAATACTGCTTATGCAGAATTCATGCCTATGAGTATTCTAGCATACTTTTTGCTAATCCATACTGAAAGACAAAGTAATATTCAATGTATATATAATGAGAGTAACTAGGGGTCCAGTTAAGTCTCATCTGAAAAGGAAAATGCTCTCTAAAGATATGACTTTGCAACTACTGAAGGGATGGGGAGTGTTAAGACTTCAGAGAGCTAGAGAAAAGGCCAATATTCACAAAATGGGTGTAAATACCTATAAACCTGGATAAAGTAGGGAAACGAGAGAATAAGGACCACCTTACCCATACCATAACCTTTCAGGGTAGGAGATTAGTACAATAGGAGATATGTGCAGTTTCTACATCATTCAATGCACAACTTTTTGGTTCCTATGATGGGAGTTGTCAATTCTGAGCACTGGTGTCATAGTAAATATTCAAAGACATCATGCATGGCGCTGCCAGTAGGTGTGCTGTCCGCAAAGAAAGCTATGTATCTTTCTACTACTGTGAAAATGTGATATTCAAAGAAATGAAACACAGTCCTGAGGAACAACATGCATCACATTTATTACTCTAGAGGACTATAATTTAGAAAGTCTCTCAGTGTCAAATAACTTAGCTCTTCTCAACTTTCAAGTAGCAGAGGTAATTTTTTATTATTATTAGCACTACATACTGAGGGGGAAGAGAAAGAACATACTAGGAATGTGGACAAGAGATGGAAGCTTTGACACTGGTGAATGGAAACAGTGATAACTGAAATAGAGAAGTGAAACAAATGGGACAATATGATGGCAACCAGAAACTAGAAGGGATTGACATGAAACTGTGTTTAACACAGTCTCTCATGATATTTCAGAATCACAGATTCTGTCTGCTATCATAAGACTTACTAGAATAAGTACCAATGAAGTCAATGGAGGGTAGTCATGAGTAAACTTGTTTAAGCATATGTCAACAACCATTTTTAAAAAGATACATTTTGTAGAATACAAATATGTCTTATGCTCCTTAATCAAACTATCCTCCACATATCCCCATTATAAAAAGTTCAAGGCATACCTTAGGAGAGAGAAAAAACCTTCTTAAACTCTTTCACTACAATCAATTACAATTGAGTTTCTACACTTTGAAGAAAGATGATGTGAAGTCTAGGGTTAGGATCTGAAATGCAGATTCAGTACCATCCCACAGATAGCCTTACTGAACCTAAAAAAGACGGGTGTGGATGCTTTCACTTTGCTCTGCAATAATTACTCTTAAGTTCATAGTTAGATCAGTATTTCCTCTCACTGTGAGAAAGCCTCTGGCAAGGTAAGTCAGTCTGAATGACTAATAGCATCATTTGAACTTCTCAAAGTGGAAAGGCAGTGCTACCATGGGTCCCAAGGCAATATAATTTGTTATGTTTTAGCTAAGCAACATAAATTAATTACTTTTGGGGTGGTCATCAGCCTGAATCTTCTGAATTAAGTTTTTTGCATCCTCTACTTTCCCTCCTGGTTTTGATCCTCTTCCTCCCAAGCACCAGATTTTGTGCCTGGTAGTTTACTTTCATCCTTTACAACTACAAACTGAATCAGTCGCTGGGGCAGATGAACAGGAGGGTACTCTTGTACTCATGTCCTACTTGTGGGCTTAACAAAGCCATCTGGTTAACCACTGTGGGGACAGGAAACAGGATTGAATGGGCCTCTGCTCCAATTCAGTACAGTTGTTCATACGTTCTTAATCAGATATGTGCAAAAGCCCCAGGGCTCACCCAGTCAAGATTTCTCCTTCTTTCATTCTCATACACATTAACTAAGATTCTGAAGTTTTCTCCTAGCTGGATGAGATTTAAGGTGTTCGTAATTTTTTCATAGTTTAAGACTTTTTGGGCCAAGAGCCCTCAAGGTTTTTGCACAAATAAACTTTTTACCAAGATTCCCAGAATGAGAAAAATCTCATAGTTTCTGGTTGGGTGTATCTGTCTGTCAAGACACTCTCCCTCTCTGAGGATGAGAAAATGTTCTGTTTTGTGTTCTGTTCCCTACTGACCTCAGTGTTTATAAAAGGAAAGAAATATCTTGACAAATGATCTTACACATGTATTTCACTCTACTCTTTTCCCCAAATTGTGTCAACAAACTTGTACTTTTAAAAAGGGTTTGGAAAAGTTAGTTTTAAGAGTACAAGTCTCAGAATCTCCCAGACAGCATGTCCAGTTACTTTTCCATGCTATGGTCTTTATCTATTCTCTTACTAGAAATCCATGTTCCTTTATGGAAATCCTGAGTTATACTACTTTAAAATGTCCCCCAAAGGAGCTGCCCAAAGAAACTAATGGATGAATTCAAGATTTTACTGCAGTTGAGACTAAACACCAGTGCATTTAGTACTTTGTCCTGTGGCAAAAGAGGGAGCCACAGCAAGAAGAGCTCCTTCTAACTCAGTTTTTATTTAGTATGAAAAAAACCACCATTCGTGTAGCTCGAAAGCTAGTCCAGCTGACTGCCTCCACAGTGAAGACCGAAAGGGGCTACAGCTAAGAAACAGCAGCATATGACAGCCCCACACAATCAGTGTTCCATATTCCCGGGTTTGACTTTCATCAGTTTTATTATTTGCAAGTTTCCTCCACTTCTGTTCACATATTTCAGGGGTTTCCCCTCTCAGCAGCTCTAATCTGATAGGCAGCTAGGACTGCTACTGCACATGGCCTCAGGGACCCTAGCAGGCTCAGAGGCAATATATAAATATTTTAAACTAGTGTATATTAACTGGCGTTTCCCAGGATTATATTTTCTCATAAGTAATACTTGTTAGAAAGAGTTGAGATCCTGTGTGTCTAATTCCTGAAACTGTCTTGTCCAGTACCTGTAACTTCTCCCCATATTCCCCGATCCAATCTGTATTAAGAGTTATTAACATATAGAGGTTGGGTTCCTGAGGGAATACGCTGTCCTCCTCCTGGCTGCTAGGCCTCATCTCCACAGCAACCAGCCAGGCCCCAGAGCTCTCCAACTGCGAACTCTAAAGGCCCCTCCCTAAACTGCAAACTCCCCAGGATTCCACAGAATCTTTTCAGGCAGCCAATCATATGAGGTCTTCACCTCACACAGCCAATCATATGAGGTCTCTGTCTGCCTGACACAGATAAACAAACAAACTTGGACTTTTATATATTAGTAGATAGATAAATAATGTCCAGTCAACACAATCAACTCCACCGCCTTCACCAAGAAATTGCCTACACACAGGTAGGTCAAAGCAATCTGGTAAGATCAATCACCAGTCTGTCCTACTCTGGAAAGAAAGGCCTGAAGAAGATGGAGGCATCCATGCCCCCCATGGCTATAGGCACATATGCACCACTGTTACCACTGAAATTTGATAAACTCCTGGGATAAGGGCTACTCATCTCAGGGAAGTAAAACAGCTGTTTTATTGTGCCTAAGACATTCTGCTGCCTGAGGCAGAGCAACAAGTGAATCCACCCTCTCCTGCCACACAATATATACCATAATTGCTGAAGTCAGCAAAATTATTTTGGCACCTGATGCAAAAAGTGATTTTTTTTAAAGTGAGATTCTTATGCTTCGATTCTTGTGCAAAGTATGCTCTTCCAATTATGCAATTTGTGGGGTTTCTTTCCTTGTTTCTTTAGAAGCAGAAAAGAAGGAAAAATAAACAATGATGGTATATAATCTTTCACCTTGCCCAGGGCAAGTCTTAATAAACACAGGCAGTTTGGGATTACAGTTTCTCTCCTGGTATTCTTTCTTTCATTTTTTAAAGGCAACTTTTAGTTTAACTCAGAATCATGCTGCCTTTCCAGGTTACAAATATGCCTATTCTAAACTCAGAACTGGATATTAAGATAGAAACTTAGGGTTCTTCCTGACAAAAGATTCTTAGAGTTACCAATCAAAGGACATTAGCTACAGTCAATTTGGTAATCCAGAAATCTGTCTTGCACACACCATTACAATGTATAGTTATTTTGGCTTTATATCCTTAACATATTTTTGTGATAGAAAAAAAAAGAAATGAAAAGAAGGAAAACAGAGAACAGTTACATAGAGAAAAAGATGGTGCTTAGATCCCATGTTAAGTATCTTGAATAAGGAATATGATTGCCTAATAAAAGCTCTTGTCTGGAAACACTTCTTCAGTGTTAATAGTTAATACTGAAATGAGCAGCAGCTTCATACAATGTTCTATTCCCTCCCCTGAAAGCATCTATTAAACTTAACGTTGTAATATGACCTAACTGTGTCACCTGCAGCAAAGAGAATAAACATACATTCTCCGTCCTCAAGCCCAAATTTACAAAGCACTTCCATAAACTCCAGGCTAGCCAATTCTCTAGGGAACCTGTATGCTGCTTCAGATGATGCTGAGAGCAAAAGGACATCATCGTCCTCTAGGACAGGTTACTCTGTAAACCAAATCTCCAGTCATTTGAATGGCAGTGCACAGCTGCCTGCCAGAAACTTCCATGAGGTGAACAACAACCTGTACAACAGACACGGCACTAGTGCTACCAACCTCAACAGCTATGCCAGTTCTCCCAGTGTTCTGACAGATGGGTACAGCACCTACAGATCCCTTACGGGACTCGCTGCTTCTCCAGCAAGATACCTGAGTCGATCAATTCCTTCCCTTCAGTCTGAATATGTTCAGTACTAAAGCCTTGTTGCTTCAGTGAAAGCTGGACAGCTCTTAAAATCAGTTGACTTCAAGGACGAGCAATGTTGAGGGAAACAAACAATCCATGGGGAAGAGACTTCTTCATATATGATTAGAACTTGAAGAAGCCAAGTTCTTTGCATACCCAGAGACATCACTTAGTGACTACTACAGATGCACTGAAACTTCTGAATATTATAGTTTTGTGTACAGATGCAAGATTTTAATATTGAAGACATTTCTAATGAATTTTAGCAATACATTTGTAATTATGGTTCCAAATACAGTGTTATAATGCCTGTGTATTGAGTATATTGGTGTGTGTATAAATTTAAATTAAAAAAAAAAGCTCAAAGAAGTCTATAAATGGCAAAAAATGAAAACCCTAACCAACAATATCCCTGTGGTCTTCCCAACATGATATTTGACATGACTGTTCAATTAATGAAAGTTTCGCATGAAGATGATGGATTATTTACATCTACTGCTGTCTTGCGGTCCTCTCCAACATCTACCAAGATATTAACCCCATCAATTATAATTAGACTGGTATACATTCTACAGCACTAGTACAGAACATTTTTCAAATGGGATTGTACAGTCATGTAGTTATAATAATGCCAAGGAGCATTTTAATAAAATTGTCATAATTAGAATGCCCAATACAATCCCATGTGTCTGGTAGATGGAAGCACATCAGTGGGGAAGATCCTTAAACGGCACAGTGTAGATTCTCCCTAGCACTGCAAATTAAGCAGCTTCATCTAAGAACTAAGTAAATTCAAGAACATCTTCTTCCAACACACACAATTACACTCCAGAGATGTATTTACAATAAACAGATTCCCCAACATATCCCTTTTAGTGATTTAAAACATAGGCATAAATACTGTCCTGGTATTACCACTTTTTATGCAAATATATTTACATAAATTTTACAAGTAACAATTATAACATTACACCAAGGTTCAACACTGAACTCACAGTGAAAAGAGGAGATGAGATATTCCATTAATCTCTGATGAATAGGGGTTTCAAGAACAGTGCTGAAAGAGATATATTTGGGCAATAAAAGCAAAACAAAACTGGAAATATTTAAAATAATGAGGACAACAGCCTTGTCCAACATATTTTCCTTTGTAGCAGTTTTGCAACAAATACTAATTGTTGTACATAATTGAAGTGCTTGCAAAAATCATTTTAAAGAACCATATATAGAAAGAAACACTAATGAAAAGATGTCTGTTTTCTACTATAGTGTTCATACAAATATAGGTGTATCCTATAGGTTGAAATTTTTTCCTCAAGAATTTATTGGAAATCAAGGAATTTGTAACTCAAGAACATCTCTGAGAATATTCTGGGTGCTAAATGCATGTTCAGTGGGAACAAGGAAAAGGAGATGTACAAATTCTAGCCAGAAATCATGAGCTCTTGCCACCCCCTGAAAATTAGAAATGAACTATTAAGTGGAAAGTAAGAACTCTGCCAGCTGCTTGACATCTCTTAGAAAACACAGCAAGACCTAAGAAAAAAAGTGCCTAGGAATGAAGCATACAGTATACAGCCATGTTTTTTTTTCCCCAAACATCAATCATAGAGAGTAAAACTACCTCCCCAGTACATTTGGCCATTCTGTGCCCTCCTTTCAGGATGGGCTGATAGCTCATTACACCCACAGGAAGAAGCCACGAAACACATGTAAGTGATGAGGGCTGACTTACAGTCTGTGTGACTGCCGCATAACATCTGCATCTGATGTGGCCAACTGTACAGGAGCTTATGCCACAATAAAAGTATTGATCTTCTGGCTGTCACCCGACTCTTCTTGCTAAAAAAGCCTACGTGGCTACACTATTTTTTTCTGCTTTAATGAGCTAGAGAGCTCTCCATTCTGCCTCAGAGCACTGTAGAACATATTATATAACCTTCATCACTACAGTTCCATTGAATACCCAGAGGCCAAGAAAACAACTGGCAAGAACTGAGCTTTTTGCTCACCCTACCCCACCCCACCATAAGGGAATAAGTTTAGTAAAGACCGACTGGTTTCACATTCCCAGAACCAAACACCTTCCAACTTCAGCTGAAGCTGCAATAACATCAGACATCATGGACAAGCAACCCACAAGGAAAGAATGAACAAGAACAATCTTCCCTCGTTAATTAGAATGCAATAATTAATTACAAAGCCGTAATTGATAAGATTCATAACAGCACTCTAAGGGTTTGTAAAGATAGTATCTTTGCTGTACACAATGCTTGAATTCTCAAAGTATTTAATCTATTGTCTCATAGCTCATTTCCCTATTAAAAAGCCCAATTTTTCATCTGTCTTTCATGAGGACATTTAACTTAAAAGAATCAGACTTACTGAATAGCAACATTAGCTTTGTAGGTTTCTTATAAGCTTCATGTTATGAAAATATATATATATTCATTCCGTAAAAGCAACTGTTGCTCTTATTCCTATTACTAGTCCCTATAGAAGTGTTTCTCCCTACACAAAATGTGAACCCAAATATAGAGACTAGTGTGCTGGACTAGGGCACCATGATAAGAGAATGTGAATCCCTGGTCAGCCATGGAAACCCCTGGGTGACCTGGGCCAAGCCGCACTCTCTCAGCCATAGGAGGAGGCCACAGTAAATCTTCTCTGAAGAAATATGGCCAAGAAAAACCCCATGATAAGGTTGCCATAAGTCTGATTCGACTTGAAAGCAAATAACAGTAAAAAGAATGCCCACAGTAGGGTCTCAAGGCTATTTCTCAAAAAAAGAAAAGAAAAGAAAAGAAAAATCATGCGTTCAAGGTCACATGCTTAATGTTACTTGTAGTTTGGCCCTTATATGTGGCATTATATCCTGTGTGCAAAAAGAGAGAAAATGCTTTGTTCAAGATAGAACTTGTCATCTTCAGTCTTTGAAGGTACTTGTATTAAAGGCTATGCCTAAAAAAATCCATTACCCTGCTGATTGCAGGAATTCCTTGATTTATTCAGTTCTGTAATTGTTTAATAAAATCAATCTATAAAATGTTGCAGCTCTAGAAGGGAGAATAGTTTATGGAATGATGAGCCCTACAATTCATTAATAAGCTTGACTGTGATGGCATTTTGTTCCACTCCTCAGTTGTTGATGTATGTGCCTTCAAGTCATTTTCTACTTATAGTGACCCTCAGATAAACCTATCACTGGGTTTTCTGGGGGCTGAACGTGTGTGACATACCCAAAGTCACCCACTGGGTTTCTGTTGTTGACTGGGGAATCAAACCCTGGTCTCCAGGGTAATATCCACCACTTAAACCACTACCCCATGCTGGCTCCCAACCCCTCAGCTACTTGCTATTTAAAATATTATATCTAAACTAGTCTCAATAAATGGTTTCTGCTCTATGACCTTTTACAGATAATAATCACATATTTAGCAGTGACCCACAGGAACTTTGGTTGTACCCTTTCCAACATTTCTATTTCTATCATATATATATGATATATATATAATTTTTAAATACAGCCATATATACACTTGTGAAATTCAAATATTGCAAAATCAAATAAACAGGTGTCCAGGGAACAGTCTAAATTAATATACACTTTGCATTGTCAAAATAATTCCTGGCACTAAGCCAGCAGGTCTACACCTACTCCCAAAGTGAATGAACAAAAGCGCATTGATACTGAGATGTCTCAGGTGAATTCTTTCCTTCTTTTCATACATTTTTGTCAACAGTGATCCTATTCATTATCATTTTGTTCTAATTTCCTTCTGCACTAACAAAGAGTTGAGAAGAATATAAATTTCCATGATGTTACCAAAAATATGTATGCTGTGGTTGATATGTGACCATCACATTTATGCCCTCTAGATTTTTCATTAAAAATAATTTCAGAAGTCTTGACTTGCTAATACACTGTAAACTACATAGTACCCCACTACTGTTTGTGACCGTAATGGCTATTACTGTCAGTACTTTCTGCATTAATTCTTCTCTGACCTCAGTGTCAAACAATTCCATCCCCCATTGTATCTTTCTGTGTGCATTTGTGTGTGTATGTGTGTGTTTATTTTACTTGTATCACACCTCCTTCCCCGGCCAGCGATTCACAATAGTTTACGTAAGTTTGAACAGGCACTACACATCTTAAAATATTATAATAGAATTAAATTTTCAATAAAATTAGAAGAAATTAAAAGGATGTCCATTAAAATAGATAAAGCAGAAAATCCAGAACACTTTTAAAGGCCTTTTTCCTTTTCTTCAAAGGCCTGTTGAAACACCTGTAAAGTATACATACCAAAAAATTTGAGTAACACTTCACAATTGCTGAAGCAGGCTATAATGCACAAGACCTTGTGGTCTAATAAATTTATTAATATTTAAGGTGCCACAAAACTTTTTGCCTTCATGGATCTAATGCACTGTTAATCTTATTCAGCATAGTTCATATGCTGAGTTTTGAACTACCTATGGTGACTGAATTCTGGCAGCAGATGTATAAAACCTATAGGACATAACAACATTAACAGATTGATAACATCTAAATGTACAGATCCCATAGAAGGCATCCTTTTTCCGTGGGTTCCTTTTTGACCAATATGAGAACTGACATCCACACGCTGCTGTTGTTGTGTGCCTTCAAGTCATTACAGTGACTCTAACATGAACCTATCATGAAGTTTTCTCAACAACACTTACTCAGAGGTTTGCCATTGCCTTCCTCTGTGGCTCAGAGAGTGTGATTTGCCCACGGTCGCCCAGTCAGTTCCAGTGGCCGAGTGAGGATTTTAATTCCGGTTTCCTGCAGTACTAGTCCAACACTCAAACCACTACAACACACAGGGCCTTTCCATACTAGACTGTTATACTGGTATTATTCCACTTTCAACATCCTGTGGAATTCTGGAATTTGTAATTTACTGAAGCCAAAGAGCTCTCTTCTTTAAACTGCAAACCTCAGGATTCCATAGGATGTTGAAAGTGGAATAATAGCACTATAACAGTCTAGTGCAGAAAGGTCCACAGGTTCTCCCTATATGCATTTTATTTCAGATGCCTCACAGTAGAGGTGACACCTTTGAGTGAAGTTGCCATGGAAGAAAAATAAGGAACTCAGGGCCCTTGCAAGATGGCCTATAGCCACCATAAACTTGAACAGAGTACACAAGGTGGCTTTCTGAACTAGAAATCAAGATCCCCCCCCCCGACTGCTTGCATCGGGGGGGGGATATCTGGCAGCACATGAAGCCTCAGAACTTTCCTAATGAACGACCTCCATGAGAAAAGTTTGGAAAAATTACAACTCCCAGAACCCTCCAGCCAACACAGGCACTGGCCCTGCTGGTTGGGGGGGACTTTGAGAGCTGCAGACCTCCCCAGGTTCTCAGGAGTGGGGGAGGGTCCGCCTCAGCAGGCAGACTCACCTGCAGGCGGGCTGCCCAGATCCGCTGACAGGGATTCGAAGCCCTCCATTCCATGCTCGAGGCTTCGCCGCCAGAGATCATCAACCAGGCCTCCTTCTCAGCTGGGGCAGCGATCCGACTGGGCGGCAGCGCCCCCTGCAGGGCCCCAGCGGGCGGTGCAGCTCAGCCAAGAATCAAATGTTGAGTCCTGGCCTGAAGAAAAAACAGGGAACCTAAGCTAGGTTTTATGCTACTTGTCTCTCTTTTTAAAGTGGATTAACGTTTCCACTGCAAAACGGAATAAATTGGCAGAAATAGCAAGGCGTTAAACACTTAGAAAGGTCGAGGTTTTTGGCTCCAAAGTAGCTTTGCTTTGATGAAAGCAAGGGAGAAGGCGTGGGGTTTTGTTGAGTGGGAGCAGGGAGAGGAAAGGAAGAAGCCACAAAAGTCTTCATGGTCCCCTCAAACTATGAAGCACCTATACAGCAGGCAGCGGCGTTGTTTTATTCCCCTTTAGCAGCCAAACGTGAGAATAGGACATACTATTTCTCACAGCAAAAAGGGCCATTTCCACAGTACATTGCTGTAGGCCGTTCCACAGGATGTTGAAAGTGGAAAAATAGCACTATAACAGTCTAGTGCAGAAATGGCCTAAATCTCTACGTCCAGGTTATCTATGACCCTCCAGCTGTTTATCACCTCACTTCCCATCATCCTTCGCCATCAGCTATGCTGGCTGGGGCTAATGGGAACTGCAGTTCAACAACCTCAAGGACTAGCGGTTTCTTATTTTTCCTATGTGTGTGTGTGTGTGTATGTGTGGTCAAGTTGCCTACAACTTACAGCAACCCCATGATTTTCAGAGGTGTGCTTAGGCAAGGAATACTCAGAGGTGGTTTTACCAGTTCCTTACTCTGAAATGTAGCCTGTAGCACATGGTATTCACTGGAGGTCTTGCATCCAAGTGCTGACCAGGGCTGACCCTGCTTAGTTTCCAAGATCAGACAGGATCTGGTGTCTTTAGAGTATAGCAGGAAAGAAATGTCCTCTATCCAGAACAAGAAGATTAGGGTTACATTATTCCACTTTCTTTCATGGCATTTAATCATGCTCTTCCTTCAAAGAGAACTGACGCAGCCCTGTTTTTCTTTGTCCCATTTCATCCTTAACAACAACCTGGGCCAAGGTCAGGTAGTAAGTTTCACAGCTAAGGAAGAATTTGAACTTGCTTCTAAACAGAGCTAAAAAAAACCCTCAGCCTTCCTCAGTGCCTTAAATTATATCTTTCAAATGCATTGCCTTCTTTCCTGGAATAGATGGGAAATGTAGACCAAAGCGTCTGGAGGACACCACATTAAAGAATAGTGCTCAGATCACTGCACCATAGCACTTATTAAGGCATAAGTGGCTTGATAACCAGTTCTGTTATTGACTTGAGTGAAGAGCCTGTATTTCACCACAATTTCACATAGAAGCATACCTCAGGTTACAAAGCCTCTGAGAAAGAAACTCCCTTTTATGAAATCTTTCTTCCCCTGCCCAGCCTCCCTTTTCACCCTGGTCCTCTGTCTAGTTAGAATTTTTTAAGCAGCCTCACCACTGGGAGGGTGGTAAAGGAAGGATGGAGAAACATAAACTTTTGGTGCAAGCCTGCAGAAGCACATGTGTAGTAAACAACGCAATAAAGCTCGAGAGGGGGATGATCAGGATTCCGCCGTAGCTGATCCAACCTTAGCTCTGTGTGCCTGCTTACCACAGGCCAGGTTAAAAGCAGCTGACTTTGAAATCCCTCACCCACCGTGTGTGAATGGCAAAACAAAGAGAAGGGGGAAGAGCGGATAAACCTCACCAGCTCCCCACCCCCAGAGTGTTGTAAAAGCATAGATCTATAAGCAGCCACCAGAATGGAAATTATTAGAAAAGTGGGACCTGATGAAGTTAAAAATCTCCCCTGGATGCATTTTAGAACAACCCTTAAAGTGGTCTCTATAAGACTCCAAATATTTTTGTTTATTCATGCAGTGCTTACTTGACCTGGTTGTTTCATTTCACATGTGTGTATTACTAATTCTGGATAAAATGTCCCCTGCAACATGTTGAACTGCTCTGCTTTTCTGTGCTGTTTTTTCCCCCGTGTTATTTCTGCCTCTAGTACCAAAGTTTCTGTTAAAGAAGTCATGCCTAGGAATGCATCTACTTCATTAACTGAAGCATACCTGAATTATCATAGCATATCAGGCTATGATACATTAAAATCAATTGATACTTTCAAAAGTAAGGTAAATGAAACTCATAGATTAGATGTCACAGTGAACTTCAAGTAAGCTAAGCATTTTTCTCCCGATTGTATATTGGTTTTCTTGACGGGCCATTCACCATGAGGTAAGAAGACAGTATATTGAACATGGAGTGTGCTCTCATTCCACCACCCTGCATTTCATTCTCCCTATGAAAAAAAGAGAGAGCTTTTAAAGATATTATACATATTTTTTGAGTTACAGCATTGAAAGGTTTATGTTCTGCTTTTCATTTCAATCTGGAAGTCTGTGTTCAATGAATAAGAAAATAAAATGTGGAGAAAGCAATATAGCAGCTGTGGGAGAAAGCTTGTCTGTGCTTAGAAGAAGCATTTTGGTTCAGAAATGGTCAGTACAGTTTCCTCAAAGCATACACTATTAAACTCAGAAATATAGATGCATTCTGTATTTTTATTATTATTCAAAATACAGAGAATAATAGCCAATGCTTTTTAAAAGGTAAGAGGCCTAGATAGCTAAGTAGAAGGTTCTACTTATGTGAGCTACATATCACGTCTTTTGATAGCTGGGAAAGTATTTTTTTTTAAATAGAGTTTCTCTTATGTAGTCTTTTATTCTTGAAATTGAAGTATTAATTCAGAAGCACTTGTGAGTTGTGATATGTCATGGAGAGGCAGCAATTGGTGTCATTACTTGGGCCAGATTCAGAGTATATGCACACTGAATTCCAAGTTGCCTTGATCAGAAAGCCCTTGATCTGATTTTTTTTGCTTCTTTTTCAGTACTTCTTCTCGTCCCTGATAGAAACAAACTCCACAATTGGGCCATACCATTATTAGGACCAATCAAAATGCCCCCTTTCAGTTTTTCCAGAACTCTTTATCAGGCTTGGCACTACAAGCCTTCATCCCCATTTTCTTTTTCTATCTGGCCCGATGGAGAGTTCAGGAAAATTCAGAACTCAAAAGCCTGTGCTTTCTTATGGCATCTTTCTTGATCAGGGCAGCCTGAGAACAAGGAAGAGTAACACATGTGCAACCAATGTTACCAGGCCACACCCACATACCCTACACCTTGGTATGGTTTAATTGGCAATATATATTAATTAGCATTGATATACATGGACCCTGACTGTAAGGCCAAGCTGGGCAAGAAGGAAAACACTGGCTGGACACATGCACAGGAAAGTAGGTTGGAGATCCCTTCTAGGCATAGCTAGGTGATAGTCAGGAAATCACCAGATAACTACAGAGATAATAGGGGTAAGCTAAGCTGCAACGACTCTGCTGTCAGACAATAGTGACGGGGAAGTCCTACTAAATCACTGCTTGTTTCAAACCTACTTCCCATTGACCTGTGCATTTCCGCCATTGTCCACATACCTGTTCATCATTACAGAGCTGTCACAATAGCCATTAACTGTTTGTTACCTGACTCTAAGATTGTTAACACAGGTAGACCTCATTGCCTTCTGTGCAACCTCCATTGTTTATTCAGCCAAAGAGCAATTCACACCCATGCCCTCCAGGTAGAAATTGGGTATTAAAACCCACAGTTTTGAGTAGTTAGACTCAGTATCTCACTTACTGAATGCCACACTGTTGCTCTGATTTCCGAACAAGTACTGTCCTTATGCACAAGTCTAAACCACATCACTGTTTCTTTGATGCTCCCTGGATCGGTAAATATTGAGCCCTTAAAGTTTGCTAGCAACAATTTTTCTCTCTTTCTCCTCAGCTAGCCTCACATGAGCACATGAGTATTTGCTTCTTGTGTGTGATTGTTAATCTCCTAAATAAAACAGATTTTAGTTTACTTTGAATCTCTGGCTGGTTCTTCCTTGCGAAGACCCCGTAAATATTGGTAGAAAGATCTTGCTAGGTTTCCCCACTCTTGCAAGCCTGTTGACTGAGATAAGAATTCCCCTGCCTTCGAACAGAGGTACTGGCATCACAGGTAGACCCCTGAGTAATCCACATTTTGCGGTAACACCAATGACCCGAGGAAATAATAGACTTTTCAACAATAGAAACAAGAGACACCATCTGATCTTGGAAGCTAAGCAAGGATAGATCTTGTTAATAGTTGGATGGGGGATCGCCAAGGAATACCAGGTGCTGTGGATTACATTTCAGAAGAAGGCAGTGGTAGACCATCTCTGAGTATTTCTTGGCCAAGAAAACCATATGGAATTCATGGGATTGCATAAATCAACAGACAATTTGAAGGCACATATCTACACAATATTGTACAAAAAGTGTACTAGGAAGAAGAAGACAATTAGAGGAAGTATCCAGCAAAGAAATGGACCACTGCAGACAAGTGTTATCCTGCCTGTATCACACATTTAGAGCTATGTTGGGTTTCTCTAGAAATACACATAAAAAGAACTCTGGAGAACTTGCTTGTAAGGGAGAGTTGCTGCCATCTAATCCAATATATTATTTTGCTCATTGAAATTATGGCTGTCTTTTTAATGAAAGATAAACATTTTTATTAATTGGTCTTCCGCACATACTATGTAATAGATTATAATGCATTTGTAACTGTCTGTGCCTTATTATGTTGATAATTATGATGACAGAAATACAGTTCAAACACACACAAGCTCTTTTGATCTCAATTTGCAATTCTAAATGGATGTGTTGAACTGAAATGCTTGGAGAATAATAAGATGTTTCTCTGGCAACTTTTCAGAACATCCCGATAAAGCTGCAGCTTTTCACTCAGATGAATTCTAGTTAAAATGGCTGAGAGATTATGGGACTCATTGCTTCTGTTTCATTTCTAATCTAAGAGCAAAAGATTTTTGCAAGGCCTGAGAAATATTTTCTCTCACTCTTTCTGTGTATAAAGTATTGGGGAATATTTATTTTCTTTACTTAACTGTAGGCTGACTCTGCCTGAATGCCACTGGAGACAACCTATACTGCAGTCCCATAAAATACAGCAGCCAAAGCAAAATCATATCCCAAGATCAGTCAATGTGTGATTTGTGTTTTGTTCATGTGCAAAGCAAGTCTTGTGTTGCATACCCCCATATTAGGAGAGGGGGACACAGGCAGCCCTTTGTGTGGCAATGTGAAAATAGTTGTGCCTGCAGTCATGCTGTACCATGCCAAAGAAGAGTGTCATGCCAACGGTGATTTGCCACTTCACCAAAGGCAAGGGGTTCATTTTCAGGGATCTGGAGGCAACAAATGACACCAGTTGTAGTAGGACAACCTTACATTTTATTAAGCAGCAAGCAACTTAAACAACATAAGCATACAAGCAATATCAGCATACAGATGCAACCCACTTAAGCCTATGATGCCAAGATAACACAAAGATGGATTTCTTTACCAAGCAAAGGCTCCTTCAATCAGCTACCCTGCAGCCTGGGAGGAACAGTGAAGAAGACGCTATTGTGTAGCCCACCTGTGCACAGCACTTCAGCTATCAGCCCGGGCTGAGTGCACCATAGGAGCAAACTCTAGGAGGTATTTATACCCCTTGGTGTGGGAGGACTGGCCCATCTCTCATGGGAACCTTGTGGCTGTTTACAAACTTGGGATGAGCTAAACTCCTTTAACAGTCAGGGTCACTGATTAAGTGGGTATCTTTTGGGTTCCTCCCAACACTCATTATCTAGCAGATGTCCAGAGCCAAGGGCAGGTACCACTTAGCAGACATGACTTGCAACTTTGTTTTGTCTACATTTTAAGCTGGCAAGTATATAGAGTACATTAAAACAAGATTAAGACAAAACATAAGAATCAAAGCAGTGTGCTTAACAAGTCGGAAGCTCTTGAACAGCAGCAGCATGAAGAAACTTGGAATGAGGAGGATCAAACGGGGGTCAAGCCAGACCTTACATCTCTTTGAAATTACAATGATCTTCCATTCATTTCCCATACAAAGAGAAACATAATTAGCTGGAATTACAAAGATACACAGTTTAAATGAATGTTGCTGTACTTTAAACACTCATCTAGCAGAAAGAGGCCACTAGTTACTGTTGACATTACAGTTGCTAGCCAATAGGTAGCTGTGACACAACAGCTTCACATGCATAGTGGTTCTGACATCTTCCAGGTAAACTACTGCAGTTTTCATGGAATCGTAGGGTAGAAAGAAACCTAAGAAACGTAACTAACTATCTAGGTCAACTCCCTTCCATGTAGAGACACACAGCCAAAGCACTCTGGAGAATGGCCTTCTAACCTCTGTTTAAGGACCCTCTCTGAAGGGTCCACCCCTGCTAAGGCAGTCCATTCCACTATTGAATGTCCCTTTGTATTTTTAGGTAGAATCTCTTTTCTTCTAAGTTGATTCTATTGGTTCATGCACTAGTCTCTGGAAGAGCAAAAAAAAAGCTGGCCCCATCTTCTGCATGACAGCTGTTCAGATCTTTGAAAATGACCATCAGTCTTCTTCGAGCTAAACACATCCAGCCATTGCTCATAGGGTTTGGTGTCTAGAGCCTTTACCATTTTTAGTCACTGTCCTCTTGGTTTTGAGTGTTGTGCCAGAGACTAACGACTAGTGAAATTCAGTTTCTGTCAAAAAATAAAGCACAAGATATTGGATCTTGTTTTAGAAAGTGTATGAGAAACAGATTTCATCTGATTTCCTTTCCATATGTGTATGTTGCAACTGAACAGAAATAATTTTCACTGACTATACCAAAAAAAATCTAGGCAGAGATAAAAGTGAAAACTATCAACACAAAAAGTAAGAAAAAAATCAAACATGCCATAAAATAGAACTGTATAAAAGAAGAATCTTTTCAATCATGCCTTTTCAACCACTAGCAACACATTATGAAGTGCAAACATTATTCATTTGTTTTTCAACTGCCTACCAATGCCATTTCTCTAACTTTCACTGTTGAATGCCAGGAGTAATGCTATCCTTAGAAGCAGTTCCTGGTGGAGGAATTAAAGTGAGTTATTTAAAATCAAAACTCATTTTAACTAAAAGGCCAGACTTAAATGTGGCAGATGCGTTAGTTTTGCTTATTTAAGATCCCTCAGTCTTCAGTCCCTCAGTCATTCAGTAAAGGGATCACAAACAGCTTTGTAAAGCCATTATGTGATGTGAATTCCATTCAAGAGTATATATTGACTAGATGGACCGTTGTCTGATCTTAGCAGGAGATGGGACTTTAGACCTTAAAACTCTGGCCAGAAATCAATTTTATGAGCCCCTGTCCACTGCAATAGCCTGCCAGCACCTAATGCAGCAAGGAGCAATTCTTTTCACACTTCTCTCATACTTCATATTGGGTGAGCAAGTGGCATTTTGATATTTTCTGGCACTTCATTTTCTCTCTTCAAACCTGTAAAGCCCATTGTGTTGTTGTCAACTGTCATCAAGTCGACAAGTTATGGTGAGCGTATGCATGAGAGACCTCAAGTCACCCTTTCATCAACAGATGTGCTCAAGACTCAGGGCTGTAGCTTCCTTGATTGAATCTACTCATCTGTAATGCAGTCGACAGTGCAACCTCAGTTTAATTGTCTTGGCTTCTAGGGAGAGTTCAGGGCTTGATTTGCTCCAGGAACCTTTTCTTTTTCCTTTTTTTTTTTTTGTCTTTTTTAGCAGTCCACAGTATCCATAGAACTATTCTCCAGTACTACCTTTCAGAGAAGTTGATTTTCTTCCTATCAGCTTTCCTTATCTCCAGTGTTCATGACCATTCATACACATTGGAAATACAATGGTATGCCCTGACAGGACTGTATGATTAATTTCATGTAGAGAGAGGTAAAGAGAAAAAAATAAAAATAAAAAATAAAAAAGGTAAAACAATAACAATAATAATAATAGGATAATTAAGATTATAAAATAAAGGGGAAAAAATGATGAACGAAATGGTAAGGAAGGACTATTGGTAAGTATAAATAGGAATATATCAAGTACAATAACTCGATTTATTCGGCTATATAATAATAAGAAACACTTAGGAGTAGAAACAGAAGAATATAAGTTAAGGAATACGGAGGATTGAAGCGAGAAGAAGCAAAGAAAAAGGATGAGGGAAGAAGAGGTGGATAGGAAATATTAATATGTGATATATAATTCTATATTCTATATTATTATATTAATTATATAATATATAGTTAATGTATAAAGAGAGAACAGTTAGGAGAAATAAGGTTAGAAGAAAGATAGGATTAGAAGACAGGTAAGTGTTCAATCATGAAGAAGTAGATGATTAGCAATTAGTTTGCCAAGTAGTTAAGAATAAGATCAGGCTAACTAAACTTAAACTGAGAAGAAAGTTAAGAGTAACAAAGAAAAAGAAGAGGATAATTGCGAGGAAGATGTAAGAATGAGGTAAATTTTTAGGAAAGATGAAGTTATATAGATAGCCGAATACAGTATGGTAAGTACAGTAAAATTTAAGGACTAGAATAGATGAACAGGACTGACTGGAAAAGAAGAGGTAGCGCCCTTCGGCGATTTCAAAAGAAGTCAAAGTATGCATGGAGGGAGAAAGTTAGGTTTCATTTGAAAGAATGTTTTTGTAATAGTATGTTGTAGTGTTAGGTGGTGTTAGGTGTGGTAGTTGTAATGAGTGGTGAAGTTCTGGAATATATAGATCACAGACGGAGAGACTATATGGATTCATCTCATTACTCACATTAGAGTTAAAAGACATTACGATATAAATACTTAGAAATTTTTTGTATAGAGTAATACACAGAAGCATGTAAGTATGTGATGACCATTATGTTAGGTTATGATAGGTAATGTTATGAAACAAGTCTGTGGCAGGTATTTATATGTTACATGTGATACATTATGTTATGTTATGTGTTTTGTGTTATGTGTTTTATGTTATTTGTAATTAATAATAAAATTTATATTTTAATAAAAAAATTTAAAAAAGGAAATACAATGGTATGGACCATTCTTACTTTAGTATTGAAGGTTAGATCTTGACAATTCAGATCTTGACAATCGAATTCCTTCATAGCTGCCCTTCCAAGTCCAACCCTTCTTCTGATTTCTTGACTGCAGTCTCCATTCTGATTAATGCCTGAGTCAAGGTGTGGATGTTTTACTATTCCAATTCCTCACTGTCGGCTTTAAAGTTATGCAAGTCATCTGTGGTCCTTATTTATGTTTCCTTACTGTCTTTGCATTTTCTTCCTTGACTTGTGTAAATGATTGTTTCAATTGCTGCTATTTTCTGCTAGTAATATGGTGTCATCTGCCTGTCTTAAATTGTTGATGTTCCTTCCTCCAAATCTTATCCTAATTGCATATTTGTTGACAGATTTTAGTTTGAATTAGAGTAGATTCTGTCTATGTAGCTGGAACCAACTGTATTGGTATGTCATCTGTTCTTGGTGATCTGTTTTTTCCTAGTGCTCTAGGTATATGTTCCTGTAGGGTCATCTTCAAATGGTTTTTCCCTGAATGAATCTGTCATCCTTTTATCTCTTTTACATAGTTCTTCAGTCTATTGTTTCCACTGTCTTTTTATTTCTACTTGGTCATATAATGGGTTCTCCTGATGGTCATATAGCATCTCCATTCTTGGCTTAAATTTCCCTTTGATTTCTCAGATCTTGCAGAAAAGGTCTCTTGTTCTTCCTTTTTTGTTGTTACCTTCTATTTCTCTACACTGATTATTAGAGTAATCTTCTTGAACTATTTTGAGAGAGAAGTAGTTCTTCTGAGTATAAGTCACTGAACAGTTGCATTTGGGGTTCTGACCCTCTTGTCTGTTCTTAACTGCTAGAAGAGTTTTACTGTCATCTCTTGAAATTTCTCTTTCTTTTTGGCTGCAGATAGTCTCTTTTTGCATTCCTTTCTGACAGTGTCTCTGGCTTCTGTCCAGAGTTCTTTTGGCTCCTGGTCAATTAGGTTTAACATTCCAAAGCTATTTTTTACTCTATCTTTACATTAGACAGGGATATTACACAGGTTGTTTTTGGCATAAATGGCCTAATGGTTTAGTGTTCTTCTTTAGCTTTACTGTAAATTTTGATATTAGTAGTTCAAAGTCTGTACCAAGTTCTGCTCCTAATCTTGCTTTTGCAGACAGAATGGAGCTTCTCCATCTTCTGCTTCCCATTATGTAGTGTATTTGAAGTCTATATTGGCCATCAGGTTATGTCCATGTATTCAGTCATCTCTTTGGTTACTTTAAAGAATGTGTTTGCAATTTACAAACTGTTGGCCTTGCAAAATTCAGTCAATTGCTTTCCTGCTTCATTTCTTAATCCTAGGCCAAATTTCTTCTTCTTCTGCCTCAGTAGTTGAAATATAAACTTAGATTATGGTTATACTGATGGGTTTTCTCTAATGTCTTATTGACATGATTGGGTCAGATTTTGCATTATATCCGTTGACTGCTTTTCCTACATCTCTCCTCACTATTACTGCCACCTAATTTCTTCTTAGGTTTTCACTAGACTGGCAATAGTCACTCAGAGGACCTTCTTATTGGCTGCCTCTAGAGTGTGGAATGACCTGCTGGAAGATATTCAACAGCAAAATATGCTGTCTGAATTAAAAAAAGTACTAAAGACCTGTCTATTCCAGAAGACCTACACAATCTATTTTTAATTATGATTTTTTAAAATTGTAATATATTTTAGTTACAATATATTTGTATTTTAAATGGTTTTCTGTGTTTTTAGTGTGATGTGTTTTAATTATATTAAATTTATGTTGTACACCACCTCAAGCCTTGGGGAGAGGTAGGTAAGAAATAAAGATGATGATGATGATGATTTTCCTGAGAAAAACATTGTGTAATTAATTATCTGACTCAAAGTGTCACATTCCCATCCACTTTAGCTTTCTCACCCCAAGTATTACATTTTTTATACACTCTGTTTGGTTTAATTATGTTTAGCTTCCTCTGATTCATGCTTCTCATATTCTATGTCCCCATAATCTGCTGTGCAGCTTCAGACTTTTCTTTTACCTCTGAGCACATCAACAGTGGAAAGTCCTTTTGGCTTCAGTCTAGCTGCATTATTAAGTACAGCACAACTTGTTGTTTCTGTCACTGTACCTCAGTAGCTTCTTAAGCACTGTCTGACTGGGAGTTACATCTTCCAGCACATTTCATTTTGGGTTGTCTCATCATAGACATTCTAAAGGAGATTTACTGTGCCTCCATTTACAGTACTGATATTGCCAGGGGTGTTGCCATACAGTGCAATTATAGCAGCTTGATTCCATTTAACTACCTTGGCTTCACCTTATGGAAACCTGGGATTAGTAGCTTCATGAGATTGTTAGAATTTTCCGGTTCACTGTCCTGAGCTACAGCACTGGGGTTCTCTGGCATGGAAATCTATGTATCTCACCAAATACAAATCCTAGGATTCAGTAGGGTGAAACCATGAGAGTTAAATTGGTAACAACGTGCTTCAGTTGTGTACTGTGGATACACCCTAGGGATTCATAGATACACAATGACAAATTGGAACCAGATAGTGCAGAAAAGAGTCCCGATGGCTAAGCATACATTTTTAGTTAAAGCATTATAAGAGTGTATTCCTCCTCTAACTCCCCCCCCATACTTTTGCAGAACATGTCTTCTTTGGTAAGCATTCAACTCCTTATACCAGCTGCAATCTTGTATGGGATTTATGGAAGTGTAAGCAGTATAGTCACGGCGATATGCAGTGAATCCCAGTCTGTTCCACCTATCCCCAAAAACCTAGGAGCGGTTGCTGTGAGCAATGGGGGCCTATTCCCCTGTTGATCAGGGAGCAGATGACTGCCATTTCTACCCCCTCCCATGAGTGATCTCCAGGCAGAAACAGGACACTGTCACAATTCCCCTTGCGCCAGAGATTGTTCATCAGGGGGGTGAGTGGGAATGTCAGTCAGCTACTTTCCAATTGACAGGACTCCCTTTGATCATAGCAACTGCCTCCCAGTAAGTGGGGACTGGGGGACTTTCACAGTCCCTATGTAGCCCTTACACTGGAGGCTCCATAGGGATAGTGAATATGTAACAGTCGCAAGTGCATAATTCTGGGTTATGAATTTCTAAGTGCGATAGAGGATTCTGCCCAGAGTTTTGTCCAATCACAACTATGTGCCGGTGCCAAGCATTTCTGCATAAGCAGATCAAGGCACTCAGTCTTCACTGACTGCCTTTACTTAACGCATCCCTCTGTGTATCCCAGTGCTTCTCAAAGTGGTGGTCCCTGGACTTGTACTGGTGTGCAAGCCATTGGATGCCAGTCCACAGAGTCTTTCCAGAAAGAAAGAAAAAGCTGTAGGCAATGGGCACAACTATGGTGATAGTCCCTGACATGTTATAAAAGAAATGCCAGTTTTCCACATGTATTCCTGGAAAAGTTTGTGCTCCATATCATTATATGTTGTTTTTGTTATATTTGTAACCACTTATTAATCCATTTGAAATTCCATTTTCTTTGGAAATTATATCAGCTTTAATTTCACATTTACGGTTTTATTTCAACTTTTTTTGTGCCAATACTTTTCTCTGAACATTATATAGTTTTCCACAGCGGACAGCCTGAGAAACACTATTATATCCTATACTGAAACAGAGGTGCCTTTAATCTCAGGAGAAGTTTTATTGAAGCAATGGGTATGGTAGGATCAGTAAAATTACATTTGAAATATGTTTAGGGCTTAGCTAAGAAAGAATTTCAAGGATTCACTTTTCAGAGCATTTCTATTTTGAGAAAAGAAATTGTTATGCGGCTTGCCAGAAGTATACCAGAGCTTGGAATGGTAAGCAAAAACAAATACATCATCAGTTTGGAAATGAGTTAGGCTATTAAACAAAAACAAAGGATCATTAGTTTGTAGAGTTAAGGGATGCCATAAATTCTGGAGAAAGCAGGGGAGAAAGTGTGACTAATCCCAAAGCTAGATAACACATGGGAACAAGAGAAGAGAGACATCTTTAAAGGTTTTGATGGGAAAGCCCAATCTGTGAGAAACTCTTTGGAACATGAAAAGGCTTTTTCTGTCTTCCAATACTCTTTATTGGCCTGGCCAGCTAGTAGTGGTGATGGTGGGGAGGGGGTATATGAACGAATGTGAACTTATCAGTATATTTCATAATTCAGGTGATCTGAACAATAAACCAGTTGGTGCCTGTGGTACTGTCTGCCTTGTCTTTCTTGGAGTTGCGTGCATAAAATCTAAAATACGAAACTCTCTTTGTGACAATCAAGTACCCACCTTACGCATGCAGAACTTCTTTCTGCTAGTGCTAATGCCGTATACAACCCATAACCAATTGTTGTATTACAAAATACTTTCAAGGGAGAAATAGATTCTGTGTTAAAATAAATTTGTTGAGCCACTTATAGCAAAAAATACTGTCAGAATGCTACAAGAGGACCATAGCGAGAGTGAGATGAGATGGGGGACAGATCTTTAATTTGCCACTGAAGTCTCTCTAAAGATGTGCTGAGGCAGGACTCCTGTTTTGTTTCACTTTGCTTTGCTTTCAATTGGATCTTAATATATCTTTATTTACATGTGGGTATAATAATTGTATCCATCAAATGCCAAGAAACCATTCAAAAGAACTCTCGGGATGCTAAGGGACTGTTTAATCTGGTTCTTTAAAAATGCATAAGATATGTCATTTTTCAAAGCTATAGTCTGACTCATATTCTTTCAGTTGGTGACAGAAGATGTGTTTAAAGAAGATATTAAAAAAAAACACAATACGATGAACAGTTTAGGAATTTGAATAGTAATTTTCTTTATTCTACAGGTATCAGCATCTCTGTTACACTAAGTGATAATCAACAAACTCCCCAAATCTTGCCAGTTTTCTCATAGCAAACCCTAGTATTCCATGTCTCATAACTTCATATTGTCCATGGTGCAAAAGGGAGAGCACAAGAGTAAATCAAGTAGTATTGGGCTTGTATTGCCTAATAACTAATTTTAAATCTTCTCCTCTTCCCCCCTCTTTTTTTTTTTTTTTTGCTAATTTTACTATTATGTTGCTTGCATTAAGAAAATTAAGAATTAAGAATTCAAATGTGAGGTGTTTCTTTTCTATTTAGCTGGTAGAAGAAAGATACAAGGCATGAAAATTTAGCTTGCCCTGTCTTTACTCAGAAGTAAGTTCAATGTATCTTATTGGGATGCACTCCATGGTAAGTTTGCATTGGGTTACAGCCTTAACTATAACCTAGCCATTCCAGATGGATGCCATCCAGTGGTGGACGGAGGGTTAACAGTGCCCAGGGCAGGGGGGGTGACCAGCAGGGGATGAATGACCAGCAGTCAGAAGTGGGCGGGACAAGTGGGGGTGGGCGGGGAGGGGTGAGTGGAGGTGGATGGGGTGAGTGTTGAGTGGAAGTTTGTGGGGTGAGAGGTGGAAGTGCGTGGGGTGAATGGTGGAAGGGGGCATGCTGAGTAGCAGAAGTGGGTGGGGCAAGTGGGGACAGGTGGGGAGGGGCAGGCAGAGGTGGGCAGGGTGAACAGTGGCCGGAAGTGAATGGGACAAAAGGCGGTGGAGGTGAGGCAAACGGAGGGCAGAGGTGGGTGGGGTAAACGACAGTGTGGGGGCAAGCAGGGGAATTCCTCTTTTTTGCACCCCTGACATTGGTGCCGGGGGCAGGCACCCCAGTTGCCCCACCCTAGATCTGCCTCTGATGCCATCTTTACCTCACTTCAGGAAAAGGAGATAAAGCATTTTCTTGCTTTTTTAACAAAAGATTTCATTACACTCAAGGAAGATAACTAGAAACCTATGGCCCATTATCTGGTTAGTTCAAACTCGTATGTGAAATTCAGCTCCTTCCTTAATGATTCCTGGCTCTTTCTGACTGCTCCACATCCTGCTTGGCTTGCCTTTTCACAGTGTTTAATGGGAGTGGAAAGTATCATTGGCAGACATCCTACGTCGTCGGCATCATGCAAATCTCTGCTCATTTTGTAGTCCTTCATCACCCGCTACCAGAAAAAGTGGTCAAAGACAAGGAGGATCACACTCCTGTAAGCCTCCAGGAAGCAGGAGGTGCCCCAAAGGAAGGTGGACAGCCATGCTTTTTTGGAGATAAGTGTGGAAAATGGGAGTGAACCTCTAGTCATTTCTGTCTTGAGGTTGGATGGGAAAAATGAATAAAGTGTATTTTTAAAATTGAAATTGAACTTCCAAATATTTGGGGAGAGATGGAGAAATTGATACCCTCCCACCTAGAATGTGCTGTGGGCTGTTATGTATGCCATAGTTCTCAAGGCCATTGTTCTGCAGACCCACCCAAATTCCCTGCCCCATTCAAGTGGATAGAGCACATTCCTCCCTTTGCCCTGAATAGTTTTGTTCTGCCCAGTTTTCTCCACTCTTCCTCATTCTTTTGCCTCCCTACACCAATTACCCACATCCAATTGTCTATGGCCCTTTCCACACGAGGAGAGGAATTCACGTAGTGATGGTTCCGGTTGGTTTTTCCCGGGTTTTTTTGTATCCGCGTTAATGCGCGCTCTCTATCCATACGTCTTATGCTTGATCCGGCTTAGCTACACACCAAATTTAAACACCGTAGGGATTCTTTGGAGTTCCTTATTAGTCTTTTCTGTCCATTTATGTTTCCTTTTCTTCTTGTCCCTGAAAGCTGTTCTCCAATTCCTACCCTGTCCTTAGATTCCTGTCTCTCAAGCTCTGGTCTATTCTGTTGCACTCTTCCTTTAGTGTTATTGTCTCTTTTTGATTTCATTATGATCAGCTTTAATTACTGTGAATCCTTTGAATCAGGGGAACTTACATATATGCTGACTTACCAAGTTACCATTGTTTTTCATACATTGGTGGGAACTGTGCAACCCTGCGGATGTTGTTGGAATACTGTTCACCGTAGACTAGGATGGCTACTGCTGCTGTGAATCGCAGTCCAGCAACATATGAAGACTGAGGCTGCAATCCAAAAATCTCTTAAAACATAGCATAAATATCTGCATAAAGAGATATGCTACACCAGCATTACACAAACACCATCTAAAATAGCAAGATTGTGCAACACAATGCAGAGTGTACAATCACACTGCACAACTGTGGTATGCAGTGCACAAACACATTGTGAAAACACAAGACACAACCATGCTGTAGGTACAACTCTGCTTCTGCCAACACCAACAGAATATGTTGGTTGCATTGTGGCAGATAATTCACCCTGCATACATACCTGGATCTGTGCATGACTATGTCTCCTCTAGCTGGGACTAATAATTGGGTTTAGGGTTCATTTCCTTTACTTCTTGTGGCTTATTTTTATTCATTAGTTATCCTCTAAAAAGTTTTTATTCCAACAATTCACCTGTCCTCTCTCCTTTGACAGAAACTGAACATTCTTGAGTTACTATTCCAGCTCATCAGATCCAGGTCACCAGTTTCACTGCAACAACCAAAGTGTAGCACGAATGGTAAAACAACTAACATTTTCAGATTTTATAATCTCTCTAGGAGGAATGTTATTTCATTAAAATCAGTTTGAACCATTTCCATTTGTCTAACATTTCCTATTCTCATTATCAAACATGTCCTAAACATGTGTCAGTTCACTGTCTACTTTACATGTCCATAATATCTGCACAGCTGTTTAACTTGATAAGTAAAAATGATTAATTTAATTATGCAAATATTTACTTGTTTATTTCCTAAATGGCATCAGCATTGTGTGACCTGCATGCATTATACTTCTATAAATGAATTCAAGCACACAAGCAAGCTTGTATGTAGTGGTAAATTTAGGAATTTAGCGCTACGTATGTTTAAACATATTTTCTTTAAAAATGATTTAAAATGATGTAATTATTTAAAAACCCTATATATTTTTTTAATACCCTCTGTATTCAATGTTAGCAATTCAGTTTATCACATAAGAGATACCCAGGGACTTCAGTTTGTACATCATTCTGTGTGTGTATGTTTTTAAGAAAACATTTTAAAATAACATGTGTATAACCTAGCACATCAATAAGAAAGCAAACAAAAAAAAAATCAAGTAGTAGGGAAAGAAGCTATAATGATCCTAATTAATGTTACACTGGCTACACTAAAGTATAATGAAATAACACAAGTTATGTTAAACAAAATACCAGGGTCTTTGATTTCTTTTCCAAGTATAGCTTTTTTTTCTCCCCCTCCCCCTCCTCCTTTTCCAAAATAGATTACACCAATGATTCAATGTGACTTTCCCTAACTGAGGATTTCTTGAGCTTGGAAGCTTCATTTTAAGACTGGATATACTGATTGCATATGGAAACCATCCCTACTCAAGCAGTAGCTCTATGACCAATTTTGTGCCCCAAAGCATCACCCACCACTGTTCAGGTATGGATGGTTTCAGCATGTCATGATATCTAATCTTCTTATAAAGAACTTTCCAAATTCCACCTCGTATTTTTCTTTAGAAACTTTGACAGATGACATACATATTCACTTTGCTGTGCTTCCATTCATTGCATGTATCTCTCTCGGTCTGTCTCAGTCTCTCTCTCTCTCCCTGAGATCCTAGGTTTGTTTCTTGACAAAGAACACCAGGAGTGAGATTTTACTGGCATATGACCTGCTATGCAATTAAAGTCACATGGAAGTTATGACTACATATACATATACCGTATTTGCTTGCATATTAGATGCACCAGCGTATAAGACACAGCCCACTTTCAAGGGGTATTTTTCAGGGGGAAAAAATTGATTCCCTGAGGATGGGAATGAAAACAGTGCTGCACCAGGAGAGGAGGGGAATGAAAAGAGTGTTGCACCAGTTTTTCTTGGACCCTAGGAGAGTCAAAATACACAGGAGAAGAGGAGAAGGTAAGGAGTGCTTCACTTAGATACCACTGCCCCTTTCTTTCCTGTTTGCCTGGGCAAGGAGAACTTTGGCTCCCTATGTTTTTAGCGTTACCGTATTTGCTGGTGTATAAGATGTACTCCATTTTGAAGGGTATGTTTTAAGAAAAAAAGTGCATCTTATACTTCAGCATATATGGTACCTCTTCTCAGCGATGAGGTGCTGGAGCCTGAACCTTTGGCTGAACTACTGGGAAGTCACAGAATATGTCTACAAACAATTAGCCCACAATTAGCATCATTTGATGGGGAGAGTGAAACCATGCTTTCTGGGCCTGCCCCTTTCTCATATTCTCGTCACTAGGTTCCAACATCCTCCATACGCTGGAGGAAAGAAAAGATAATTTGAGAGTCTGATATATTCCTCCATGATTTAGAGCTCTATGCAAGATTCTAAATGCAGTGGTAAGCTAAACAACCAGAACAAACTTCCTGCTACGACATGAAGCAAAAGAGAACAGGAAAGCCAAGCAATGGGAGAAGTGTGGGACAAGCCACCATGATGTCATTCACCACCTCCATGTGATTCTAGTTGCATAGCAGGGCAGGGCAGGGCTGGGCAGGGGAGAAGAAACCCAAAACGGGGCTCCTAACTCTTTTGATAATAGGAAGTTTGCAAACATGGTTGCTTTCATGAAAGAAAGTTTGATTTGGCAGACAACCTTCATATAAGAAAAGGGTAGCCCCATGGTAATAGTAATAGTAATAGAATGGTAATAGTAAGGAAGGCTCAGAGATGTAAGGCCACTAGGGGGGAAAAAAAACCCTTTTTGACCGGAAAAATATCTGTCACTCTACCGTGAGGCAGTAGATTCTGTCACAGAATTTTTGTATTTAAAAATCCCTTTCTCTACCTGGTATAACTTTGCAATGATACTCAGAATGGCATAACTAATCTATCTTCACACACTGTTCATTACTGGAAGATATATACCTAGATGAAATAATTTTAAAACTAAGAAGTTACATATACCCAAGGTTTCAATCATTGCATAGGTTTAACAAAATATTGTGATGATACTGTCTGCATTATAAAACGTGTAGTATACTTACAAAAAGAATATTTATTTCTGTGGGAGTCTGATTTTTTAAAAACGAAACAACTAAGAAATCCAGCATGATAGAAACCAAGAGAAAGAAAATAGTTCTGAAGCATTTTAGTTGATTTTCCTGTATTCATTTTGGCAAACAAAAATATAATACTGATATTAAATTCTACATATTATTTTCAGTATTATAATATAATTGATTTATACTGTTCTGGTATTTTATATTTCTGACTATAATGCATTTTTCAAAAATGCAAATGTTTTTACAGTTTCAGACATTTAGCTACAATGCTTAAGTGTTTGCCTTTATACCTTTCACAATCTAGCAATGCAAGTCAAAAATGTGAAATGCTTTGTAAATGAACATAAGGCCTTGCTGGACTTTTTTTTTTTTTTTTGTATTCCTTCAATGTTGACACATATGCTGTCAAAGCAACTTTTACCAATATTCATGAGGACTCTAACATCATAAATTCTTCCACTATACCTCTGAAGGCAAATGGAATTCTGCAGTATGAGATTCTGGGCTATGAACTATCACATCACTATGACGGATCAAAAGCTGCGTCCTGTGAATAAAGATTGAGAAATCCTGTTAGATATTTTGCTGTTATCAATGCTAGATAGCAAACTAGACCATATGTAAACTATGTCACAGGAACGTAGAGTAACGGGTCAAACTGTTGTCCGTTGTTTAGTATCTTCAGCCTGGACAGGCCTTTCTTGACACTTGCTACAGGAACTGGAGATGCCAAGGACTGAAGCTAGGACCTTCTGCATGCAGAGCATCTGTTCTTTCTTCTGAGACCATTTCCGCATTACATTGTTATAGTGTTATTATTCCACTTTCAATATCCTGTGGAATTCTGGAGTTTGTAGTTTACTGAGGCCCAAGAGCTCTCTGGTTGAGAATTCTGAAGACCCTTCCCTAAACTGCAAACCTCTGGATTCCATAGGATGTTGAAAATGTAATAATAGCACTATAACAGTGTAGTGTGGAAATGGCCTGAGTCTTAGTCCTTCCCTGAGATGGCAGTATTGCTGTAGATGTACCATACAGTATATACAAATGGCCAGTTCACTGCTTGAAAGCTACCACATCAGCTGTGCTACAATTAGTTGCAAACCAATCCATATAGTATTATTTGGGTTGTAAGTTATCCTAAGAGTGAAGAAGATGTGGGAAACTAATTTCAAACAAAAACTAAAACACAAGGCTGTTGTAAGGCTCTGGCCAAATCATAGATGCTGGGTGTGGCTGCTTTTAAACATATCGTGATGTGAATATAATGAACTTGAGCTGTGTTGACCGTGATGGTGAACTGTTGGTCAACCGAACAATGTTGACCATCATTCTGATGAGGCAAAATCTGATTTTGTGAACTTTTGAAGCCAAACTTGATCGGAACGTCCATATATTTGTTTGACTATCACCTAGGCAACTAAAAAAACAATAGCACTTTTTTGGAATACCCTAGTGGTATATTAATAAGTTTGTACGTATCTGGTGATGATTCTGCACACACCTATAATATCATTCATGTATTGCTTAGTTCTTTTTGACTGAGGAACTGAGAAGTGGAGTTGAGATAAGAAATTAGAACCACAAAGCCAGAACAGTTTGAAATGGCTTGAGCAAGCATATTTGGAAAGGTAGTTTCCAAAGTATATATATGCGTTGTCATGAGACACACTGGGTTGTTTTACAGCAGATTTAGCTATGCATTCTTATCTTTTACAGTCTGGATTCAAAGTGATTTGAGTTTATAACAACAAGCCCATACTTTTTCCGTTCTATTAATTTGCATTTAGATTTAAACCTTCTTTTCTGCTTAAATACATCTACTTGTTTCTTACATGAAGATTAAGATACCCAAAATGTCCAGAAAGCTAAAAAGAAAGGTTATCTAGAGTGAGAGTACCCAACAATAATAGTTTTTTTTCAAGCTTTTGGAATGTTGGTCAGAATATACTGAGAGGGTGCCAATCTAGGAGATGACTCCCAAGTGTTCTGTAGTGACCATCTATTGTATAAAAGTCAATGTTTGTCTGTGAGTTTTTCTGTCTGTCTGCGTCAGGCAGGCAAAGACCTCATAGGATTGCCTGAGTGAGGCGAGAAGACCTCCTATGATTGGCTGGCTGTGAAGATTCTATGGAATCCTGGGGGTGGCAGTTCAGAGAGGGGCCTTTAGAATTCTCAGCCAGAGAGCTCTTGGGCCTCAGGCCAGTTGCTACGGAGATGAGGCCTACCATCAATAAGGATGCGAGAAAACTTTTGGGAGGCGTATGTGGGAAAAATTAAAGTGACATACACAACATAGTTACAAGGTCTTCTCGCCTCACACAGTAGATAGCATGGGTTCCATATGTGAGGAACCTTAAATTTGAAACTCCAAACAAAAAGTGCTTCCAGAAAAATGTAAAACCATTGCACAAATTCAACAGAAAGCAAAAAAAATAAAATAAAAAAAAATCAAAAGCTAGTACATCAGTGTCTCCAGAGAACACAGATTGGATTGGGGACTATGGGGAAGTACTGGAATAGGCTGGTTGCTATGAAGACAATGCCTAGCAGCAAGGAGGAGGGCAGCACATTCCCTCAAGAACTCAACCTTTGTATTTTAACAACTCTGAATACAGATTGCATTGGGAAATATGGGGAAAAGCTACAGGTACTGGAGAAGACAGTTGGGTTTGTTCTTAGGAGGAAAATAAAATCCTGGGCAACACTGAGTAAATACACTAGTATTATATATAACTATTTTCCCTTGTGCAGCCATGATGTGGAGGAGTTAAGGACATTCACAATATTGTGTTGTGTAGCTGCAGGGCAAATAATGCTGCTTTATTATGGGAGAAGAAGAGAAGATAAGCTAGAAAGGAGAAGAGCCTGTTCAAAATGCAACAAAGCCTTGTTGCTTAAATGTCTGACTCTACATTTGGAGGACTACTTCAGCTAGGGGCACTGGTGTTTGGTTAGCTGAACTAGTTCAATAGCGCTGCTACCCCAATCACTTCCAACTATAATTGATGAGATCATAAAATTGTGCTGCTATATCATGAAAACAGTATATTTGGCAGGTTTGTATAATGTCTAAATGTATTACTTGCAAAGTAGTAAGATTTACTTTGCTACCCTTAGTAGTTACCTTATATTTCACTTCATGTGGCAAGTATAAAACATCAGTTTTAACAAACAGTTTTGATTGCTGTTAAGTCATACACACTTCCTTCAAAATGTAAGCATCACATATTTCCTGCTGAATAACTCTCAGAAAGATCAATATGCAATAAAGTTAATTAGCTCTTTGTACAATATAACTTTTCAATATGCTGACTTATTAATATTTAATTTTGTTGTTTTGGTTTTGGTTTTTGAGTTTTGATTTTGATTTGTTTCTCGGTTTTGCTTGTATAGAATTCTACCAGCATCACATTTGGAGGTGACCGCAAAGAATATATGCATAATCTTCCTTCAGATAAAAGAAATACTTGGAAGGTGTCTTTTCTGTGCATGTGATGTGGCTGGCAGTTTCTGCATGTTGAAAGCATCCACTACCATAGTTCTATTGACTGGGTTGGGGCAGGATCCAGCCAAAAGTAACTGTGTGCTTAATTATACCATTAGATTTCAGCCCTACCTGAGGGTATCCTGACCTTTGATAATTTATCTGGCAGTAATCTTTATACAACTCAATGGTACTTGCTTTTGAGTAGATCTGTCCAGGATTGCATGGTTAAAAATTAGGTAAATTGCAATCCTACTTTCCTGAGAATAAGTCCCACTGAACTCAGTGGGCCTACTTCTGGCATGTAACAAATTGGTTTGATTCACTGGGCTATCGCAGTTGTTGGTGCTTCTGCAAATCTACTGCTATTTCGTAGATTTGGTTAGGGGTTACTGATCTGCCTGAATCTTGTTTTAAGTGGGTTGGGGTGGGGGACAAAGACCTATGATTTTTAAAGAAAGAAATCAACCACTGACATTTTTCTTCTTTTCTTTACTGGAGTGGGAAGACAATGTAAACCTGCTGAAAATAAAATGAAATAACAAATAAGGAAAGGATGGAGGTTAAAGCACACAATAAACCTGAAACTGCCTAACAATGTTGCCAACTGGCTTTGACTTACTCAGTTGATATAATTAAAGAAAAATAAAGCAGCCTTCTGCTCCTAAACATAAGTGCCTTTACCACGCAAAAGTGATCAGCATATGAGAATAATCAGATTTCTCCTGGCCTCTTTGGTAAGATCAAGGTCAAATTTCTATATGATAATATCCAGCACCCAGAGGGAGAAGGGGGAACTAAGCTGAACCTGTGACTTCCTGCCTTTCCACTTTTGTCTCACCTGTGGGCTCCCCACTACTATGAAAAGCTTCAGTTTTGCAGCCCCAGAGAGCCTTACCTGGGCAGGTGCAGGGGCACAACCTTCTTCCAGGATTACAATTCTCTGTACTGGATCTGTTTCGTGGAAGCAGTTGGCACTAGAAGCAAAGAAGTTTTCATTAAAATTCAAGCAATATGCCTGCAACAAAGCATGTCATAATTAATCATGATATCCACTACCTCTCTCAACCTTCTCTAGATGATGATGATGGTGGTGATGATTGGATAAGGCAATACATTAACGTGTGTGAAAGAGCCAGTCTAAGTGAATGAGGATTTGGTTCCTAATTTAAACTGTGCTTGAACCAGTCTATTTGCATTGAGCTGTCCAGTCTTACTACCACTGTGTGATAACAAGTAAAACAAGAGCCTATTATGATAGGTCTCTAATTCTGTAACTTTACAAATTCTTTTGACATTAGATGTATATGTAAATAAATTAATGACAAAACAGAGATACACTCAAAATAGTTAGACATTTCAGCATCCATCTTTGTTGGTCAGCTCAGACAGAGATCTTAGAATTATTAAGAATGGAGAAAATTCTGAATAAGGTGACATAAACCATATGTGAGGTGTTTATAAGTGCACGATAAATTTTAGCCATGAATTCAGTAGTTAAGTGAGAGTTTACATATTAGTTTCCAAGGCATGTTGAATCTGTGTGTATGCTCTTCGGGCTGTGTAGTTTTCCTGATGGAAATCACCAAAGAAGATTATAAGCAAGTAGCCAGGAGATGTAGGGAGAAGGTCAGAAAGGCTAAAGCACAGAACGAACTTAGGCTGGCCAGAGACATTAAAAACAATAAAAAGGGCTTTTTTAAATACGTCCGCAGCAAAAGGAAAAAGAAGGAGACGATAGGGTCACTGCGCAAGGAAGATGGTGAATTAATAACAGGAGGAAGAAAAAAGGCAGAACTCCTCAACACCTTCTTCGCCTCAGTTTTTTCCCAAAAGGATAAAACACTCAACCTGGCGGTTGGGGAGCAGGTGAGGAAGTGGGGGAAATGCAGCACAGAATAGATAGAGAGGTAGTACAGGAATACCTGGCCACACTGGATGAATTCAAGTCTCCAGGGCCAGATGAATTGCATCCTAGGATTTTAAAAGAACTAGCAGAGGTCATTGCGGAACCTCTTGCTATAATCTTTGAAAACTCTTGGCGGACCGGAGAAGTTCCGGCAGACTGGAGGAGGGCAAATGTAGTCCCCATCTTCAAGAAGGGAAAAAAGAGGACCCAAATAATTATCGCCCAGTCAGCCTGACATCAGTACCTGGAAAGATCCTGGAGCGGATCATCAAACAGTCGGTTTCTAATTACTTAGAAAACAATGCCGTAATTACGAAAAGTCAACATGGATTTCTCAAAAATAGGTCATGCCAGACTAATCTTATCTCTTTTTATGATAGAGTTACTTGCTTGATAGATGAAGGGAATGCTGTGGACATAGTATATCTTGATTTCAGTAAGGCCTTTGACAAAGTTCCCCATGACATTCTTGCAAAGAAGCTAGTAAGATGTGGGCTGGACAGGGCTACTGTCAGGTGGATTTGTAACTGGTTGACTGACCGTACCCAAAGGGTGGTCACCAATGGCAGATTCTCATCCTGGAGAGAAGTGACTAGTGGGGTGCCACAGGGTTCTGTTCTGGGCCCGGTGCTGTTCAATATCTTCATTAATGACTTGGATGAAGGAATAGAGAGCACGCTGATCAAATTTGCAGATGACACCAAATTGGGAGGGGTTGCTAATACGCCTGATGACAGGATCAAAATTCAAAAGGACCTGAACAGATTGGAGAGCTGGGCCAAGGCTAACAAAATGAACTTCAACAGAGAGAAATGTAAGGTCCTACACTTAGGCAGAAAAAATGGTATGCAGAAATATAGGATGGGGGACACGTGGCTGGCTAACAGTACGTGTGAAAGGGATCTAGGAGTCTTCATAGACCACAAGCTGAACATGAGTCAGCAGTGTGATGCGGCAGCCAAGAAGGCCAACGCAATTCTTGGTTGCATCAATAGGAGTATGGTGTCTAGATCGAGGGAGGTATTGGTACCACTCTATTCTGCATTGGTTAGACCTCATCTTGAATACTGTGTCCAGTTCTGGGCACCCCAATTCAAGAAGGATATGGATCAGCTGGAGCAGGTCCAGAGGAGGGCAACCAAAATGGTGAGAGGCCTGGAAGCCATGGCCTATGAGGACAGACTTAGAGAGCTGGGTATGTTTAGTCTGCAGAAGAGAAGGTTGAGAGGGGACATGATAGCCATGTTTAAATATTTGAAGGGGTGTCATGTCGAGGAGGGAGTGGGCTTGTTTCTCCTGCTCTTGAGACCAGGACAAGGAGCAATGGATGCAAGCTGCAGGAGGGGAGATTCCGCCTGAACCTCAGGAGGAATTTCCTGACAGTCAGGGCTGTCCGACAGTGGAATGTGCTGCCACAGAGTGTGGTGGAGTCTCCTTCTTGGAGGTTTTTAAGCGGAGGCTGGATGGCCACTTGACGGGAGTGCTTTGAGGGTTTTCCTGCATGGCAGGGGGTTGGACTGGATGGCCCTTGTGGTCTCTTCCAACTCTACATTTCTATGATTCTATGATTCTATGAAATGTTTTCAAGTCTGTAATGTAATGGTAATCTAAACTGAAATGTCTGGTAAGTGGTCATGCACATATGTTTGTTGTGATAGTTGCCTTTTAATTTTGGAAGCAGACATGACTATCTCTAGTTCTTTTCTTGCTATATTGAATATACTGGATACAGCATCAAATATATCTTAATATGTAACTGCTTGCAGGGAAGCTTCTTATTGGGATTTGTGTGTGTATTTTAAAAAACTTTTGTATGTTTTTAAAATGATATTATATTGTTTTAATATGGTGATTTGTATTGTTATTAATATTTTATTGCCAGGTTTTAATTTATTTCTTTTGTGAGCTGCCTTTCTCTCCAGGAGAAAAGCGGCTTATATATAAAATAAAGTAAGTATTTGCATTACATTTATTTTAATTTAATTATAAGAAAAGGAAAGAAAACACACAAAAATAAATATAAGGTGATAAATATAAAAGTGAAGGAAAAAAGTTTATAACCAAAAAAATGCTTACATTTCTATTTCTCTCTAAATCTATTTACATAATATTACTTATTCAACATATTATAAATTATACTGATTATATATTTTGGTTATATATATCTAAATCTCATTCTCATTATACCCATTGTTAGTACTACCATACTTAACATTTTAAAAACGTAGTAATTTCATTCTTATTTCTATTGTTTTCAAACTAAATTTAACCTATTACTATTGCTACGTATACCCCGTCCCCAGAGCCAATTATGCCTCAAATTACTCCGCCTTCCAGAATTGTAACTCTTCTTGTGGAAGTGTGACACCTTCCTTTTTTACTAACAATTTTTCCACAAGTATCCTCCATATCGCTTCAAAATTACTCCCTTTCATTATTCCTTTTTTGACCCTAATTCCACATGTTAACTTATCATTAATGGTGATTTTCCACACTTTTTAATACCAATCCGTTATTTGAAAATCTCCTTAAATTTTCCATTTTTTGAACTTTTAGATGGTATTCTGTGTAATGAACTAGATCTGGCTACTCATCCTCACTTTAGTGGTGTCAGGAGCTAGGACAACTGGATTAGCAGTTATGTGACCCAGGATTAATAGGAGGCAGGCTTAGATTAGTCCTTACAAGTCATTAGAGGAGCTTTGACATTTGCTTCCTGACAACGAAAGTAAGCTTGCTGACAGCTTTGCAAGATATCACAAACTATAAAGGCAATCACATAATAACGGAGAGGCAGACAAATTCAATCACAGTATACTGTTTCTAGAATCCTTGTCAGGGGTTCTTTGCATAGTATGATTGCTTATGTTTATTGTCAGTGTTACACAGTCAAGAGAAAGCTATACTCTGTGAGCCAGTTTGGTTTGAGTGTGTTGGAGCTGGACTGGGTTCAAATCCTTCCTCAGCCATGGGAACCTGCTAGGTGGCCTTGGGCAAGTCACACTCTGGCCCTTGCCGCACGTGGAGGGGGAAATGGGGAAAACGCTCTAAAACAGAGCTTACCAGCAGCCGGGTAAGTCCGTCACCATGCGGAGCAGCGCGATCTTGCTGTTTTGCAGTCCTCTGGCATCCAAAATGGCGACCTCGGAGTTCAAAATGGCGGCTTCCGGCTGGTGGAGGTTGTCCACCAACCAAAGAAGCTCGCCAGCCTAAAGCCCGCCCCTGGCAGATCTGCAGGCATGCACTAGTGCGCGCCTGCAAATCTGCACCAGAGCGCGGCGATGGAGCTGCACAGGGCTGCATGCTCCGTGCTTTTTAAAAACCACCAGTTCCAATCGCTTTGGAGCGAATTGAGGTGCAGAACTACGAAAATAGTCCACCTCAATCCACTCCACAGTGCAGACGACCTCCATCGGAGGTCGCTCTGCACCGTTTTAATACCCTGGTGCAGAAAGGACCTCTTTCAGCCTTAGAGAAAGGCACTGGCAAATTGTCTTTGCATAAATATTGTCCTCAAGCCCCATCTGATAGGGTAGCCATAAGTCAGTGTCAGTTTGAAGGTACATAACAACAGTACTCTGTGATGAAGGTACAACAGTGGAATAAAGGAATGGATTTTGGAAAGGAAGCATACAACCTGCTGTCTGTCCTCCAAGAATCACTAGGGCAATAACAACAAAGTAAATAACAATTTACTGCACATTCATAATGCCAACAATTTGCTGTGTGAGGCTACTGTACGCTCTGCTTAACAGTAGGACCCCTCCTAGAGTCCTTTCGTATTGTACAATTACAGCACTGCAGTTCTGCTTTAAAAGCTATGTTTCCATTCTATGGAATCGTGGGATTTGTAGTTTAGGAAGGGACATTTAGAATTCTCAGCCAGAGTTCTAGTGCCTCACCAAATTACAAACCCCAAGATTCCACACGATGCAGCCATGGCACTTAAAAGTTTAATCACTGTGCTACAACCCTGTAGTGTCAAAGGGACCCTTATGTCCACCACAAAAGTCTACTTCTCACCCCCTATCTGTTGCATAGAGATGATCAAGAATCATATTGAAATGAGATCAACAGCAGGGTATCATGTTGGGCTATACTGAAAGGCCCTAACAGAAGAACTAATCTTTCCTATGCTTTAAACAGCAACAACAAATTATGAGAGAAATTTTGCCAGAGTTATCTTTTTGCTCCTACATATTTAGTTTGTGAAGTAATAACTAATCTGAAATGGAATAAAAGCAGCCTCTTAAAAATTGTTGCAAATACTTTTGTTTTTTTCTCTCACGAACAATTTTTGGATAAAGAAATGGGTGGTCTGGCTCATGCAAGTAAAAATTCCCTTCCCCCCTCCAAATGCTGTATCTGTATGTATCTGAGTTTATGTAATATGCAGTGATGACAGTTAATTTTCGTAACTGCAGCTCTTCAGTCGAAGAACTAATTAAAAGTACAGAATTTAAAGTACAGGCAAATACTGCTGGAATACATTAAAGTTTGCAGTAAAATTCTAGTCTCTGAATCATGTAGAAGCCCAGTTGCCTTTATATTCTTTTGGCAAAGGGAACGGGCATAGCCAAAGATTAAATTAAGCTCTTGTCTTTACCTTTACAAAATATTCTTTCTTGCCTGCTTTCCTTTGATATATTTTTTTAACACGCCAGTCAAAAGCCCCTTGTTAGCTCTTTCCCCAGGAATCCCTTTGTTTCCTTTTGAAACTATGGCCCTTTCCGCACCGGCCTATTAAAATGGTGCAGAGCGACCTCCAATGGAGGTCTTCTGAACCATAGAGTGGACTGGGGCGGACTACTTTTTGTAGTTCTGCACCTCAATCCGGTTCGGAGCGACTGGAACTGGTCGTACAGCGTGCTTTTTAAAAACTTCTTTTTAGAGGTTTTTAAAAAGCACGGAGGGCGCAACTCTGTGTCGCTCCGTCGCCACGCTCCGGTGCAGATTTGCAGGCACGCACAAATGTGTGCCTGCAGATCTGCCGGGGGCGGGGGTGTGCCTGCAGATCTGCCGGGGGCGGGCTTTAGACTGGCGAGCTTCTCTCGTTGGTGGAGAGCCTCCACCAACCGGAAGCCGCCATTTTGGACACCGGAGCAGTGTGGAGCGACAAGCTCGCACTGCTCCTCGTCCCGACGGACTCTCCCAGATGCTGAAGAAGTCCGGTGAGTAGCGTTTTTTCGTGGTTCCTTTCCCATGTGCGGAAAGGGCCTATATCTTTTCTATTTTCCCAGATTAAAAGAGAACTTTTCTTCATCCAGCCTATATGAGTATTCCTTAACATAATTCTAATGCCCGCTTCTTAAATATTTTTCTAAGTAAGATATTTTTCTTTTCCATCCCCACCCCCAGCTTTTTCCATCTATGCCACTCCTGTATTCAACAGTGTTTTCTCATAATTTTTCTGTCTCCTTCTCCCTTTTCTTGAAGGACCATTGGTTAACAGCAGATATTCAGTTATCATTTCTATAGTGTTCTGTGTGTACTCAAACACATTTGTAGTGCATGAAGCTGTTCTTACTACTAAGATCAAATACAGAGGTTTTTGCTGAGGGCTGATTTGCTTGAGCACGCTGTTATGGAGTGTTATGGGTTAGTGAGCAAGAATGGCCATCAGATTTGCAGATAGGCAGCTGCCACAAATCAGTGTATCACCACAAGCTCACACCATGAGTTGTTCTACTATCAGAATCCTGCAGCATCATTTCATATGTTTCTCTATTCAGTTCCAGTCTATCTTTTCAATCATACTGGCCTTTGAGCAAGGATATTCTCCTAAATATTGCTGAACGCATAGAAGCAGATGGTATAAAAGAGGACATCTTGCACATTGTCAAGTCAATATTCATAGTTATATGCTTCTGTTTCCATCAAAGAAATATGGCTATGAATGTTGACTGGACAAAGCACAAAATGTCCTCACTTATATTGTGTCTTTCTTGGGGTTCAGGAACATTTGAGAGATGTCTACATGCTGGAAGGCCAGCATCATCAAACAGAGAAACTGAAACTGAATAAATATCTTTAATCATTTTTTTCTCCCCCAAAATGACAAAGACATTAAAAACTTCTTAGGTGCTCTGAGAGGAGGAAAAATTTAAAATTGAAAAAGTCACATCTTGCATTAAACAGGTTACTTTAGTCTTACTTTGAGCCAAAAAATAAGTAATAAATTATGCTCCCCTTTATGCTAGGATATGGACATGGCTAATTATAAACTCAAATTTGTAAGATAGATGTTTTATGTTAATGAACAACTAAGTATGGAAAAGTAATCATCTTCATAATACAGTAGTTAATCATGTTAACTCTTATAATAGCCAACTTTGATAAAGTTTTGCATACCTCAGTTTGTTTTTGTTCTTTTTAAAAGGCTCAGACCCAAGCACAGATCAGTTGGTGCACCCATCCTTCTTAGAATATAAAATTAGATTGCAGTTCTCACTGCATTCACTGCATCCAAGGGCCAGCTGAGCTGACACTAGGCCAGCTGAAGCTATCCTGAATCCAAATCTCTCTCATCTGTGGGGTGTTGGAAATTATGCACCTTCACACTGGCCTAGCTTTCTGCCAGCATTGTGGCTGTGTCTATGAACATTGAGGCTGGGTGAAGTTTGGATCTGGCATGACTCAGTTCTTTCCTCATCTCAACCAGTTTCTTCACCATCTCTTTTTTCTCTTAGTGCAGAATTTGGTCCTCAGAGCAGATCACTCTGCTAGAAGATACCTGAGATCAGCTTGCAGAAGAAGGTTCTCCCAGCAGAAAGGCACCTTTGTTGACTGAAGAGGCTTATACTTAATCCCATACAGCTGTTTGTCTTTGAATTAGGGCTGTGCTGCTTGTACTGTATACAAAACCTATATATATTTTGGAGAGCCAGCATGGCATAGTTGTTTGAGGGTTGGATTACCAGCTCTGGGAGACCAGACTCAGCTATAGAAACCCACTGGCTGACCTTGAGCAAGTCAAATCTCTCAGCCATAGAGGAAGGCAATGACAAATCTCCTCTGAACAAATCTTGCCAAGTTGCCGTGTTGGGTTGCAAAACATCAAGAAATGACTGGAAGGCACACAACAACAATATGTATTTTGAAAGCGTGATTGGCCCTAGTGGTTAAAAGCTTTGATCAGATATAATGGTAAACATAGTATTTTCTGAGCTAGGATATTTTAGTTTTTTGGCTACAACATCCAGAATCCCCATCTAATATGGCCACTGAATGAAAAAAACCCCACAACTTGTCAAAGCTATGGTTTATGTTAGTAAGCAAATTGAAATGCCTACCTAATTCTAAGTTTGAAAGACGTTTGTATCAAAGAAGATAAGGGTAATTCTGCTGTTTAGGGAAAAATTATATGGGAGCAGGATATAGTGGTCTACATCCTATTGCTGTTCCAGACTAGAGTAGCAGCACTGTATCAATATGAGTTACCTATGGGTTGATTTACCATTCAGTAATTTGATTCAGTGGGTGTATGCATGTTGGGATTAACCAACAGGACTGTAGGTCAGGTGTTATCGTGGTTACACCTATATCTACAGGGCTATATTCAGGAAGTGTCATTGGGGGATTTATGTTCAGTCTCTGGCTACTTTGCTGTGGAATCTCCCCTCTTTTGGAACCCTTATAACTGTAGTTTTTTGTTTTTTGTTTTTGTTGCCACAAATGCTATAAGGAGCTCCACTTTGAACAACTGTCAGTTTGGATGAGATGGAGTCAGTTCAACATAAGTTTATATCAAGAACCCTAAGTGTTCCAAGAAGCACCTCAAGGGCTATAATAAGAATTGAATCTGGTCTTGCCTCCATCTCTTCCTTAGGAAAGAAGGCAGCAGTATGCCTATGGCTTAGACTCATTTTCTGGCTAGCCCACCCACTGCTTTTGTCTGCCTGGAAAGAAGTGTTAAGTCAGTCCAGTACTTGGTCCTCCAAAATCACTTTGTAGCTCAGACTGGGCTTTCCCCTAAATTTCTTCTATCAGCTTTATGATGGGGTTGCTTCCCTTTAAAGCAGAAAACTAAGGATATAGCCTGATAAACAGATATGGCCAGGTGGCAAGCTTAAAATCTATATGCCAAGCAGTCAGCCATTTCTAACCAAACAGCACAATATCTTCCCCGCTCATTCCGTTTTCAGCTTCAGATTTACCCGACTGGATGCTATTTAAATAGTATCCCACTGAAGGAAATAGAGGGAAGATTTCACAAGATTCCTGTGAAACACTGGCTGTGCCCATAGATCTGGTGGTAGAAGACTGCATTCATGTTTGTTGAATTGTAGATACATCAGCTTAAGATCTAAATGATCCATTTCTGAAGAAGTACAGATTTGAAACATTAAGAGTAAAAGTGATTACATTATTAAATGGGTCAGATTATTATGTTGCTTTCAGAACATTAAAATTGATTAAGTCTGCTATGAAAATGAGACATGAATCCTTGACAAATTGCTGATCTTAATGAAAATTTGCCAGACATTGTCTGAATCTAGATTTGTAATTTATAATCTGTATTAGTTGTTAAACTGTTCTTAGTCTTGCTGAGGAGTTAAGTTTTAATTGCACTGTCTAGTATAAATGACAGAGGTTTTATCATTTCAATATTTGTTCATTGTTAGGTTTTCTGTATTGTTACCTTGATCAGTAATCTCATTTTCTGATGTTTATTTTTAATGGAATTTGATGCAATGCTTTTTGTCATGTTTGCAGGAGCCTGGTTGGCTCATGCATAATGAACCTCTTCTGTTTTGTTGTGGGGTGCCACAGGCTTCCCCCCATCCTCACTCCCCTGTTTGAAGTTTGGGTGCCAACAGTATGCTGATGATACTCAGTTCTGTTTCTTCATTTTTGGAGTCAGCTGGAGAACTGCAAGTTCTGGATTGGTTCCTGGGTGCTATTAATGGGCTGAATGAAAGCTATTAAAGTGAACGTCAATTCCAGTATGACAAAAACTCTTCCTCTACTTCCATGCACTAGCTCTGATGTTGAAATCCTGGTTGGGTTGTGTCCAAAATGGAACTGGTTTAAGTTTGGTTATTATTCTAATTAATTAACCAACATTAAACCAGAAGTTCTTGTTTTGGATATAACAAAAAACTATGGTTTAAAGCAAACTAAGATCTCTGTACTGAGGTCAGAGTGTATGGGAAAGAGAGGGGTGAGGGAGGAGCTTGTGATCCAATTTTCTTTCCTAGCTTCCTAATTTTTAATTTATGACAGTGGGAAGGAATGTCCAACTAATGTTGACAGACAGCTTTAGTCTGTTTTCCAGCAGCAATACTGCCAATAGCCTTAGTTTGTTCTCCATCAGCAATATTGCCATTTAGAATTTATTTGTAATCCTAGCTCACCATTCAAAGCCACTGTAGGTTTTAGAGATAAAATACATGATGTCCTTTGAACACATGTCAAGTTATATATTGTACAGAGCTCAGCATGGTAGCACAGTACAAAATGCATCACAGGCTGATACATTTTGAATTATAGTCAACATACTGGTACTGGTAGCAAACAACAGACAGTCCAGAATTTTAAACTGAAACAGCAGATGAAGTTTCTTGCTGAATTTAAATAACTGTGTTTCTGTGAAGTCACAAAATATACCAGGGGCCAGCCTTTGCAACTGCTTTTACCTCAGGGAAAATGCTTCCTTCAATATGAGACATCAACAGCAAAGAAAATATTATGTTCAGTAGTAAAGCCACCAGCCAAGTTTCAGATATCCCTTGTTTGTGATTATACTGTGTCCTCCACCACAGAACCCTATTTGAATGTAATCCAGTATCAAAGGGAAGCTGGAAATGGCCTGAAGCACTTAGCTGATTTAACCCAGTGGCTGCTCATGAACTGAACAGATGGGGAAGGGGTACCTCACACTGAAATGGTGTGGAGCAGAAGCCTTCTTGCTTGGTCATACGCTGCTTGTGAATTAATCTGAAAAACTGATTAACACATGTGTTTGTCACTCACTGGTGATTGTTACATCAAGGGATGTCTTGTAGTTGTGAATGGACCTTCATTGATATGATGCCATAGAAATACTTTCATGCCAACCTCAGAGATGATAATTTTCCAAAATGTCCACTCCCATATTCAGCTGTCAGTCATCATGTGTGCAGTGAAAAAGTATAGGCAAATGAAATGATGTACATACGTGTGAATGATAACAAAGGAAACTGAGATGGTAATTCACCAGGAATTATTTATCTATGAACTGTACTCTTCTTCTCCAGCACTGTATTATTTTCACATGCTATGGTGTAGAATCACCCTGCACTAGCTACCTTATTTGACCCTCCATGTGACTTTATTTCAGTGGTGGGTGAAATTATCCTCTATAAATATGCATTAGAGCAGTGGTTCTCAACCTGTGGGTCCCCAGATGTTTGTGGACTTCAGCTCCCAGAAGCCCTAGCCACTATGGTCAATGCTCAGGGCTTCTGGGAGCTGAAGTCTAGAAACATCTGGGGACCCACAGGTTGAGAACCACTGCATTAGAGGGATGTTGTGACTGGCTGAATTAGGCAATTCTTTTAAGAGGCTTGTGATACACTTGCATTAAAATCCTTGCATAACCACATACCAATTATTATTAACAGCACTACGTTGATCTAAAAGGCACTTTGAATAAAAGAAGGACCAAAATAATAATAAGATAATCAGTGTGAGTCACATGAAATACTGAGACAAACTTCCCCATGGGAAGTAGTTTCCACATTACTGAAAACAGTCCTGCGAGGCTGAAATAAAATGGCAAGCTGCACCATTTAAAAGAGACAGTGACATGCACTGCCACTGTCAGTCAGGAATTACAGCTGAAATGCCAGTGTGCAGTTTTATTTGAACATACATGATCAAAATAATATTCTGTACTTGAGAAGCAATACTCCATCACTACGGTTTAATGTATTTTTAAATCCTGTGCTGATATACCAATCTTTATTAAAAAGCACAGGGTGGGTTGGGAGTAGGGGTACACAAAAGTCATTTAGATATTCATGTGCACCATTTGATACAGGGTTATGTTCAAAGGGGCGGCTGTGAGGAGAAGGATACAGCATAATCTCGAGCAATGAACAACCTGAAGCTTAGCTAATGGCTTTTCTACTGAATATAATACTTTCTTAGCTGCTGACATTATTGTACTGGGAAGAACACATTTTACAGTTGATGAATATGGTCTGCTTGGAATTCAGATGGATGCTGAATACACTTCAGTGTTTTGCTTACCCAATATTCTTACATTGTTTCAGTGCAGGGCTGGGAACTGCCATGCTGCCTAGGACTGATGGGAACAGAAGTCCAATAATGGCTGAGATAATGCACTTGTTAACAGCAGTCGTTTCCCCCTCACACTTACTGGACTCACCCTTTAGACGCTGCAGCCCCCACTCCACAAACATTTAGTGACTGGTAGAGAGCAAGGGACATAAGAGAATTGTCTGGCTATGTCCCTATAGCTGGATGCACAATACTGATATTATCCACTAGGACCTCCACTACATGGCCATGGTATGTTGGTGCAGGAGCTAAAAAGTGAGTCTTGGGAGAAATTTGGTCATTGCATGGGATCAGGAAAAAATTCCAACCTCTGTAACATCTCCACCCCAAAAAACTTAGGACCGCAAATCCTACTTATACCACTGAAAGTCACTAATAAGATTCAGACATTATCTGAACAATGGCAAGCATTTCTCATATGTTTGACTGTATCTGTTTCAGAAAAGTTTTCACTTGGTCCATGAGGGTGGGAATAAGTTGTAGAGCCCTCTCCTATCTCTCTCATTGGGACATTTATACTTTGAGAAGTTCAGCACTGTGTAGCAAGGACTGTACCTCTTCTCAGATGTGAGATAAATGAAACATCTATTTCAATAGAAATATGAGGAAATAAAGACCAAAACAAGAAAGGAAACATAACATACAGGAGATCTGATGCTATGAGAGGATTCCATACTTCCCTCCATTATCTTCTTTCTTCTCACTATTTTTTGTTTTAGAGAGACTCCGTGGCTCATCTGCCATTTCCTCCCATAAGCTTGGCTATCAAGTAAAGGGTTGCTTAAGAATCTTGGCTGGAACTCTCTAATTCTTGCCTCCTCTTGCTACTGAAACCCATTTACCCCCAGTTCCAGGAAAGCACAGCCAACCACAAAAGTAAGGAGTGAAGAAGAAACATAACATATATCCATCCATCAGTTATGTTTAGTTCATTTGTTTGGAGGGGGATGTTTCAACTTCCAGTCCATACCCTTAGCCATTGCCATTCCACCTTCTTCAGAATTAAGGGATAGTTTTATTTTCCTTTGCCTTAAAAACAAAGAAACAAAGAAACAAACACTTTTGGCACCTTCAGTGCTCACCCCGTGCGCGTGCACGCACACACACGCACACGCACGAAAAGAAAAGAAAAAGTAAAGGGGATTTTGTACAGTTTCCATGACCTCAGCACTTTTAGCTGCTAATGTAATAGAAGTTGTTAAAGGATTAAGCTGCAAGTTTTATGCATCATTGACTCCAGCGAAATGGGATCCAGAGGCAATCTGCACCTTGTTCTCCCCAGCAATGATATCAGCTATTGGAACCTATTTCTTCTTGGAGTAAGGGACTGTCATCCTCTGCTAAGCTATCAAATTCATTTTCTCTTCAAAGCCAGACATTTTAAGAGCCCTGATTTTCAACATAAGCTGAAATTAAATTAGTTTTTTCCTTACTATTTTTAATACTCCGTTTGCTCACTTGTTGCCCATTACAGCCAGAATCTGTTGGGTCACTGTACTAGCATAAAAATATAGTTGGCCCTCCACATTCGCAGGTTTGACTTTCATGGATTTATTTGTGAACTTCTCCAACCCCTCCCCCCACCTCAGACACTTCTTTTCAAGAGGATCCTTCCCTCTCAGCATGTTTGATTAGGTTGTGCAGCCCTTTAAAAACCTACCTCTGGTACTTCTGCTTCTCCACCAGCAGCTGCCTGGCTAAGGATGGCTCACAGCCTGATTATTCAGCACTACAGACTAGCTCCCAATACCTGACACACACCCAAGGAAAGAGATGGGTGAGACAAAGGAAGTATAGGACCACCAAGCTGATCCACACTTTTCCCTCACTTTTCCCTGGCCTGATTTGGACCCTAGGTGTCCATTCTCCCTACCATGCTTTGGTTCCCTTCCCACAGACAGACAGACACATTTTGATATGTGTGATTTTTTTCCACTTTTGCAGGGGTGCTGAGCTCCTAACCCTAGCAAACATGAAGGGCTGACTGTAGTTTCACAAAGAGTTACACTTTCTCAGAAGTTGTGCAAGTGTAGTCCCTAATGCAGTCCATCGTTTTGCAAGCACAGTTTAATGTTCTGCCCTCTCTCACACTTTTGGCTGGCTGGCTGGCTGGCTGGCTGGGGAGCTAATCAAACCTTGCACAAGGGGTGAACTCCAGACTCTGGCACTCAAGGTACAGTTGGGTTATGCAACTGTAAAAAATAGCATAACTATGCTGCCATTTATCAAGACCGTGTTATTTTATTCCAACAGGCTTTTAGGAATTAGGGGTGATGGGCTTTTAATGGTGTGCTGGTTTATTGATTTTTATCCTCTGCTTTTGAATAGATTCTTAAACGGTTGAAATTCTATAGATTGTTAAATTGCACTTAAAAATAATTCTTATGTGATTCTGTTGATGGGTTTAAAATTATTTTTTTAAATTATGTTTTAAAAATGGTCTCTTTAAAATGCAAAATTAGAACAAATACAGATTTAAAACAAATGAATCTGTATTTTATTGAGAAAAGTGAGAAATGATAATAATCATAATAATAACAATAACAATAATAAGAGGAGGAGGATCTGGGTTTTGTCCTTTTCTCATTACCATATGTTCTTTTATATACAAAGAAGAATCTGTGGTGTTGAAAACCCCATGATAAGTTCGCTGTAGGGTCTCTCAAAGTCAGAAATGACTTGAAGGCACACAACAACAACAACAACAACAACTATCCTAAAGGCACCAGCTCCTGTCTGATTTTGGAAGCTAAGCAGGGTCAGCCCTTGTTAGTACTTGGATGGGAGACTGCCAGTGAATACCAGGTGCTGTAGGCTGTATTTCAGAGAAGGGAACTGACAAAACCACCTCTGAGTAATCCTTGCATAAGAAAACCCTACGAAAGCCTTGGGGTTGCTATAAGTCAACAGGTGACTTAAAGGCACATAGAGACACGTATATCTTCCACTTAATTTACAGGAGCTTGGTTTTAGAATGGGAAAAATACTGGTTTAAAATATATAAAGATGGAAGCTGGAGGCTCTAGACTTTGCTAAAGCACACCCTCCTCATCACTGCACCTCTGCTTACCCATGTGTCCCCTGGGCTCAGAGTTTGTGTTGCAGAGCGTCATCTTCCTACTCCTCATTTCTGAATGGTTTCATCCTGTTGTTATGCAGACTCTGCTGAGGTACTGTCACACATTCAAGGTGAGATGACCCTGGAAAAAACAAAATTTGAGCTTTACCAAACAAGGGAGGGGACCCTTTGCCTTGAAAAGAAGAAAGAAGAAAAATGATGCCTAATAGGATTCTGATTCAGGAATGCAGTCTCTGCAGAGCAGCCTGAATAGACTGGGCTTCTCATTTCTGTAGATCTCAACTTCTGACGTGTCGCATCCCTCAACTGTGCGCCAGTGTTACATGTCTTTTGTAGTGTATCAGCTATGCAATTGTGCAAACCCTCCCGTAAGGGGGACATACAAAGATATGAGCATAGTTCCTGAATTTTACCTCGCTCAAACTGAATAGACCTTCCATAGTTTATCAGCCTCTGGATTTCTTCAAGGGCACTACGAACATTAGACTGTCCATCCACCGCAATGCTTCAGAAGACAGTAAAAGAATTTCTATACAGAACAAGAACAACTTTAGACCGTATACACCAATAAATGTCTCTCTCTTTCCTTTTCTTGATCTTTCTTGCTGATTAGAATGTCCTGAAACATTGGATCCTGACTACACTTAGCAGCCTACAATTAACAATAACCATTTCCATTTGGTTTCAATGTATTTTTAATGGAAACTGGGGAAAGCATCTGTATTTCCTCACAGGTGGCTTTCCACCAGCAAGCAAAAACCAGGTGCTTGACCTAGAGAGAGTGTTTTCTCTATAATACTCTCTATTTTAACTTTTTTTTCTCTTTACTTTAATGTTATTTTAACTGCCTTGGAGAGTTATTTTTATTTGCTCAGTTGATGTTTAGTAGTAGGACTGATGAGAGAGCATCTCCACCTCCATTTTCTGCTTACATCTTCAGGATTTACAAAAGTGGTGGGCAATTGCTTCATGTCCCTATATTGTCTGGAAAAATGTGTGTGTGTGTGTGTGTGTGTTTACGCGTACGTGTGTGTACTTTCTTATTTTTAAATCAGCAAAGCACTGAAGTCATATGGAGAAACCAGTCAAAGATATTAAAGGACTCTAAGTGAGCCTGAAGTGTTTATTCCTGCCATCTGTTGGTTTGGGTAATTTAAACTTGGGTAATTTAAACCCATGCTATTTCAGAAAGTCCTCTAGGAGGAACTAACAGGGCAGCAGGATTAAAATGGCTGGAAGGCCCTGCTCTTTGTACAGGAGATTGTTTGTGGGTCCTGCATTTCAAAAAGACAGGTTGCTATTTGTCTAGTCCAAGACCTTGAAAATAAAGAACGCTTTAAAAAGGGCATCAGAGACCTTGACATTGCCCATCAACAATTAGAATCTTGATTTCATCCCCATGAGTCCCCATTGTGTCGAAAGGCAACATATTGTGCTGTATTTATTGTTTTTATGCCACCATGGTCCCCAAAGTGATGTACAATAAAGTAGATTAAAAGTTGATCATTTAAAAGAAGGTTAAAACCATTTAGAAAGCCAATTTTAAAATCAGTCTTAAAGACCAAAAGCTTGCCAGAAGCTCAGCAGGGATGAAGTCAGCCTGACTTTCTTTGGAAGGGAGTTATACAAGTTTGGTGGTGAGAGAGATAAATTTCTCTCATGTTCGCTCACCAACCCAGGTTCTCAGGGTGGGGGATCCTTTATCACAGACCTCAGATTCCTATTTCTGTCCAGGTTCAGGGTTGCAAACACACAGTCAAATGCATCTACAATTTTAGAGAACAAAGAAGGTAAACCAAGCCTGTCCAGGGTCATACAGAGAGGGCGCTCGAGAAAGAAGCATGGCTGAAGAAGTTTGGAAGTTAAACAAAAATAGTAGTCTGGGAAAGGTCAAATGCCAGTCAGGAATTGCCTAAGAGAATAGTCCAACAAACAAGCTGGAGTTTAGGAAACAAGAGAGCAGGCTATGTTACAGGATGTCTGATAGAGAATTGTTGAACTGTTATTTTGCAGCAAAGAAACTGTTGTGGCTGTGCTAATTTAGGCCCTTTTCACACGTTCCGTGGAATTTGTGCTGCAACGTTTCCGGGTGTTTTTGTTTGTTTTTTGTCCGTGCTACCACGGACATATTGTACAACGGTCTATTGCCACTTCCACATGTTCCGTGGAATTCGCGCAGTGGATGTGATTGGTAGCTCTTTTTTTAAAAAATGGCCACGTGCGTCATGACGTGCGTGCTCATGTCATGCCCCGCAGTTCCTCCCACGATGACTCCCTCCTCCCATTCCTCCTGCTAGCCATAAAATAAACCGTGTCAATTTTTTATTTTCGCACCCTATCTCGGGGGAATGGTTTTCCGCGCCATAGCTGGGTGGAGTGCAGTTTTTCTCCCTATCTCCGGTGGGTTCTCGTGCCTGTTTTCTGCTTTTATCTTTCCCTGTGAGCGATGGAGGAAAAGGTGTTTCATGAAGTTGAATGGCCCATTTTAGCTGTATTCTGGCTTCTTGGAGTTGTGCTGGCTGAACTGGAACATCTATGGGCTAAAGACCGCGTGAGGAGGCGCCGGCGATTGGCCTTTTATTGGTAATGTTGCGGAGGATTTAAGCTTTTCTGTGCTGCTGCTTGGAGGCTTCTCGTGGCACATTCCAACCGCTGAAGCTGTCCACGCCCACAGCCCGCCCTCCGATTACATCATGCACGAATCAGCACGGTATGAGGAAAAAAACCCCACCTTTTCCCCGTTTTTCAAAAAGCCCGCGCACTGACTGTTGGCGACTTAACCGGGCGGATTAAGGTGTGGAGCTTGCCAATTATGTACGAGCTAGCGCACTCGAACGTGTGGGTGATGTCCGTCAGAGCTCACGCTGCCCCATTTTATTTACCCCGTGTGGAAAAGGCCTAAGAGTCAGTTATAAATAAGCACAGCTAGTCTAATTGTCTCAGTGTTGTTGTGGTGTTCCTTCAAGTTGTTTCTGGCTTATGGTGACCCTAAGGCAAATGTATCACAGGGTTTTCTGGGGCTGAGGGTGTGTCACATGCCCACGGTCACGCAGTGCATGCCTGAGCAAGAAATCAAACCCTGGTCTCCAAGGTCACTGTCCAGTGCTCACCTACACCACGATAGTTCCATACTCTCAGTACTTCCTTTTTAAGGCAGGCCAAGGCCATTCCTGTGATTTTGTTGCTGCCATTTCAATTTACCATGCTCCAAATGATGAAGCGACCCAGCCTCTAACTCTGGGCCTACCTGGGATGTCTAGCCTTTACTTCCAGCCTCAGTTTCAAGCTTCATGCTGGCACCAAGGCAGAGCCATCAGCCTCATCTGTTACCTCCCCTCATCCCCTTCCTCCACTGAGATCTCCCTTAGGCAGGACATGGTTAATTTCTATTTCAGTTACAGAAATTATCTGTAAATTTCCTTCTATATCAGGGTGGGTAACTGCTGGTAATTAATAGATGTGTTGGCCATCCAGTGGACCATGGGGGCTGCCTTCTGGCACCCTGCCTCACGCTCCAAAAATTTTTGAAATTTTTTTTTTGCTCTCAAATAGGGATAAATTTCTCCACATCTTTGGCCTTCTCTGGGTCATTTCAGTCAAGAGAGGTCTTTTTTTTTCAACAGGGAGTGACTGAGAATTCAACTCAACTCATTTCCTGTTGGAAAAAAACCTCTCAAGGGTTTAGAATGGCTTTTCATTTAGAATGAAAAAGTGGTGAAATTTCTACTCAGGGACTATTTTTTTTTGGGGGGGGACTTTTAGTTCCCCTTAAAGTCAGAGATGTCTTGGGGGTTCTGAGGGTCACAAAAATGGCCCTGAGGCTGCACATACCACATGGACTGTGCTTTCCCCACCATGTGCTACCCTTTCCCATACCCAATCTATAGGTATAAATTTCTTTGGGCAATTTTTGTATAAATCTCTAGTGCCTTCTCTCTCTTTTTGATTTATGTTATATGTAAAGGGGCCCCATAGAAAAAAGTCTCTTTGTACCTTTTCCTATACAAACTAGCCTTCAAACTAGAGCTACCCCCTTCTCATGTGCGTGCACATGGAGTGAAGGGGATTCGATGAATGTTCAGTGCAACCTAGTGATTAACATCCAGCCAGAAATCAATTTAATAAGTCAGAAAGACCTTTAAAAGGGATCTCTTAAACAAAGAACAACAAGGAAGGAAAGCAGCCGTTTCTGTCTGACCCACATGTTAGCACATTCTCCCTTTCCAGAACAACAGGGGGAGAATTCTTCCCTCTTCCGGCAGAGATGTCACATGTTCTGTGTAGAAAGGGATCACTGTACTAGTTTCAAAGAGTGAATGTTGAAATGATTACTTATGAGGAATATATTTAACAAGTCGTGTGTCTTGCTGGGTTATTGTTAATGCAGACTTTAACATTTATCCTATATATCAAAGCAACACTTCAACCTTCAGATTCCCATTAAAGTCCATGAATGTCATGCTGCTAAAATAACTCAGTTCATTGGAAGTGTACCAGTTACCATGCTGGGTGCCTAGCAGTTATGGAAAAGTCACAAAGGGGCCAAAAGAGAGAGAGAGAGAGAAAAAAAAGCTTGACAAATATAATTAAGATGACAGTCTACAAAAGAAGTCACTAGAGTGGTGCTATAGCTAGTAACTATAGCAACGAACACAACACAAGAGCAAAAGAGAATGAACACCATATATTAAGATGAAAGTGGGGCATTTAAAAAGGAAACTGAAGGATCGTGGCATACTAAGAATTGTGACAACCATGATTATTATTATTTTATATAACTGTCTTAATGAGCAATGTTAATTTATGTGCTTTGCATTCCAAAAGACCTGTGAAATGATAATAATCATTTCTCATTTTTATAGTTGAGGACTCCAGGTGAGAGATGCAGTTCCAGTCCCACTCAAACAAGTTATGACTACTTCTGTGAAATTCATGGAACACATGTGTTGTATTTAACATATGTAAAACAGCTGGAGAACTCAAAACTCCACAAATTTTCCACCAATCTTTTCAACAGATTTGTTGATGAAAACAGCCAACGTGGTGTAGTAATCTAAGTGTTGGATGAGGACTCTGGAAGACCATGGTTCAAATGCCTGCTCAGCCATGGACACCTTCTGGGTGACCTAAGACAGGTCACATTTTCTCAGCCTCAGAGGAAGGTAAGGGTAAATCCCACCTGGACATATCTTGATGAGAAAACCTCATGATAGGTTCTCCTTAAGGTCACAATTTGAAGGCTCACAAGAACAACGAAATGTTAGCAAGGTCAGGATCTATGGCTTGCCTATAGTCATCCTAAGAGGTTTAAAGTAGAGACAAGGTTTGAACCCAGAACTCTTTTTTTCTTTCCAGTTCAGTCTAAACAAGTGTGAATTATTGTGATATAGCTCCTTGGGTGTGGTCAAGTGTTGTTGCCTTCATTATACTCGTTCCATTCTTTTGCGGAGCTATTTGAAGTGATTTCTGATACTAGGTCTCTTCTGAAGACTTTTTGTTTGTTTGTTTACAAAAACCAACCAACTAACCAGCAAAACACCGGGGGCATAGTTTGCTGAAGTAATCCTATACTTGAAAGGAAAATTTTATCCTTTCTGAATTTTTACTTTCGTCCCTAGTTATCATATTAGTAGTGCAAGAGTGCCATTTCAAGGCTGCACTATAGCACTGTAATGCTAAATAAAAATTAAAAAGACAGAAAGAAAAAGAAGAGAAGGATACTTTATTGTTCTGATGTTTCCCAGTCAAGAAGAAACCCTTGTGAAGATGGGAATAAAATGATGCAACATATTTTTTTTAAAAAATTTCTCTATCAGTATCACAACCTCTGAAAATATTTTCCCCTTCAGGAAGAGCCCTTAGTCTAACATTTGCTATAGAAAGCCACTACTACTACAAATGACAAAATAAACGTGCACTTATAAGAAAAATTGAAATGTGCATTCTTATTGGTTTAGAAAGCCTTATAATTCATATAAAATTTATGATGGAAACTACCTCTATAAGTCTGAAATTCTGTTGATGGGCAATGACAGTCATAACTATACAAGCTTTCGGTGATGGCAGCAGCAGGGAAGGGCTTGCAGATACTACAGAATCAGAAGAAAGAAGGCAAAGGAGAAATAAGCTGCTTGGAGCAGACAGATTTTGTTTGCCACTGCTCACCACTGCTATACAACCCAGCATATAGTGCAACTGTGAGCGAATGGGTACCAGTAGGATTATACCTGAGACATCCTCACCTAAAATGTAATGACTCTTCCAAAAGAGAGGTGACCCACTGAATCAATGAGATCAGTGGCTATAGCATGTTGAGCCCTCTACTGCTTGTGTCCAGTTCATCTGACATACCGTTTCATCCTTGATGAAACTGCCTGGACCTGGAGATCCCCAGATCAGGTGTTTCTTCTAGTCCCATGGCTTTCACAGGTTTGCTTGGTGGGAACACAAGATAGGACTTTCTTGGTGGGTGGCCCCTAGACTTTGGACTCCTTTCCTAGTGAGGCTAGAATGACACCCTCCTAGCTATCCTTTTTTTTATTTAGTCAGGCTTTTAGAACAGAAGATTTTAAAGGAAAGGGCTATATGAGGTTGCTATATTGTTTTATACACAATTTTAATTTTTTAAAAAGTATATTTTTAAATTGTTCTAATTCAGTTAATAATTTAATTTAGTTTTAATATTGACCTTTGCATATGTGTTTAATTATATTATAGTCATTAGAATGTGTGAGCTGCCTTTAGTCCCATTCTTGTGGAAAAAGCAGCTATAGATAAGGATAAAAATATTGAGATTATGATGATGATGTGTTGACTCAGTGTTTACCAGTTGATTCAATGGGTCTACGCTGGTTGGGGCTAACACTTGGATTTAGGCCTATCACCTTAGGATATAAAATACTGGTTAACTACTTTGTAATGAGATTTGTGAAGTTGTCCTTAAAACACACACACACACCCAATTCCACCACCCCCAATACAAAAACTATGCTGATACAAACAATGAAAACCATACAAAGACCTCAATAATGAAAACAATTAGCAAATGATATCCACAGAAAAATGCAGCTATAAATAACCTTGAAGTCAACAAACGGTCATTTGCAAAGGTATGTTTTGTGTAAATCTTTCCACATTCAGTAGATAGCCTTCAGTTCTTTCTCTGATTCTCTTCAACCCCTGTCCCTTTTACAAAATGCACTACTGCCATAGAATGAAGTTTCACAGCCCTACATTCCCCTAGAAAAAGTCAACATGGCGTTAGTTCAGCTAAACTAGTCATGCTGCCTGTGTTTGCTGCCCGGCAGAAAATATCAAAGATTTGATGCAGATGTCATTTTTTCCTGCTCATAACACTGGAAATCCCTCTTAAATGGAGAAAGAGGGATTGAATTGTTGTGATGGAGCCTAAGGGTGTGCATAGCAGAGCAGCCCTAGTAACAGTGGTCATATAACCAGATTGGCTTTGTCTGAGCGAAATTGAGCCCTAGTAAGAGGGAGAGGCTGTGGGTAAGACAGCAGAAAGCGTATATATACAGGGAGCATGAATTGGATTCTAGCATCCTTCAGTGAGATTCTTAGAGATAACTTTAAGTCAGAGCCGTTAGTCAGCTAAAAGAGGTTGCCTGAAAAGCAGGTTGTCTTCTCAGTGGCTTAGTGTGAGGCTGAGAAGAAACCGAACTACTTCTGAGTGGCTCGAAATGTGGGACCCTGAGTGGGAAATTACATCTTTGTGCTAAGGGGAGCCAAAGGTGTGTGTGTGAAAGCTCTATTCGTGAATACTGTGACAATTTAAAGGAGTTAGTTAAACATCTTTGGGGCAGTGTTATTTTGTTTGACTGTTCTTGAAAAACTCAATACCTTTTTCCTTGTTGGTATTTTAATAAAGAATGCATTCTATCTTTATAATTTCTGCCTCAACAGAGTATTTTCTTCAATTTTACTTTTATAAGAACACACTAAGGCCATTTCTGCACTAGCCTGTGATACTGCTATGACTCTGCTTTCAACATCCTGTGGAATCCTGGGGTTTGCAGTTTAGGGGTTGAAAGTGGAATCATAGCACTATCACAGGCTAGTGCAGAAATGGCCTAAGACAGGTTATCGATCCTTTTTGAATACCCATTGATAAGCTTTTCCCTTTATCCACTAAGGTGGTGGTTTTAAAGGGAAAGCAGGGTTATGAATAAGTGGAAGGGAGGGAGCCAGAGTGCTACAGCAGAATTAAAAGGGACACTGCTACACAATACAGGGAGAAAGAAAAGCAGGCTCTGGTCTGGCAGGCCCTCTCTCCACCATTGTGGACAGAACATATGCTCTAATTCTTATGCTAAGGTCTTTTGGAAACTGGAAATGATAAATGCACTCCTCTCAAGGAATGTGGATGAGAAGAAACTAGCCCAAGTTTGGTCTTCCAAAGTTACAGACTTCAAGACAGCAGCCTAGTAAACAGGAAGAAGAGAACAAGTGATGCAAATAAAAAGACAGTTTCTTTCCTACAACAGGTCATTTTAAATTATTTTGACAGTCAAACTAGCAGCCTGCCATTCAAAGAAACAATGAACAGGAAATTCATTAGATTGGAAATTCATTAGACTGGAAATCAACAAACTAAATAATTGTCAGGGCACGCATCACTGTGTAGCATTTGGGAGAGCACAATGTAAATGTGCCCAGGCAGGTTAAAAGTAATAGCTTTCAAGAAAACAACAAATTGAATAAATGGGGTGCATCCCATTCATTGCTTGCAGATAGAGCTCTCACCCAGAAAGAAAATTCCTTCCTTAACGCACTGCAAATGGTTATAGACATATTAGCATAAAGTTATGAAACAACAGAATGTCCCATTTAAATTAGTGCAATGCACTGACCATGGTATTGCCTTTAACAGTGATCCAGAAACTGCAGTTGGTTCAAAACAAAATGAATATCTGAGATGGAGCGTTTCAATTGTATTATGTTAGTGCTTTACCTGCAGCACTGTCTCTGGCCCCGGGTTAAATGGATGACTTTAACCTATTCAGCTCTAAAGGGCTGATACCAGGTACCCTGAAAGATGCCCCTATGCCATATATATTTCCTTCAATCTTCAGATCCTCTTTTTATGTCCTGCTCCATGTACACCTGCCAGGAGAAGTGGGGAAGGTGGTTGCTAAAAAAAAGAGAGAGCGAGCCTCCTTCATGCTGGCACCTCAGTTGTGGAATAGCCTTAATAGAAAGGCTTACCTGATGCAGCTTCTGCAAAAACCAACACCCAAACAAAATTAATAGTGACGTCTTAACCTGCCATTCTTGTTAAGTTTCATTAAAAAAAATAATTAATTAATGAATGCAACCAATTAAATTTTTACCTTCTCAGTATTAAAACAATGCATTAACTCCCCACCTTTCCATGATCTATAGTCATGAATTAATATTTAAGTCTAGCATTCCAAATTCTGACATATTCTTCCTTGCACAGGTTGAGCTGTGGCTGACAGCTGAACTGTGAGTGGAGTTACAGAAGGAGAACATTTTGCAATTCTTGCAGGCAATAAAGTGTAGACAATTGTTTGACAAGATGACAATTGTAACTTTTCTCCCTTCTACTAGATATTTTCGTAGGTTATGAAGAAGGACAGGCGATTGCCCTGGCAGATTTGCAGCCTCAGGGCTAAACTACAGGACATATTAAATATGTGGCATAGAGCTGAGTCTTGATTTTCCTTCTAACTCCAAGGTAAGCACAACATGATCCAGACAGGGATTATCCTGCATGGCTAGGGAAGATTTAAATCTTTGTCTTCTGGCTGGTGTTTTCTTAAATTCTTTCAAGGCCTTCCTGAATATTCATTGCTGCCAACTGACTTTTTTTTTTAAAGCCTTATGGAAAAAGGACAAATTGAAAGGAGAAATGGTTGTGGAAATGGCTCCCTTACTCATAACTGGTAAACCTTATCCAGATTTAATTCATACATGTTTATTTTGGAGTGAGAACACAAATGAGGTTCAGCTACCCGCTATTATTAAACAGCTAGTTTGCATCTCAGGGTAGGAACAGCCTAGACCCACCTTTAGCCCTGGTTAGAGTATACTCATAGAATAAATTTCTATTGATTGGAATAAATTTAATCTAGTTGGGACTAACAATGGGATTTAGGCCTAATGGCCAGCATATATTACATAAGTTTTTACAAGTAGTTGAATTTTGCATGGATCCTGGGAAGAAAAAGTATAGTCATTGGCAGATGGAAATTCTTCAGCTCATAGGAGGCATCATTATACTGAGTCAGAGCACTGATCTCTCTAGCTCAAATTTATTTTTACTGAACGGCAGCAGTTTTCCAGTGTTTCAGTCAAGGTCTATTTGTCAGGAATCGATTTCTAAGTTATCTTCTCAATACCTTTGTCTACTCCTTGAGTAGGGCCTGAGCAGACCAGGCCTTTCAGATCACAACATCTATTCAAGCAAAACCCTCTTCTGTCAAAACCCGTCAAACTGTGTGTCCTTGGTTTGCCCACCCATCTTTCAGATACTTAGTGCCTTGGCTGGCAATTGTATTTGGTTGAACTTGTTTGCTTCAGCTTTGGAAAAAAAGTGCTTGTGATCCTTTTGAAGGTAATTTTTGGACATGTTAAAACTAACCCTGCAGCTCGCTGTAGACTGAGTTTGGTTTCTTGATTTTGCCTGTCATGTGGCTAGTAGGTATGGATAAAGTTCTGCCCATATGGAACACAGAAAGATAGAAATAAAAACAAAGTAAATGAAAAATGAATCTATACTACATCAATGATACTTAGACTATGAAGTTAACATTCAGCTCTTACGGAATAACACCACTGACATTTCTGAATAAACATATATACAATTGTGCTACTATTTATATTCGCACATAATGGATATAGATAAAAGTTAAGAGACAAGTTCAGATATCTTTCCTTTCACAATTTATTTCTATTTTAAAGTACAGCAGTTTCTCAAGGTACTGAATTTCAGGGAAGAAGGCTAAAATGGCAGTTGGCTTGGGAGAGTTCATAGTAGATATGGTGATTCTTGCCTTGTCAGATAATGTTGTTGGGTTTCTGGGTGACTAATGCAGGAAAATAATTTATAACTTGGCACATGAATGATGGGAGCTGTTAAAAGCAATAGTTTCATGAAATTGATTTTTCTGCTTCAGCTTCCTGCTTTTGCTGTCTGCCTTTCCTCCTGGCTGTCTGACATTAAATCTTTATCCACAGACATGCACCTTTTAGAAAAATTAAAAATCAGATTTGAAAGTATAAGTTGTTCATACAAACTTCTCAATGCTATATTTGGGGAAACAGAAAGAAAACATAGGCCATTTCTGCACTAGACTGTTATAGCGCTATTATTTCACTTTCAACATCCTATGGAATCCTGGGCTTTGCAGTTTATGGAGGGGCCTGCTGCCTTTTAGGGACCAGGCAAAGACCTTGTTATTTTCTGAGACCTTCTTTAGTGATATGTCTTTTAGAACTTTGATGCTGATCATTTTTTCTCTTGGGAGTTCTTACACTGTCTTGATAATGATTTTTAATTTGTCTTGTGCTGACTTTATACAGGTGATATCAGTATGGTGTTAAATTTATTTTGGTGTTATTGTATTTTGCATTATATTAATTCATGTGTCATCTCAACCGCAGTGGCAGCTAATGGAATCCATATGTAGAGTAAATCAGTTCCAGTTTTTAGTTCAAATTTTACAGGAACTATCCAAGGTACTGAACCTATTTGGAGGATGTGGTTCAGTCCCTTGAAAAGCACCTTTAACATTGAGCCCAAAACCTAAACTGGAGTCACCATGCCACTGAGATAGAAGCCCCTAGGCCCCACTGCATTTGTAATAACTAAGGCTGCTTAATGTAGCACTGAGAAAGCCAGAGCCAGATTGTCAGCACTGGGACTGGTCCGATTAGAAAGTCTTTTGGCAAAAACTCCACTTTTCTTTAAAACCTGGACTGGATTTGCCATTCCAGTGACATGGAATCCAGCAATTACCACTATTAAAATGCACAAAAGACTTAGTTGATGGTGGGTTAATTAACATATGTTAAATCTAAGTGTTTAAGTATTTTGGGATTAACAAAAGAAAAAAAGATAACTGAGCAAAGTTGGTTTGTATGCAGCCTTATAAAAAGTAACAGACAGAAATACAGTCAGCCCTTCATATCTGCTAGGGTTAGAGGAACGAGACCCCCACAAAAGTGGGAAAAAAGGAATATCAAAATGTGTGTGTATGTTGGGAAGGGGGCTGATAAGGAGAACAGGCATCCAGGGTGCAAAGCAGTTCAGAGGAAGGAGAAGGAAAAGGGATGGGTCAGCATGGTAACCCTATACTTCCTCTCTCTCACCCATCTCTTTCCTTGGGTGTGTGTCAGGTATCAGGAAATGGTTTGTAGTGCTCAATATTCAGGCTATGACCCTTCCTTAGGTGGCCAGGCAGCTGATGGTGGAGGAGCGGGAGGAGCAGAGGTGGGTTTTTAAAGGGCTCCAAAGGTGCTGAGAGGGAAGGATCTGGCCAAAAAATGAGGTATCTGAGGTGGAGGGGCTGGGGTTGGAGAAACTTGCAAATAATCAAATCCGTGAAAGTCAGATCTGCTAACGTGGAGAGTAGACTGTATAACTTTATGATTCATAATGATACAAATGTGCAGTAGGAACTCATGGACATATTGAATGAATCTAAGAATGTCTTTCTAAGAAATAGCAAAGGGCAGAAACATATGAACATAAAATAACAGATGTAATAGTGGGATAGAATGACTTTTTTCAAAAGGTTTTCATATAGTTATTTCCTCAGATATATCATCTTCTTAGTCACTTGGCATTTCATCCAACCAGGCTTGAAGGCTGGGTTAAGACTACAGCTACATTGATTAACGAAATAGTTTGTCTTAGCAAATAAAGATATGAAAATCATTTTAACTTCAGTGTAGCACTGAATGTAATGATTTATGATTTTTTTCCCTTTCTAAACAGTTTATGGATGAAAGAAAAGAGATGCACAGAACTGCTACAATTTCTGCTATATTTGGGTTTATATTTTTTTTTCCTCATGAAGAATAGCCTAATTTCTATTATCATGGTTGATTATGTTTCATATCCTCCCAGCTTTAGTTAAGTATGATGCCAGGCATATATACACAATGCTAGCATGTAGCATTCCATGCATCTGGCTCTTAGGTCAGTAGCTATACCCACTTACTTCTACTGCCCATTCACATTGCCTTTGGAGTTCTTCCTCTGAGTGCCCGCAACTTAGAGATCAGACAAGTAGCTACAAGGGAAAAGGACTTCTAGACTGTGCTCTCCCTTCCTATGGTTTTTACTAGAAGCCAGACCAGCCATTTCTTTGGATAGAGAACCCCATCAAATACAGAACTGTTCTCTGATAGTCCTTGAAATAGAGGGAGGTCTTCTGTGAAAGAGGATCTGTGGCCACACTACCTGAGCGAAAGACTGAGATATAACAACAAAGAGTCTTGTGATGGCTTTAAGACTAAGAGATTTATTTTAACGTAAGAAGTCATAATAGAAACCAGTAACAAGTTCAAAACTGGAAGAGAAAATTACTAGCATAAGCTTTTGTTGGCACAGTCCACCATCAGATGCAAGGTTTATTTTGACATGAGGTTTCAAAATAACCCCACAGAAATTAGTTAAGATATATAAAAAAGGTTCGGATAAATGTTGGAAGTGTACTGAAGAATTAGGAACATTTTACCATACCTGGTGGACCTGTAAAAAAGCTAAGTTATTTTGGAAAAATATATAAAACTGGAAAATTATAGGAATTGATGTTCCTATGTACCCAGAGTTCTATTTACTAAATATATGTAAGGGACGTAATGGTCTGCAACAGAAGAAATACAGTCGCTTATTATTATATATGGTTTCTGCAGCAAGGGTCTTATATGCCTCTAGATCAGTGTTTCTCAACCTGTGGGTCCCCAGATGTTCGTGGACTTCAGCTCCCAGAAGCCCCAGCCACTATGGTCAATGCTCAGGGCTTCTGGGAGCTGAAGTCTAGAAACATCTGGGGACCCACAGGTTGAGAACCACTGCTCTAGATGGAAAGATAAAGAGATCCCAACAATTGAGGACTGGCTGCTTAAGTTATTTGACATGCGTCAAATGGATATTCTTACTGTATATATAAGTGACAATTGAAGTATAGATAAGGCAAATAAGGAATGGGAACCATTTAGGAATATATAGAAAGATGCTTTTATCTTTGATATACAGTTGTAGACAAGCACATAAGTAAGTTCATAAAAACATCATAGAATAGTAAATAAAAATATCTTTATAGAGTTAATTTGTGATAGTATAACTGGTAGAGGCTGTGGTATTCTGTCTGTAGGATAGCACAAAGATATTTTAATTAACAGTTATTATAAACATAGTAAATTAAATGGTTACGGTCACTAGATTGATTATACATTTCAATGGCATTTGGTATAGATATTGTCTTTTTTGTTATTGTATTATTATTATCATTATTGCTTTTGACGTTATTATATCCTAGTTAAAAATTGGCTATTAGTTAGGTTGATTATTAGTTTGACAAGAAAAGAAGGAATGAAGAGAAGAATGAAGAATGAAGAAAGAAGAGAAGACGACTAGACGTGCATATGGATACTTTTAATGTCTAGTGAATTTGGTGAATTATATTCCGTACAAGTTGTAAGTGAATTTACTGTATTCTGGTTTTCCATGTACTGTATTTCTGGTTTTCTATGATAGCCAATAAAGTATGAAAATTAAAAAAAAATGTTTATTTTGACATTAGGTTTCATGGATCATAATCTATGTGGCTTGGATGCATGGAATACTATTCTAAGTCCTTAAGTATGTATGTACATTGTAAGGAGTGGGAACAGAATGTGATTGGACAGAGAAAATGGCAATTATATTACTACTGCCTATGAGCAATCCACATAAACAGAAAGTAAGGTGGTATGTAGATGTTTTATCATGTGTTAGCTGATAGAAGTCTGCTTAGCATTTTATTACCTCTGAAGTAATAAAAATGATGTTAAGATGTTTATTCTGTTCTGTTGTACTGGAATTTCAGTGTCCTGTGTAGCCACATTTGGCCATATACAAAACTATAAAAGCCTCTTGATGTATGTAGCATACTAAGACATAGGGATGTTCAACTGCATTTGCTGGCAATCATCTCTCTCACTTTTGTATTCTCTCATAATTTTCTCATTTTGGTCCACTATGTTCCTTGGGGAAGCAGATACTTTCCATTATGTTACCCCATAAAGTAACTAGTTACTTCTATGTTGTATCTAGTTATTCCTAAATTCTGGCTCCTCCAACTGTCTCCATTAAAAATGCACTCAAATGTCCATCTGACCCAAATTGGGAGGGGGGGCATTTGTAGGAGTGTGTGCATGTACTTCCATATCAGGCTCACTCTCAACGGGTGCACTTAGGGCAGAATTTTCCAAACTTTTCATGTTGGTGACATACTTTTTGGACATGCCCCATTTTGCAAGACAGTAATTCAGTTTTACTAGCGAACCAGAGGTTAAACAGTGGGAAAGGCAGCACCTCACCCAATCTTGGCTCACTGTTGCCCTCACTGAGGAAAGACCCCAGTGAGGGCGGCAGCAGCGGGAAAGGCAGCCCCCTACCTGAGCCTAGCCTGCTGTGGTGGCGGCAGCAGAAGAGGCTCAGATGGGAGCAGTCTTTCTCAGCCCAGGGAGGCGACATACCCACACACTTCAGGCAACACACTAATGTGTTGCAACACACCGTTTGGAAAGCCCTGGCCTAGGGAATCAAACTTATTTTAATAATCATACTGATTCACTTTGAGAAATATTGCAAACTTTTAAAGTTCCTTCATAAAGTTCTTTCTGGAAAACTGAGATGAAAGGGCCTTTGAAGAAATTAGTTACAAAGATCCATCACCAGAGGATCTGCCTATGCTAGCAATATCTTCTTTTTGTCACAACTGCTAGGACTGGGGGAAAAGGGGGGCATTTATTCCTGCTGAACTCAGCAGCAGGTGAAAGAAAGAGAGATTGTCTTCTTGTGTTAATACATCACCATTACATGACACATAGTCTACCCTTTGTGTATGGGGAAGCACATTAGATTCAGTAACATGTGGGAAGCACTATCCACCATAAAAATATTAATTATTTGACTGTTTAATAGTTACTAAATATTTTCTACAGATAAAACTACATAGCCCTCAAGCATTTGACCAGCTGGAAAAGTGCTCCTGCCCTGTACAGTTGCCCAGCTTAGTAATTAAAGAAGACAGAAAGAATTCTTAAATAAATACATGTTTCGTTGTGTACCTTTGAGTCATTTCCAACACAAAGCGACCCTAAGGTGAACCTATAACAGCAAGAATTCCTCATAGGACATTTGCCTTTTCCTCCCTCTGAGGCTGAGACAGTGTAACTTGCCCAACTTGCCTAAATCCTGGATTATATGAGCCTGTGTCCTCAAGAGAGGCAGAGGACATTATTCCATCACAGTGTTGCGGCAAGATTCAACTGTCTATCTAATGGGTTTCTGTTCATGAATTAGGGAGGCAGGCACTATTTAGTTCTTTGTCTCAGTCAGCAGAATGTCTTGAGCTAGAATGTCCTGACAAATTCTGATATTTCAAATTCCGGTTCTCTTTATTCTTAAACAGCTGAATGTTCCCTACAGCTGCATTCTCAAATGTTTCTCACAAGCAGATGGTATTTCTAACTGCCAAGGGGGGGGGAATAGTCTGAGCAGGTAAAATCTAGATCAAATTTCAGAAGATAATTAAGAGAATCAGATTAATCCAGGAAATTATTTTCTTTTGTAGCTACAAGGGAAAAGAGAACTCATTCTCCCTATTTTAATTAAAAAATAGAATTACATATATTTTCCCAAGCTCAACAATACTGACAGAAAAGCAGAGGTGATAAAGATTATATGAAACCTGCTCTTGAGGCATGTGTGTCACACCATGAAAAGGCTAACAAAGTGAATGCCTTAAATGGATCAAAACCAATAATCCACAGAGCTGGTAATTAAAAAATAAGACAGAGTGATCAAATCAAAGTAACACTTTTCTATATGAATACAATGAACAATAAAACTTGAGTGTTTAATTATTTGGACAGGCAATGTATGCGAGATATTGATTGCTTTGGTTCTGCATTTTTATTATGTCAAAGATAGGCAGTGTTATTAATTGACTTACATGGACAAGGTCCTTTGAATAATCAGTTGGCAAGGTTAATAGCACACACAGGGAAAAGACCATTTAACTGCACAGCGTAGTCTTATGTAACACATTTCCGTGAGCTAAAACTCATGAATCATTAAGACCACTTATGAAGAGGTAAATATACACCTTTCTTATGCAGAGGGAGCATCCCTCTCCCATCTCTTCTCTAATCTTTTGCATAAACTAGCATTTTATAGCGACCAAACGATCCTGGCTCACTCCCTCTGACAATACCCATTGACTGTATTTAGGTGTTTCTTCAGAAAAATATAAGATAAATTTAGGGATGGCTGTTACCATTTTCTGTATAAAAGTGGGCTATGTTACCTTTTCAGCAAAATATCCCCACATGTAGAAAAGGACTGAATTAGTCAGCACACAACTGTGCATGCTTTGACAATTATTTCCATGCACTTGAATAAACAAACAAAATCTATCTGAATTATGGTACCAGTGACCATTGCTTAAAAGCCACTGACGCCAAGAAATATATGTCTTTCTCTCTCCTTTCCTTCCTTCCTTTCTTGCTGGCAGACAAGGATTGGAGAGATGGAAAAGTGAAGAAAGAAATTTGCTTAGAAGTTTCACTAAAGTGATGCTAGTTGACATGCTAAAACCTATGACTGATAGGGTCCTACATTAAAGTCAGAAAGTAAGCATAGAAATTCCTATGATTTTTTTCCAGAATGTGTAAGCTAATCAAAGTGTTTTTTTAAAGTCTAATCTAAACCAGAGACCATGCTGAGTATATAAATCACTTGTATGAAGTGAATCAAGATATGTACACACACACACACACACAGAGTCAAGAGAGATGCCTGTATCTATATATCGAGTGATACCTTATTTATATAAGACTCTCTCCCCCCCTTCTTTTCTCTTGTGTGTGTGTAAAACAGAGCCTATGTGGCATTGCACTTTGAGCACTGGACTACAACTGTGAAGAAGGCTTGAATCTTTGCTTGGCTATGGAAGCTTACTGGGTGACCTTCGGCAAATCACACTCTCTCAGACTCAGAGGAAGGCAAAGGCAAACCCCCTCTGAACAAATCTTGCCGACAAAACCCTCTAAAAAGGTTGCCGTAGGTCAAAAATGACTTGAAGGTGCACAACAGCAATGTGTAGAACATATATATGTGTGTATGCCACATGGATGTGATAAATAATGTTATACCCAGCGTAGATGCATACTTGTAACCATCCAGATTGTTTATGACAAATGGAAGAGACCAATTGGAATAGTCTATCAGGTGCAGCTAACTGACTGAAATACAGATTAAGATTTTTTCGTGTTCCCAATCCATCGCATTGACAATGTAACAACTTCTAACTCATATCTAATTAGCACATTAAAAGTAAAGACAATTCTAATTGACAGAGGCTCACCGCTGATTTAACTCACAGTGAAAACTACCTATGTCACCCTCTCTTTTTCCACTTCATAAATGAATTTTTACCATGATAGGGTTTCCAGGATTAGGTTTTTGAGCAAACTCTGGCTTTAAAACATACACACAGAGAGAATTCTTAACTGAATAACCCTAAAGATGTTCACCAAAGTGAGTTTGGTTAAGGACCGCAGTCCATATTTTGAGACTCTTAAAGTATCAGATAGATTGACCGTGATAACAATAAATACAGTACTCCTATAGCATTTTTGACCAAGACTGGGCAAACACCAGGCAAGTTCTATTTTGTTTTTCTTTTACTGGCATTCTTACATCCACCATATGCAGCCAGGTGTAGAGAACATAATAGAGGAACATAATACAAAACATATCAAATTCTGAGCCTAGAAATTTGTTTAGCGTACCAGATCTGAATTCAATGATAAATCTTTCACACAGAAATCCACCTCCCCACTCCATAATTTTTCTCACTTCAGCAGTATAATTGTAATGTGTATGTGATTGTGTGAGTTTGTTTGCCACTCATAAAATGTGAGGGATAAGAAATCCTTGCTGAGCTACTTCAGTTCACCCAACAATCATCCAGAAAGGTTTGGCTCTTCCAGTAGACCTTTCTTCCACCCATGAAAAGGTTCAAGCATTTCACGAACTATGCATTACAATGACTCTGCTGGGTAGGTCAGGATTAATAGAACAACAATAATAATAGTAATTCCTTTACTTTTGAGAAAACTAAATCTAATTTTAAAGCTGACCTACTTAATATTTAAGTTTAGGATTTCTCAACCAGGATTCAATGAGGAGTTAATAAGGGTTCCATGAGATAGGTTGTTGTGGGTTTTCTGGGCTTTGAGGCTGTGTTCTATTAGTATTTTCTCCTGATGTTTCACCTGCATCTGTGGCTGGCATCTTCAGAGGATCTGTTGACATGGAAGTGAGACAGAGTATATATACTTGTGTAATCCCCCAGTGGGAGAGAGCAATTTGCATGTGTTACAGTTGGCCTGTGTGATGGCCTATTGTTAAATGAGATATCCCCCAGGGTTGTATTGTTAGTCAGGGGATATGCATAACAGTGAGTTAAGTACATTAACAACCCATTGTATTGTTCCCTGTAGAGGGACCTCCAGAGTCTGGGTGATGTTCATTGGCATATTTTTGAGTCTTGATTTTAGTGTTCTTCAGTACTGGTAGCCAAATCTTGTTTACTTTCCAAATTTCTTCTTTCCTGTTGAAATTGTCCATGTGTTTATGGATTTCAATGGCCTCTTTGTGTAGTCTGACATAGTATTTGTCAGAATGGTCCAGAATTTCTGTGCTTTCAAAAAGCATTCTGTGTCCAGGTTGGTTTATAGCATGTTCTGCTACTGCTGATTTTTCTGGGTGGATTAGTCTGCAGTGTCTTTCATGTTCTTTGATTCATATTTGGGTGCTGCGTTTGTAGTCCCTATGTAGACCTGCCCACAGCTGCACGGTATGTGGTAAACACCAGCAGAAGTTAAAGGATCCTTCTTGTCCTTTGCTGAAAGCAGCATTTGTTGAATTTTCTTGGTTGGTCTGTAGATTGTTTGGAGGTTATGTTCATCAGTTTCCCTATATGGTCAGTGACCCCTTTGATGTATGGTAAAAACACATTTCCTTTGGTTGGCTGCTTATCTTCACTGCTGTGGTTTTTTCCGGATCTTGAGGCTCTTCCATGAGAGATCATGACTTAACCCTCCCGCAAAAAAACACTTTTTTTTTTTAAGTTGTAGATATAATATTTTTTGTGCAGAGGAAATTTCAGGGTCTCCTTACCGGTAAGAAGGTAGAGAGAAAGACTGTTCTATTTAACAGGCTTTGTTGAAGTTTTCCTGAAGTATAGAATCTGATGAACTCTGCAACTATATTTAGTGAAAGAGAAAGAGGGGAAATCAATCATTTTTACTTTCTCTTTATTCCATCCTAAATACAAACAATTTCAGCATTTTGGTGTATTTTTCAACAACACACTGAAAGGATATTCCTTTCCATTTCTGCTGGCAATTTCCAATTGTTGCTATGTACCTTCAAGTCATTTCTTGACTTATGGTGAGCTTAAGGCAAACCTATCATGGGGTTTTGTTGGCAAGATTTGTTCAGAGGGAGTTTGCCTTTGTCTTCCTCTGAGCCTGAGAGAGTGTGACTTGCCCAAGATAATCCAGTGGGTCTCCATGGCTGAGTGAGGATTTGAATCCTGCTCTCTGGTGTCATAGTCTAACACTCAAATCACCGCAATATGCTGGTTCTCAGCTTCAATAAATACAGCTGTTTCCAAGCATGATGTACACGAGCACATTATCCCTATCTGCTGCATAGGAGTTAAAGAGGCAAAGTGTCTCTGAAGAAAGAAGTGGCAACAGTAAGTCAGCATTACTTTGGCCTGAATACAAGGGATTCTGATCCAGATGTTAAGCACTCAGAGCCTTGGATCTGAGTGGACAAAGTGTGCCACTGTTGATTTCTCCGTCACTTAAATATTTTAATCTCAAGTTCTTTCTCTCAAGTTCTTTCCATCTGAAATAAAATGAAATTTTGCTCATATTACTTCAATTTCAACCCATTTCTACTGAGAGGTATCTTCATTCTGCCCCAGTTAGGAAGCGAAAGCTCTTTCTCAAGCCATTAGACTAGGCAGTTGGCAGCAGCCTCCTTTTTGATATATATCATGTACAACTCCAAAAGCTTCAAGCTTAAGCAGGCATGATATTCACGGGATGAAAGCTCATGCCGTGCCTATCGCTTATCTAGACATGTATAAAAGCAGGACAGTTTTGAGGAGCTACTACATTCTAATTGGATGACAGGAAGAAACTGCCAAGGCCTAACTGAGGAGGGGAGATAACTGTCAGTAATGACATTTCCAGATGATTGCAAAGCTCAGGGACTTAATCTGAGGTGTAGCTGTGCCAGAGTGTGAGTCATGTAATCATATTAACCAGTCAAGAAGCTCTCCCTCTTTCTCTCTCTTTCTCATTATTTAATTTTCCAGGCAAACTCCCTGTGGTAATACATTCCAAGAACAGTGTCAATACTGTACAAGATGATATAAGGCCACGTCAATAAATAGCTGCCCAGAGAACATAGCTGTCAGTTATGCAAACAGCCAAGAGAGGAAGAGAGTGCCTAACTGGCTAGAAATGGATCTGCACCTTCAGCCTTTTTGTTCCTTCCTTCCTGCCCAAGTCCAAGTTGGGGTCTTATGAGACAACATGATCTAATGAGGTGGTGGAGCAGGTACGGAGGGATGGGAACATACACCCCAGTAAGCAGGGTTGTTGTTGCTGTTGTTGTATGCCTTCAAATTGTTTCCAGCTTATGGTGATCCTACCATGGGGTTTTCTGAAGTGAGAGTGAGTAGTGAGTTTCCATGGTTAAGCAGGGAATTGAACCCTGCTCTCCAGGGTCGTAGTCTAACGCTCATACCACTACATCACGCTAAGCAGGGTTCGGTCAGAGTCTTTTGCTGAAGGCAAAGGATGCAGTTGCTCTCCCCTCAACTCTGTGTTTAGAAGTCAACTTGATTGGCATGTGAAGCTTATTTCAAGCACAGCCATGACAATGCAGATTGGTTTATAAGGCTGAGGACAGACTGTGTCATATCCCTAGCTCCTGAAAGAGAAGGGAAAGGCCAGCAGCTCCATTAGCTCAGGAGCAGTAGCTAGATGCCTGTTATTCTCTTTTTCGCCCAATAATTTGTAAGGCAACAAGAGAAAGGGCAACCTGGAAGTGGGGTGGGGTCTGATACTTCCATTTAGACTGACTTTCTGGGTTCTTCACTAGTTACATGGATGTTTGAAAACCACATTTCTCACACATTCTGACAAAAACTTTGCTTTTTCCTTCTTTCTTAGGCCATTTCCACACTATGCTGTTATAGTGCTATTATTTGTTTTTCATTTTTGGCCTTTACTTCATATGCATTTCAAATGTCTCTACAACTTTCTAAAGTCCTCCAGATTTCCAAACATTATATAAAGAAATTACTGGTTTCAGTAATGTGGATCCTTTATTATTTTAGACGTGGGCATGGTTGTGGGAAGTCCCTTACTGAGACTACTAACTCAAAACCAATTATTCCAACCAGAACTACTTTACAGTAAGTAGTTTATGCTTTTGACTTCAGTTCTGTAATTTCCCAGTCCTGGGGGACTAACACAGTCTAAAACTGGTACCTCGTATGGGGTGAAAAGTCAGCTTGGCAAAAAAGGAGCCTATGTCTAACTCCCCCTCTTACACCAACAAAGCATGAATTGGCGCACAGAGCTGATTTGACTGTTACTCCCTCCCCTCTCTGATTGTCATAGAATCATAGAATCATAGAGTTGGAAGAGACCCCCCGGACCATCCAGTCCAACCCCCTGCTATGCAGGAACACACATCAAAACATTCCCAACAGATGGCTATCCAGCCTCTGCTTAAAAACCTCCAAAGAAGGAGACTCCACCACACTTCGAGGCAGCACGTTCCACTGCCGGGCAGCTCTGACCATCAGGAAGTTCTTCCTGAGGTTCAGGTAGAATCTTCTTTCCTGGAGCTTGAATCCAATGCTCCTTGTCCTAGTCTCTGGAGCAGCAGAAAACAAGCCAGCTCCCTCCTCGCCATGACATCACTTCAAATATTTAAACATGGTTATCATGTCCCCTCTTAACCTTCTCTTCTGCAGCATACCCAGCTCCCTAAGCCATTCCTCATAGGGCATGGTTTCCAGACGCCTTATCTTGGAATGCCATTCTGCTCCTCAGACTGGATTAAGTTCCAAGGCCAGGGCTGTACCGGAACTGTCTCCTTTAGCAGCTACCACTAACTCACTGACATGTAAAGCCCCCCAAAATTCAGTCAAAGCTACTGCATGGAAAAGTGTAATCTCATAAACAATGCCTGCAGCCTGTTAGACAACCTAAATAACTCGAATTCCCTCCTGGCCTTCTGATAGCTGTCCTACCACATGGAGCTAAGGAGAAACCAATGGCTCACACAACTTCACCCCCTAAGGCTCTACATGTTTGTAGGCATCAGTAGGGACAGGACCAGAATCTGTGTCCAGAACAAGCTGTCTTAAGCACTCCAGCTGTTGGCAGAAAAGATTCATGCCAGCCACATCCTTCATGCCTTCACTCTGTCAAGCAGCCACAGTCCTGCTGAAATCTGCTCTGATACTGACTGAAGCATCAGAGCCAGCTGATGAAACTGCTCCATCTGATTGTGAACGATTGCTTACCCCAGTTGTTTGTCTCACAGTGAACAAGACATGATACTGGAGACCTCTAATCATGAAGGCTTGGACCAGGCACATGTCATGAGGGGATCTAGAGAACAGTAAATTGATGACACTGACCAGGGTCATACTGTAATCAAGAATGGACAGAATTCAGGAGCCCACAACTAAATGGTCACCACATTTGGAAAAAAATTCCTAGAGATAGCTCACATGCCTGACAACAAACCAAACCAAACTCTGGTACCATTTCACTGTAAAGTAAACTAAGGCCCTTTCAGCACACGGTTATTAAGGCGGGCCAATGCGTCTTGCCACGGAGGTCTTCTGCATGTTGGAGCGGACTAGGTTCAGTTTATTTACCTTTGTTCCGCACATAATTCTGACTAAATGTGCTCCCATGTGGTGGTAAAACATGCTATTTGAAAACCGGAAGAAATCGGTTTTCAAATTTTCCAGATCAATCCGATTCGTACTTTCACAGTGGTACAGAAACTTACATTCGCACCAATGAGAATTGTTGGTCAGGGGAGGGCTCATGGGAGGGGCCGGGGGTAGTATGGACTTTCACACATACGTATGTACTCAATGACGTACTAAACCATAAAAAAAGAGGGCCAATCACAGTCGACAGGGCGGTGTGAGGGAAGTAGCAGGAGTGGCCACGGCAGAGGCAGTGCGGATTCATGAACTCGCATTCCTCCAAATCAGAATGGAACATACGCAGTAGCTGTGTAGAAGGAAATGAGGGAAAGTCCGCCTTGTTTTGAGCCGAGAAAATCTGGTAAGAAACGGCACAAACCGATTCACCAGCCTCGTGCGGAAAGGGCCTAATATGCGAAGGTCTTCTGAAGCTCCATTAATATGGAGTAGAAGCTCACTCTAACTTCCATCTCAGCCCTTGCCTGAGATATAACCCAAAGTCTGTGGTGGAATTTGTGCAACCCTGGCCTTGCATCATAATAGCTGTGCAGGAAGACCCCACTAGGAACATACAGAATTAAGATGACCAACTAGTTTTTGCAACTCTCATAGAGTGGCTTTCCTTAGTTCCTACAATTTGCCATTTATGAGATGGCAACATTGTTAAATGATAACAGTTTGTATAACTAAGCAGGCAAGGCAGGTGGATGATGCACTGAACTTTCCAAAAGCAGAACAGGAGACCAAACACCACCCTAGATGTACCTGGTCCACATAGAAGCCACCATCCAGTGAGAAGTCCAGTAGTTAAAATGTTTGTTGTCAACTAGGAGAAAGCAGTTGAGCCCTTAAGCCACAGCATGACTGATAATAACTTCTCTTATTAACCTCCCTGTCAATCTGCTATCTAACTGTGGATTCCAGATGCTTAAGTGATTTCAAATTACCATAAACAAAAAGGGGTAATGCACAAAATCTGCAAAAGAATGTTAAAGCTGGACTTAAAACCATCACATATATTATGGGCATCTGAAATTTCTTAATAGACAAGCACCAAGGAACTAGCATGTCAAACAAAATGGCTCCTTACACCTTTAGGAAGTGGCTATTAAGCTCCTTGTCTCTAGCATCTGAAAACTGGTGCAAACTGTTAGCTCACTGGGGCTTTCTTTGTTGACAGTTCCAAAAGGATTGAGGGCCTGTACGATTAAAGCACTTATGCTTTAATTTGTATGGCTGATGTGAACAGAAGACCCACGAACACACAATGAAAAGTAAGTCAAAGTGAATTAAAAGACAAAGGAGAACAAAATTGATTGGTAGGGACAGGTTGGGAAGAAGTGCACTCCATTCTGTCCCTGTCAGCCTAAACCAAATTAGCACCTGATGAAAAGCAAGAGTTTGCATAATGATCTTTCCACTCTGTGTCGCAAAGATTCAAAAAGGGCATGTGAAGGGATGAGCAAGCCTTAAATAGCCTGTTCTCTGCCCATATCAGCTGCAGGGTTCTGGTGCCCAGCACAAGATGCAAGGTGCCCTGTCTCTCCCAGGGAGGGCATCAAACTCCTCCCGTCCCCTGCAATGTCATTCACCATGTGGCTCCAGGTACATATTATGTGTATGTGTATGGTCCTTTCTGCACCTGGCTTTTTAAACGGTGCAGAGCAATCTCCAACAGAGGTCTTCTGCACTGTAGAGTGGGACTGGGGCGGACTACTTTTGCAGTTCCGCACCTCAGTCTGCTCTGGAGCGACCAGAACTGGTTGCACAGCGTGTTTTTTAAAAACCTCTTTTTAGAGGTTTTTAAAAAGCATTGAGTGCGCGCCTCCGTGTCGCTCCGTTGCCGCGCTCCGGTGCAGATTTGCAGGCGCCCACTAGTGGGGCTGGCGAGCTTCTCCGGTTGGTGGAGAGCCTCCACCAACTGGAAGCCGCCATTGTGGACGCTGGAGCAGTGCGGAGCGATGAGCTTGCACTGTTCCTTGTCCCGACGGACTCAACTGGATGCCAAAGAAATCCGGTGAGTCCTGTTTTCGTGCGGTTCCTTTCCCACATGTGGAAAGGGCCTATGTGTGTGTGTAAGCCTATATATACACGCTTGGGGGGATGTTCATAGAAATGTCCACACACATATGCTTCCTCTTTGGGAAGTGATCATACTGGATCTTCATAATTTCCAGAAGAGCTTAGAAAAGCTCCTTTGGTGGACTTCAGCTCCCACAATCCTCCAGCCAATCTGGTGAACATGCCACAAAGGGATTCTGGGAGCTGAAATCAAAAAGGAATTTTCCCAAGTGCTCGTTTCCAGATGTGTGTTTTAAAAGGTACAATTATGTAAAATAAAAAAAAAAGTCTGTTGACATAACAAAACAAAAACAAACCCCCAGGGGAAAAACATGCTACTTGTATAAAGCTAATATGAGTAAAATATGCTTATTAGCTTTCAGCCTGTTCATTAATTTTTTGTAAGAAAGCCTTTCCTGATGGATAAATTTTATGGTCAATTATATAAGTGCCATCTTATTCCATCTTTTGTTCCTTATTGAGGTCATCTGTATAACCCCACTATATCAAGCAGTTCTGCAAATAAGATAAGAAAATGCAGCCTTTCTTCCTGAGATGAGAGAATTCCACAGTATTGTTCTGAGCAGATGCACAGTTTCATCTCCTCCAGCTATCAATTCCCATTCATTGAATGAGTTTGTAACCATCTGTATGGTTATTCAAGAATTTATTACTATAATCTTCTAAAAAGTGAAATCATTTTCTTCCTGCTTACCCATTTTCTTACCCTTTTCTCATGGTGTGACAGAGAATACACTTCAGCAAAGCTGTACCTGGGGCTATTTCCACTTCTGATTGCTTCTGAAAAGGTTAAATGAACATAGAGCAGTCCTGAAAAATTAATGCATTAAATACATATAAACCTTGATGTCCACATGGAATTCTCAGCACACATTGGTGCTAAAAAATAACACTAGACTTCATACCTTATCTCTGGCATAGGTTGAATCAATATCATCGGGACACTTAGGGCTGGTTTATACATATCAGCTATACTTTATGGCCTATCAGGTCAGCACTTGTTAACTCCTTCATTTTGCTTTCCCAGGTAGGCAGTAAACAACTAAAATATTTTATCAGTCCCTTGGTATTCTATCTTGAATGCATGAGGTTACATTCAAGTTGTTAGGTCTCAGGTTGGCCAGATTGCTTTTGCTGCTGCTGCTGCTGCTGTTGTTGATGATAATATATTGTTGCCAATGTTGTTGTTCTGTGCTCTCAAGTTGGCTTCCACTTATGGCAAACCCATGCCACTAAGACCTTTAAGAGACCTTGTTACTAACCACACTCCTCAGATCCTGCAGACTCCGGGCCAAGACTTCTTTGACTAAGTCAAATCTTCTCTAATGTGGTCTTCCTCTTTTTCTAGTGTTTTCAACTGTACTGGGCATTTATCATTTTCCCCCAGTTTGTCATGTCTCAAGATGTGTCCTAAGTTTGATAACCTCAGTTCAGGCATTTTGGTTTCTAGTGAGAGTTCAGACTTTGCTCTCAAACCTGCTGGTATGTCTTTTTGGCAGTCCAAGGTACCCACAGAACTCTCTTCCAGTATCACATTTGAATAAGCTGATTTTCTGAATTGTGACACTGTAATGTCAAAGCAATATCAAAATAAGGGCTTAGGAAAAATCATTTTTTTCTTTGGACTACAACTGCTTAGATTTCCCAGCCAGCATGACCAGGTAGCTCAAGTCAAAACACGGTTTGACTTCTCAGGGAACTGGAATCTTGTTTCTCTTCCACCTCCAGATACACAGTAATCCATGAAACCTGAGCTCTTTCCTTGTCAGGTAATCATGACAGGGTAACTTTTGCAGGAACAGAGTCTAGAAGGGAAATCTTGGCAGGACCATTTGGTTTATAATTTAACTGCATTTAGAGCTACAGTAATACAGGTTTAAAAAGACTGAGAAATCAGCAGAGATAGAAGGCCAGGAGCCAGAATTCAAGCTGGGCCTGTACCAGGACTGGACAACTGTGTGTATGTATGAAGGTACTGAGGAGGCACCTCTCCTCATAACACGCACACCAGATTCCACCACAAGCTGCCAAACCCCCTTCCAGAAAAATTAGAAGTGACCTTCCAGACCTTTCAATCTTTTGGATTTTTTTAAACATGAAGATGTGTGTGCGTGTGCAGAGGGGAGTTTACGTACCCTACAACAGTCCCAATCTGCCAGTGACAGTCTCAATTTAATCATCCATCATCCCACTTTTTCAGCTGCTTTTAAGATCTCCCAGTTTCTGTTCCCTCCTCCTACTTTCCTCCTTCATCCTGGCATACTTCCATTGGTGCAAACTGAATTCAAAGTGCAAAAGCAATTTGTACTCAATTAATACAATGGATTGTGGGGAAGGGAAAGAGGATGGAGTTTTGCAGGCAAAAGCAGACTACTGCAGTCTGCCCTAGTTTATGTGCTCTTCTTCAAGTAACTTTTGCCATCTTGATCACTCTCTGATGTTGCTTGGTCACATGTGTCCTGGTTTTCGTCTGTGAAGGTATTGTTTTCAGTTGGAGGGTATCTTCTGAAGGTACAATTCTCTGCTGTTGCAGTTGTTTTAAATATTTGTGATAGTGGAGAGTCCAGGATGGGCCTGAAAGTCACAGACATGGCATTGGATGGCATGATTCCCATCTGTTGTCTATGGTAATCTAAAAGGAGGATTACAGAGGATGGGGAATATGAAGGTTCTGAAAATATTCTGAGAAGTAATTCAACCCTTGGTGCAGGGATGAGACAGAAATAGCTAATATCAGAAATGCTTGGGTGATTCATTTTAATGTCTCATAACTAGCATGAGGACTGGCAAGCACTTTTTATGTCAGCCTTTCCCAACCTTTTCCACTCTAGATATTTTCCTAAAATTCCTGGCTGAAGCTGGTGGGAAATAAAAGCCAAAACATCTGGAAGGGACCAGGTTGGTGAAGGCTATATTAGACACTTGACAAAAGGAACCTGTAACAAAATGTGGTGTTGCAGAGTGATCTTGTTCAAGGTTCCAGCCAACAAATTATCCATGCCCTTTCCCATACTGTTTCCTTTCCTATCCATAGTTTTCAATTTCCACTCCTCAGTTAACAGCATGTTATTGAGCCAAAGCTAGTTAATGACTATGCTCAGTCATCATTGAGCTCTTTATTGGAAGATACTTTCTGTTTTTCTCCCTCATCCCAAACATTTTGTGCTTTCAGTGATTAATTCAGTTTCTCCATTTCTATTCTGTTTTACAGCTGTACTCAGCTTCACATCAGCCAGCTACTTCTGTATGATTAACATCTATATGACTATACCTTCCTTCCTTGTCAACCCTTTAATTTGCTCCTTTACTTGATCTTCTTTAATTAACTAATTGAAACCTTTGTTCTTCAGAGTACAAACTGACCTTGTTTGTAAGCACTTCACTCTGACAGTCTTCACACTCCTCCACTTGCTCTCTTTTGTTGCATGCTGTTTCTCTACAGCCTTTTTGTGTAATCGATTTTCTTCTCTATTTGAACTTGATACTCTCTTTTTATTCATTTGGGGGTTTATGTTGCTAAATAATAGAGCTATCTCTTGGGAGAAAGAATTTTACATTTTGAACTTATCAGCTTCTCTTGTTCCAAGGAAAAAGATTCGAAGTCCAAGGACCACAAATCAAAATGTGTATGACACATGTTTGAAAAAAGAGCAAGGAAAGCAGGAGCCGCATAGAACAGATTCACATGGGCCACCAACCACACGTCACAAATGAGAGTCCTCAAATTACTAAAACCTCCCTATTTTATTAGACTGCAAACCCATCATATTTAAATCAGCACCAACAGAGGTGCATGTTTTAATATATGGTATATTCAACTTGGATGAAGGAGATGCTCAATGAGTATTTCCAGTTTCTATTTATGGTTGTGAAAGCTGGACAGTAAAGAAAGCTGACAGGAAAAGAATTAACTTATTTGAAATGTGATCCCAGAGGTAAGTTCTACAGATACCACGGCCTTCCAAAATGACCAATAAATGGGTCCTAGAGCAAATCAAGCCTGAACTTTCCCAAGCTAAAATGATTAAACTATGACTATTGTACTTTGGCCATATCATGAGATGACATGACTTGTTAGGAAAGCTAGTAACACTTGGTGAAGTTGGAGGCAATAGGAAAAGAGGAAGACTGCATTATAGGGAGGGAGACTGCATCAAGAAAGCCATGATGCTGAGTTTGCAGGAGCTGAGTAGGGCTGATGATGACAGGGTCTCTTGGAAGTCTCTTATTTATAGGGTTGCCATAAGTCAAAGCCCATTTGATGGCAGCTAACAATAACAATTCATACCACTACCGCCAAAGTTCTAACTCCCACATTGCTGTGCAACTTTCAGCTAGTATGTATGAGCAACAATAATAACATATTTCTGACTTCTTAAGTGCTATGAATCATATATTACCCTTTCTATGTAACGATGATTTTCAAAAATGCACGTAAGAATTTCAGGAGTGCTTTCGTTGTATGTTCCTGCTTGGCAGGGAGATGAACTACCCATCCCTAACAGTCGCTTCCAACTCCATGATTCTATGATTAATTTAATGAGTGTCATCATGTACCCAAACTCCAACTTACCGTGCGTTTAGTGCTGGAATGTTATTCTGGGTGCTGCAAGGAGGAGCAACGCCCTATCCCCTCCCACACAGAATGTGACTAGAGAGAAATAGCCACAACTTTATTGGTTACAGCTGAGAAGTATTAGCATGGCAGGAGGCCAAATCCAGGTATCAGATGACCACCTGCCATCTGTCACACACAACCCAGCCTGCAAGCTGGGAGAAACCTCGAGGGATGACAATGTGGAATCACATGGGTGCACCACTATGTGCTTCCTTGCCACCTGGGAATGAGGCTGCTCACTTTCTTTGAGCTCCACTTGCCTGGACCATAGAGTTCCTTAACAGGATCCTCAGTGGGGAATAAAGGGCATTGTAGGGCCCCCATTTCCCCAAAACTAGATCCTGCCCATGCCACACCACCCTAAGTGGTGAAAACTAACAGAAGCCACAAAGAAACAAGAACATGCAAACCTAGGTGGATGGACTGGAAGTCTGCTTGTGCCTGAATGTCAGGAGACTCAGTTGCTTATATTCCTCTTCACTGGACCTGAGTGAAACAAGCCACTGTCAGACTGAGTGAAGTCCTTGACTCCTCCATGCCAGCTCCTTATCAGGGCTCTGACCTGAATGAGCTGAACAATGATGGCAATTTGAAGCAGATCTAATCAAAGATATTTTCATAAATGCAAGGGGAAGAGGTTGAACAGAATGCTCTCCAATGTCCTGTATAGCCCTCTGAGGCTTTGGTCACAAGGATGGAAACTGGACAACAGAAGGATTGCTTAAATAATCCAAACTGATCAGATAGGGAAACTAGTGGCTAAGTGCCTTTTCTCTTATTAAGAAGATTGTTCTCAATACCTTGACTCTTCTACAAGAAGAACATCCTTTGGGAAATCAGGAATTTCTCTCCTCCCTCCTCCTAGATCTAGCATGTGATAACCTGGCATCTGCTTGAAAGGAAGAACAAGGTAAGCAACGAGCTGAGTGAAAAAGCTGCAGCTGTGGGCCAAGCTGAGTTTGAAGTTTGAGAAGCTTCTTTATGGGGCAAAGTGTCCCTTACTGGGGAACAGAGAGCCCAACATCTGCTGGAGCATTAGTGCTGTGGACTTCCATCCTAAGTTTAACTCGTATATTTGTAAATTCAAATATTATAAAACCACATTCTGTTTCCAGAAAACTTGTGCCAAGAAAACCAACCCTAGAAAAAGCATTAAACCCCTAAACCTTGAAATACAGAAAATGGCAATACCCATTGCAGTATACTCAACTCCTAGTTTTTGCAGATTTCTTCGTTTGTCCTATACACTTCATACTTTTGCCATCTATGCTTCCCTTTTCTGAAACCTCTGCAATGGTAAGTGGCATATCTGTATTCCTGAAATGTAGCAAATGGAAGGGGACAAAATAGTCTGGGCCAAATATAGTCGTGTTATTATTACCTCCTATGTCCTGAATACAATGCTTCTCATCATGTAGCCTCAAATGGCATATCATCTCCTGCTTCCAGTACATTTTTATGAAATATACATGAGCCTGAAGTCTCTGTGCCTTTCCAAATGCCTAAAGGCAGAATCTTCCACCTTCCAAAATGCTGATGGATGAATAGATTGTGATTCAGAGTGATTGTAGTCAAACTGTAAGAGAAAACATTCAGAAACAGATGGGAGATAAGGCACTTCGGGGCAATCTTTGTTAGTACTTAGATACTGACAAAATTCAAAATTAGTTGATTTGTAAGCTAAACCTGGGATGTTCGTAATACAGCATGTGCAAATCTATATCCCATTTTTGTCATTCAAATGAGGCTCATTTTCATTTTATATTTGCCTGAGAGCCAGCATGGTATAGTGGTTTGAGCACTGGACTATGATTCTAGAGATCAGGGTTCGAATATTCCCTCACCGATGGAACTCCACTGGGTTACCTTGGGCAAGTCACATTCTCTCAGGCTAAGAGGAAGGCAAAGACAACCTTCGTCTGAACAAATCATGCCAAAAAAAAGCCTGTGATAGGTTGACCTTTGGGTTGCCATTAGCTGGAAATGACTTGAAAGTGCACAACAAGCTACTGTGTAGTCCATTTGTTTGAGATGAGGAGGCTTACGCTAGGTCAAAAGGATGTTAAAACAATCTTCTTCTTCTTCTTCTTCTTCTTCTTCTTCTTCTTCTTCTTCTTCTTCTTCTTCTTCTTCTTCTTCTTCTTCTCCCGCCTCCTCCTCCTCTTCCTCGTCTTCTTCTTTAAACTTTCTCATCTTCTTTGAGAAAATAAGAAACATGGCTCCAGCCACATGCTTTTGAAACAGGAAAAAGCACTATATGCTTATATCACGTTGTTTCCATGGGTGGTACAGCAAGGCAAAAAATATTTTATAGAAATAAATATTTTAGATTTTTTTTAAAAAAATGCATTGTCATGACATTTAGGCATAGGCAGCTTTAGATGGAATTAGGCAAATGGAGAGGAACAGGTTAGAAAGTGGCCGTAATGATGTCAGAATTAGCCAGTTCCCTGAACCTGTACCTGATGAGACCTGTTTGGAAGAGAAAGGAGAGCCTCGCCCCTCAGTGGTCCCTGCAAATAGCAAGAAGAGTAAGAGTTGGTAACCTTAGTGAGAATTCTGAGAGATTTATTATCAAGGATAATTATCATTTATTATCACCACCTGAAACCATGAAGTTCACTGGAAGAGCCAGCATTGCTCAGCTTAGCTTGCACGAAGCTAAGAGAGAAGTAGCCCTGTTTACTTTAAAAATCAGAGATGTCTGTGGTCTTTGTGTTCTCTCAGAGGCATCTGGTTCAGCCACTGTGGGCGGACAAGATGCTGGAATAGGTGGGCCACAGCCCTAATCCAGCAAGGCTCTTCTTATGTTCTCGCTATAACAATAATGTGGAAGAACTTAGATTCTGTCCATTGACATGAGTTTCAGGGACAGTCCAAATATGATATAATAAATATGTGAATGAATTCTGTGTAAAGCACACAGAGATCTGTGAATAAGTGACTTGAAAAGTGCAAAAAAAATTACAAAACTATAGCACCTGTATTGCATATAGGCAGATAGCTATATGTTCTAATATTTACATATTAAATTTTTAACATACAGTAGTTATGCATTATTAAATAGATGATTTACTGAATAATAATAGGTTAATAGATGAGTTATTCCATTGTCAATTTTGTTTTCCTTGCACCAGGTCCCAGCCCCAAATTAATGTAGTAGAAAGGCCTTCACAGAAGTATTTCCCTTGAGTTTTGGACCTTATTTCCTTCAGCGAACACCCAGCCCTGATCATTTGGAGGGAAGAAATACAGAACCATGTTAACTAGACATCTCACAGCTAGGAATAAGCATGTACTAAAGAATTCTATGTTTTCACAACATTTTTTAATGCTACCAGTTGACCTTGATTACTATCACAAAGGAACATGTTGGAAACAAAGTAGAAGGAACTCTTAAAGCTTGGTAACACTTACAGTGAAATCCTATACTCCAGGTGTGCGGGTTGAAGTATAATAAGATATGGCAAAAATCCCACTAGACTAATGGAACTAAGTCACATGCTTCCACCACTTGGGATAAGTTGGTGCAGCTGCATGGATACGCTGTTCCAGTGCTTCTCTTGTTCTGATTTGGCCCAGTGGAAGGTATGATAGATGTTGCACTAATATAATAGTGACTTTTCTTTCCGTTCTGGTGTGATTGGAATATAACTGATATGAAAGAGATACTCAGGATGTATGTTTTAAAAGGCTTCTCCCACTCCCATTACCTCATTAAGGCTGTATAAGAACATAGAGGGATTCACCAGTGTGGACCTTGCTGGTGTATCAGAGGGAACCTAGAGAGAGAGAAAATGTTCATTGTCAATCAGAAGGGACCAACAGAGCCAGCACTGCTAACAAAAGAGAGAAGTCAATTCAACTGCTCCATAACCTCAAGGGAGTAATCTGCAACAGGTGGGAAAGGGTATGGCTGTAGCAGGTTTCTTTGGAATTGAGAAACAAATAAGGAAAAAAGGATCCAGACTGGCTTTACAAGCAACCTGGCCAGGCCAGGGGAGCCCATACCCAGAACTTCTTTCTGTGACCTCTGTGGCAGGAGCACGGTGCAGACACCCTAATGGACAGCCCAGACAATGTAGATGAGGGATATGAGTCTATAGGTTACAGGCTTGATCAACCAGTAAGAGATGCTGGTCCTAAGGAGCCTGGAATTTTAGAACTCTCAAGGAAAGGTCTACTAGAGTATTTCTATTTTTCCTTAAATGAGATAAACACAGAGACTTGCAAAAGGCAATGTTGCCTTTGGAAAATTGCTGCGTGATCATGACCTAGTATTGTGAATCTTGAGGGAAGAAAACCCTGACTATACCCATTAAACAAACCTTTAGAACTATAGAACCTGGTGTGGGATCATGAATTTCAAAGAGCAACAACGGTTTAACGTTTCTCTATTAGGGGAAAGACACCTCAGGCAATGAAAATAATTTTTATGAGGCTAATTGGTGGAACTAGCAAAACCACCTAAGAAAACCTTATGAAATTCATGGGTTTGCCATAAGTGAACAGGTGACACACAAGTGATGGAATAAACCTTTCTATCCACCCCCATGGACTAACTTGTGGAATAAAATCTTTCTTACAATACTTCCTGAGATTAATCTGTCCTTCAGATCAGGTTTACTAGGTGATTCCAGTTCTTTCTGTGGCCAGAATACAGTAATGCTATGTTCAGTCTCATTGCCTTCCCGAACTTTCAAAGCTACATGTTGAGAACTCCAGGTTGTAGTCCCTGATAAGCCATGAAAATCACTAGCTGGCTTAAGCTAGTTATTCTCACTCAGATCTACTTCATAGGGTTTTTATGGGGATAAGGTGTGGTGGATGAAAGCCATGGACACTGTCTTCCTGAGCTCATTGTAAGAAAAGTAGTACGTAAATGAAACTAACTGCTAAATAAATAAATTTGAAGCAAAATAAGGTAACTAGAGATAGTGGGATATGCTACTGTTCTCCCTGAAAGCTAAAAGTTTCCAGTAAGTATTGGGAAACACATAAACACTGTTTAGGAAATACAACAAGTTCTTAAAACAAGGGACTTTCCCCAGCCCAGCAAATACAGATAGGTCTGAACATATGTGATCAATTTCAGTGTTCAAAGCACATTAAGATATTATGATATTTTACTCTTTGCTCAGAGTCTTCTGGAAAAACGGGCATTAACAAGTTAGTTGACCTTCAAGGACCATTTTCACAGTACCTAATTGCATGGGAGATTGTGTAGCCTGAAGACTCCTTCTAGTCAAGATGGTCACTTATGGCTGGTTGCATCTGTGTCGGAGTGGTTAATCTGCTGTAGGGTCTATTCCAAATGTTAAAGGCATATCTAAAGGTCTCAATTGATTTTGAGGGATAGGAATACAAAACCTTCTTAGCAGCTTTAAAATTCAGATTGAAAGATGGAATGGATTGATCAACACAAGGAAATGAAAACTACCAGTTGCCACTGAAACTGGAAATCTTTGCCTGCTTGGAAGGAACACCTGCTGTGACAAGACTGGCAGGGAGAAAAATCTAGAGTTAAACATATGGTATTACAAGATGCCAAACAAAGGGGAGCCCCAGAGCTTCCAGATCTGAAATTATATTATGCTGCATGTGCTTTGGTCTGGATTAAAGATTGGATTAAAATAACAGATAATAGATTATTAGGATTTGAGGGGCATGAACTGAAGTTCAGATGGCATGGATAGCTGTGGTATTGGAAAAGTAAAGTAAATGCGGCATCTAATAGCCTTTATGTCAGGAGGTCCCTGCTCAGAATCTGGAACAGATATAAAACAGAACTATGTTTGAAAATGCCATTGTGGATATCATTCCAAGAAGTCTTTTGTAGAAAAAAAAGATGGATCCCAAAGAAAGATGGTGACTTAGCAAGATCTATTGGAAACTGAATCAGAACAATGTAAAATTAAACCTTTTGAACAGCTAACTCAAGAAGGATTCAGCTTCCAATGGTTTTCAAACAGACAAGTGGTGGAAAAATACAAGGAAAATAAAAAGTTATGTGATTTTGAAACAATTGGAAGTGAATTTGAAAAGCAAAAGTGGACAACTTGGAAATACCAAAATGTGTATGTGTGTCTGTGGGAAGGAGGTTGAGGCACAGGCCATTTCTGCACTAGGTTGTTATAGCGCTGTGATTCCATAGGCAGCCCCTCTCGAAACTGCAAACCCCAGGATTCCATAGGAGGTTGAAAGTGCAATCATAGCGCTATAACAGCCTAGTGCGGAAATAGGTACAGTGAGGAGAGTGGGCACCCAGGGTCCAAACCAGCTCAGGGAAGAGAGAGTGAAAGAGGGTGAGTGGGTGGGCATTGTGGTCTTATACTTCCTTTCTCACACTCATCTCCTTCCTTAGGTGTGTGTGGGGTATTGAGAGAGAGTTTGTAGTGCTAAGTAAGCAGGCTATGAGCCAACTTTAGGTGGCGAGACAGCTGCTGGTGGAAGAGTAGGGGTACCAGAGGTGGGTATTTAAACGGCTGCATGGCCTGATTGGAGCAGAAGAGAAGGTTCTCCTGAATAAAAAGCACTTGGGGGGGGCAGGGGTTGCAGAAACTCACAAAATAACCAAATCCATGAAAGTTAAACCCACAAATGTGAAAGGCTGACTGTATACTAGAAGTCCTTATAAAATCTTGAGCATCACTTTTCTTTCATGGGAGGTTAATACAACAATCTGGTGGTTACTGCAGACCCTGGTACCCCCTTGCTCATGGACTGAAATTTAGGTTGAATGTTTACAGTCTGAGGGACATTGTTTTGTGTTTGACATTTCTTATTAAAATTTGCATTCCATCTCTGCAGCTTAAAGCAGCTCTATTTGTCCCTGTTCTTTAAAGTGTTTTGAGAGCAGTTTTCACCTCATTTTCTAAAATTGTAGCTTTTTTTGGTCATAAGATTCATTTTTTAAGGTATCTGTAATTCTTCAATCTCCATTATCTTTTTATTTTGTCCTAATAATATAATAGCATTCCCAGGTTGATCATTCGGTATCCCTGTTCTTGGATTTAAATTTTTAGTTTCCCTTTGATCTTGTAAAGTGGTCTTTTGCTCTTGCCTTTTTATTGTCTTCTGTTTTTTCACACTGATGATTATAATAATTCTCTTTGTCCCTATATATAAGTTGCTGAACAGTTACATTCAAGATTCTAATTCTTTTTCTGTCATCTTTTATTTTTGCTTTCACTTGTTTTTAAGCCCTTGAAGATTTATCTAGTTAAACTTTTCTTTCAGTTTTGCTACAGATAAAATCTTTTTGCATTCTTCCTTGATAATGTCCCTAGTTTCACGATCTAGTGGTCACTTTGGAAAACCCTAACCATAATTTAAATGTGTTCAAAACTGTCCTTAAAGATTTTGAAAAACAATCAGGCTTGAAAATTAACACAGAAAAAACAACAGTATTAACCAAAAATACTTCCAAAGAGGAGGAAACCTTGATATCACAATTAACTGGATATACTATTGTTAAGAAAGTTAAATATTTAGGAATTATAATCACAAAAAAACCCTCTAACCCTTATTTCGGACAATCCTAATTATACACAGTGATAAAATTATTAAAGATTGGCAGAAAGAAATTTCTAAATTCATATGGGGAGGAAAAAAGCCAAGAGTAAAGTTGAAAACTTTAGAAGAGGCAAAAGAGAGAGGAGGGTTAGCATTGCCAAATTTGGTGTTATACTATCTTGCTTGCTGCTTAAATTGGATACAAGACTGGATGAATCTTGATAACACTAAATTATTAAATCTAGAAGGAGAGGATCTTTGGTCAGGTTGGCACTTTTACCTATGGTACACTAAGGCTAAAAATAATAAAGAATTTAATTGTCATTATATAAGGAAAGCTCTACTAAATGTATGGAGAAGATATATTATGATAGCTTGTTTGAAAACCCCTTAGTGGGTCTATTATAAAAAGGAAAATATATTATCTGATAAATGGAAAAAATATAATGATCTGGTTGAGAAGCAACAAGATCAGACTAAAATTAGGTTCCAGCAAGAACTAAATGAATCCAGAATTAAATGTCACTGGCTCTTATATAGACAACTCAGAGAAAAACTAAGAAATGATATTAAATTAAATGATTACCAAATAAAGGAGGAGGAATTAACTGCAATTTTATGCTCAAGGAAATCTAAACCTATTTCTTCCATTTATAGAATTCTTTTACAATGGGCCTCAGAGGACGAGCCTGTTAAATCAGCCATAATTAAATGGGCACAAAATGTTTCTCATCCAATTCTAATGGAACAATGGGAGAAAATCTGGAAAAAATGGGTTAAATATACTGCATGCCAAGATATTAAGGAAAATCTATACAAGATGTATCTACGATGGTATCTTACACCTGTAAAATTGTCTAAAGTGTATCATAACTATTCAAACAAATGTTGGAAATGTGGTCAAGAAACTGGTACTTTTTATCATCAATGGTGGTCCTGTAAAATTGTTAAAAATTTTTGGAAGATTATTCATATTCAAACAGAGAAAATATTAGGCACCCAGTTTGAAATGTCTCCAGAACTTTATCTACTGTCTAAATGGATGATAGTCTAGAAAAAAAGGCTGGAAAACAACTGTTTTACATAGTAGCTGCCGCTAGGATGTTGTTAGCACAAAAATGGAAATCGGAAATTATGCTCTCATTAGAGGAATGGGAGATGAAAGTGTTTGGTATGATTCAAATGGGTAGGCTTATGTATGTACTAAGAGGAGAGAAAATTGAGAGATTTATGTTAGAATGGGACAATATAATAAACTATTATAGGAATTTATGGAATGGTATCAAGATGGTGAACGTTGACTTTTGAAAATACTTAGGAATATTAACTATAAAGAATTATGTGACTGTTTAGGAAATAGAATGGAACTTCTCATTCCCATAGTCGGAGGGGAAAGTTATGAAGATACAGAGTGATTTTAGGATTATAATATATTTATTTAATACCTTTTTGTGATGATAGAATGTGTGTTATTGTTACCCTTTTCATGTTTTAATCAATAAAGATATTAAAAAAAAAGATAGTGTCCCTAGTTTCAGTCTACAAGTTTTATGGTTTACAGTTTATTATATTTAGTAAGGTGAACTTATTCTTTACATAGTCCTTAAATTCTTCAAGAATGGTTTTGGTAGAAACTCCTAGCAGGGTCACTCAAGACAGAAGTCTAAACTCCTAGCAGGGTCACTCAAGGCAGAATACTCAAAGTGGAAACACCAGAATAAGACACACTCACCTTCTTTAGAAGGTAATAGCCACATTAGCAGAAGAGAACTGATATTCCCAACAGTAAGGGTGGAAGAGAAAAGTAGACTACTGGGCAGCAGTGTAGAGGGAAGTGACATTGTTAATTTTTGTTAGCACTGTGCAACAGAAAGCAGTCTATGCCCTTTGTGGATTTTTACCTTGAAAACCCTATCTCAGCAGCAATTTAAACTAAAGCATTGCTTGTTTTGGTCCAGAAATCAGTTGTGTTCTCTGAAGTGAATTTTACTCATTTCACCATTTAAAGAATCTTCTGCTTTTTGCTGTTCGCAGTTTGTCTAGCATACTGCGAATGAGTTGCTGAAAAGCAAATGAATAGCAATCTCCCTTTCAGAAAACGCAGTAGGCAAATCTTTCAATGAAAAATATGCACAAGATGTCCTACAATTTCTGATATTGTGTTATTTGCACAACACCCCATAAATGTATTTCAGGTTTGACTAGAAACTGCGCAGACAGCCACAGTGTAAGTAAATATGATGTCAGTCTGGAGGATGCAGGGAATGAAAAACTACCATTTTAAACTTTTAGAAAATAACTTGATCAATGAAATTGATCCTCTTTTTGAGTGATTGTCCCACCCAGGGAGATACTTTGAATAAAATTGGTGCAAGATGTTTACATTGAAATCCTGCATATATCTAAAAACTGGACTTTGTATCTTGCATTGATGCCTTTTCTACATCAGCAGTGACCTGACTGCTTTTGATGGGGACTAGTTCGCTGGGAATATTGTACAGTAGAAACGGTTTCAAAAGAGACAAGACACTTCACGTGTCCACAGACAGTATGGATCGTTATGGTGCAATGGATATTCTAAGGCAAGGAATACTCAGAGGTGGCTTTGCCAGTTCCATACCTCTGAAATATAGTCTACAACACTTGGTATTCATTGGTGATTTCTCATCCAAGTACAGAGCTGACCAAGATCAGCTTCCAAGATCAGATGGGACCTGCTTCCCTTAGGGCAGTGGTTCTCAACCTGTGGGTCCCCAGATGTTCGTGGACTTCAGCTCCCAGAAGCCCCAGCCACTATGGTCAATGCTCAGGGCTTCTGGGAGCTGAAGTCCACGAACATCTGGGGACCCACAGGTTGAGAACCACTGCCTTAGGGTATTTAGGTCCTACAACATCACACTAGCCATTATTTAATAATGGCTACAGTGAACTTGATTGCACCAGAGTAAATTTTATAGCTTCTGGTACTTAAAAAGAAATGACATGGTGTTGTGGCAGTTGATGTACTCACCTGGTGCCACTAACTGTCAGAGATTAGGTTTCTGTCCCTCTGCCTTCTGTTGTGATGGTCCAGGCTAGGCCCAGTACAAACTCTCAAGCACTTCACCTATGAAAATCAGCACATATATGGCCAACTAACATCAAAGTGTGGTCCAGATGACAGACGTTAATAAACGGTAACACAAGCCAGGAGAGGCTGCAGCAGTTGGCTTTTGCCTGAGCCTACCGAGAAGGGGAAGATTTCACCCATTTCTCTCCTCTCCCCACTACTGAGCTAATTGAATGGATCTGAAGCTAGTGAATTACGGAACTGCTTGGTAGCTTCTTAATTGGTTGACCAAGCAAACCCAGGCATCCTCTTCATCCTGGAGACAAGTGACTATTGGAGTACTTCAAAGTTCTGTCCTGGTCCCAGTGCTGTTCAACATCTTTATAATTGATTTAGATGATGTAATAGAAGACATGCTTGTTAAATTTGCAGATGACACCAAGTTTGGATAAATAGTGAATGTCCCAGAGGGACAGGATTAGAAATGAAACTGACCTTGACAGGTTGGAAACCTGAGCCAAAACTAAAAAACAAACAAACAAGAATTTTAGCAGGGATCAATGTATTACACCAATATGTGACCCAAAGCTGTTACTCAAACACCTGTCCATAAATATGGCAACACCAAAAGTTGGCTCTGCATCATTCTTTGATTGTGAGGAACTCATTGGAGGTGGGCACTGGAAGGCATTTTCTTACTGGGCTGCTCTCTCTTAGGCTTACTTTGTGCAGCCATGCTATAAAAAGAGCCCCATAGGTATGTCTGCGTGCAGGTCTCACATGGCCTATTCCCAGTCCAAGCATCTGCTACTGGGGTAGGTCCTGCCTATACTGAGCAAGGAGGTTGACCAGGGAGGAAGATGGTCTTTCCCACAGCCTTGATTACCCCACCCTATCCTATCCTGCCAAGTTGTGCTTCTGTTGCTGAGATTCATTGTCTAGAATAGCCAGGTGTCTTCTATGCTGACAGTGGCTGCAGGACCTTAGCTTCTACCATGACCATTCCAGCCAAATCTATGAGTCTGTCACTAAAGTTTTTGCTCCTTGCCCCACAAATCAGGGGCTGGTGGGCTGGCCGAAAGTATCTATATACTGCTCTGCAAGGGAAGCTCAGGTCTAGACCTCCACCTCTGGCCTTCCCATTCTTCGCTCAGCATGTTGATTATACTTCAAGCAAGATTCACAAGAGATGGCGGTGGGATGCAGCTGGCTTTTATAGCCACTCAGTCCCACCCCATCGGCAACAGCAATGTGATGTGCCACCATGGAGTGAGGGCTAGGCTGTGTTTTCTGCCTCTAGGGTATCTGTAAAACAGACCTCCAGTGGCCAGCCACCCAGGTCAGGCTTAGCTGGGGGCTAGCAGATCAGAGAGAAGACTGGAATCCTGTATAAGGGTGAACGGTGTCTTTTTCATAAATGTATTATACCAAATAACATGACTTCCAACATTTCACAGATGAAAACAGGGGTGTTTTTGGCTAAGCAACATTAGAGTGTTATCAAGATGGCAAAAAGTTATTCATGAGGAGGGACAAACAAGTTAGGGGAAAATGCCTAAGTCTGCTCTTGCTTAAGCCTACATGTAAGATACCATTCCCTCATCTCTCCCCTGCTGAGTTAGTTGAGTGCAAGCTACTTTTGCACTTTGAACTGAGTTTGCAGCAATTGAAGTAAGCTGAGGATAAAGGAGAAAAATGGGAGGAGGAGACTGAAAAATTGGGAAGAAAGAGGATTAATTGTTCTTGTTTGACAGGAAGAGTCCCAGTTGGATGATGTGAAATAAGATTTTTCATGTAGACTGTTTCAGTATGCTTTTACACTTGTGTCCAAAATATTTCAAGGTTGGAGGGGAGACGGAAAGATTATATTTTTATTATAACAGAGTATAATGTTTCCAAAAACCCAGAAGGCATTTGTCTGGGGTCATATTCATAAGATTATCAGGGAACAGGGTCATTCTTTTTGTTCATCCTCTGTTAGCAGCAGCAAGGCTGTGTGTGGCAATACTTTGGAAAAAGAATGAGATCCCAGGGATAAAATTCTCATTGAAAGTCTCTGAGAGGTAAAATTAATGGGGGGAAATTATCTCTTTGACCAAGATAAGCTGGGCCAGAATTATAATGGGTGTATTTAGATCTCTAAGGAGATACTTTTGAACTTTCTGAATTTTCACAATCATGCTTTTGCTTTTATAATTTTGGGAGCCGATCTTTTCCAAAAAGTACTCTTTATCTTTGAAAATTTTCCTGTGTTTGTCATTGAATAGCACAGTATTTCTCATACAGTACAATCCTCATATCCATGTGACTGCTATATGCAGATTCACTAACCTGCAATCCAAAAAATATTCCTGCATGAGGAGGAGGCAGGAGGGCCTCTGCTTTTGGTCAGCCAGGACAGCAGGGCAAGGGCAGGGGGTGCCCCTCTCTCAGATGGGCATGAGGGGGGAAGGGAGATAGTGGACAGGAGAAGGGAAGGTTCAAGTGTGTGCCCAGGAGCTTGCAGGGGTCTTCAGAGGGACCTCACTGCTGGTGAAGTTCCCAGGAGGCGAGGTGCGGCATCTGCTTCTTGGCATTGTGTGCTGGAGAAGTGGGCAAGTTGGAAGAGAGTAGGGTGCGGTTGGCTCTGGCCTGCATTAGCTCTGTGGCCCCAATTTCCTCCTCTTCCATCTGTGACCCCCCTTTTTTTTCTGCCCCTCCATCCAGCCTATGGCTTAGTGGCCATGCATAAAAGCACATTGCCATAGGCATCAACCTGAGCTTCTCCAGGAGCAGCAGCTGGGGAGGATGCATCCAAGAAGGCCCAAGGGAGTGGAGGAGGATGAGGAAGAAGTGGCAGTAAAACCCTGAGTTCCAGATGGCTTCACTTCTCCATAGCACCTTAGCTGAGGAGAGGAGCTGGAGGTGGTGGCAACGGCAGTGGCAAGCTAGATCCAGCCAAGGTCCATCCAAGGCAGACCATGCTGGCTAGGTGACAACTCCTGTGCAATGTGGAAATAGGCAGCTCTCGTTTTCCTCTTTGCTCCCCCCACTTGGCACCCTATATATAGTGAGTGGTTTGGCTGTGTGAGATCCAGGATACCCTGCACAAGTGGCACAGAGATGAGGCCTTGCATACTCTCTGCCTCCCATGCAAGCTGAGCCCCCAACAAGAATGGAGAGGGGTGTGCAGGGAGCTTGTCGAGCCCTAATGGGAAATCAGGGCCTCTGTTTGGCTTAGCAGACAAGAGGAAACATCTGGGTCCAAATCTCCAGCTCAGCTACTAGAGCAGTGGTTCTCAACCTGTGGGTCCCCAGATGTTCATGGACTTCAGCTCCCAGAAGCCCCAGCCACTATGGTCAATGCTCAGGGCTTCTGGGAGCTGAAGTCCACGAACATCTGGAGATCCACAGGTTGAGAACCACTGTACTAGAGTACCAATGTGCTACAAAAGTCTTGAGTGATTTCTTGTTGCAGCTTGTCAATACTTTCCAGCTGTGTGTTTCCTTAGTTAGGTTCCTCCTTCTTCCCAGTCTTTGTAGCATCAGAACTCACCCTCCATTATCCTCTGCATCCACTTTCTAGCTAGAAGCTAGAAATATTAAATGTTAAATGTTCATTATCCCTAAGTAAGTGAGAAGGAATAATCCCCTAATTTCACTTTGAGTTGGGAACAGACCCTTTGGTTAAGACTCTGTCTTATTTTCCAAACAGGAAAACTGTGCCTAGTACTTAACATGTAACACTTAATTATATCACAAGCAGTTATCCCTATGTCTCAGGTTTTGGCCCATAAATCTCAGGCCCTGGGATGATCTGAAGTGGCAAACTTACTGTTAACAATTGAAAAACATGTGCCTTTAATATAAATGATTGTTAGAATGGTTAGATAAAGTTCAGGAATATGTAATTTAAGATGATCTTACACGAAGAATGAAGGGGGGAAAAGCAGTAAAAAAGTAAATGATATGAGGTTAATCAAGAAATATATTGAAGAAAACTGGTTAAAGTTATGCCAAGAGGAGAATAAATAAATAAGATTTAAGATAAAACATAGCAGTTTAGCAGGAAATTACTTAGTTAATTAATATTGCAATGTGAAGAGGCAAGTCTTCAAAGACATAGCAGATTTTAAGAGATCACAGATGGAATATAGTAAGGGGCTGTTCAAACTAGGGGAGGGAAGAAGTTTAAAGAATTGGATTATGGAAGAAAGACAATAACTAGATGATAGGAAAAATAGAACATAGAAGAATGTACAGTATAATATGCAAACAAATAAGATATCTTAAATATTAATATGTATATATGTACAACTTAATATATAAACATGTTTTTATAATGGAAATATGAATATGACATAATGATGTTTAACTGGGACAGTTCGGTTTTAATAAACAAATTAAAAAAATATATAAATGATTGTTCATAACCTAATGTTAACATAGGTAAGAAATGACCTACCAAGTCCTCATTGATTCAGTGTGTCTCCTGTAGCTGGGGTTAACAACTGAGTTTAGGCCCTATAGTCCCCCAACATCTGGGATTCTATTCAGATTCAGAAATTTTAAAATCGAAAAAAAAATAGAAAATATTTGAAAATCCTTTGTAATTAGTATGGATGGACTGTTCCTCTGCAGTTCTGAAAAACTTGTACAAGAATTCAGCCCATGCACAATTTTTCCAATTCATGATTGCCTCGCTTGAACCTAATCCCTCCCCCTTTTTTTACTTTTTCAGTGAGTGACTGGTACTAAGCAATTTGTGATAATCATTGCTGTTCCTTCCACTGCCCTCAAAACACTCCCCCAATTTTCAAAAGGGGTTCTCAGCATAAAATTGTTATTAATTGCTGGGTATTTTACTTTTCCGTTATCCCTGGTACATCAAGCCATTCTTCCTTTCTTGAAATGAAAGCTTTTTTTTTCATTTCCTTTTCCTTTTTAATCCCCAGGGGTTCTTTATGCTTGCAGTACTGCTTGGGAACTGTACGTTGGTGAATTTTCCCCCCCCTAGAGATTACTCTTTTAGATTGGATTTACACATTTTGCTGAATTATAATCTCATAACTGAGTAGGATCAGCTTTAGAATCAGTCTTCAGACACATCTAGTTTAGCCTCACCTATTATGAGACACACATTATAAAGGTTGCAGTGGTCATTCAACTTCTTATTTACACTGTCAGCCAAATCCTCTGAATGTGGCTTTAATGCTACACAGAACACAGCCATGGAAGTGAAAGCAGCACCCAATGTTCTGATTCTCTTATATGGATTGCTCAGGAAAGTTGCATTTTTAAGAGTGCAACTTCCAGAATCTAGGATAGCCACCTTGAATATCATAAACTGGATGGCAGAAAGGTAGCACTAAAGAGTTTTAGGAATGTTTGGAAAGGATGCTGTGTTGAAAAATAGGATTCAGAAGACAAAACAAGTAGTGAAAATAATCTTTATCTATCCTATTAAAAGATAACAAACAATATTTATATCAAAGCAATGTTCAAAACAAATATAATCAAAAGTATTAGAATGAACGAGAACAATAAGGCAAGTAAAATAATACAAAATAGCAAATATATCAAGCAGTAAAAAGGACCACACTGAAACAGGGGCCATTTCCACACGGGGTAAAACCCTGCGGTGCGACGACCGGACACGGAGGTCGTCCTCACCGTGGGGTGCGCAAGCGCGGTTGGAAAAGGTGAGGCTCTACACCTCAAACCGCTGTAGCACAGCCGCAGGGGTGGCGCTGTGAGTTTTATAAAAACCACCTTCCCAAGTGGTTTTTATGAAACTCGCCTGTGCTGCTCCGTGGCAGCTCCTGGTGAAGAACTGCAGAGGCTCGGTAGCGCATCTCTGCAGATCTGCCCGGGGGCAGACTTCCAGCTGGCACGCTGCCCTGATTGGCGGAGCACTGCTGGAAGCCTCCGGCCACCATTTTGGGCGCCGCCGAACGCCGCCGAAATTCGGCAGCATGTAGAGCAGCGAAACCGCGCTCCCCGCAGGGACGGAACAGGGACGGAGCAACACGCTACCAGGTAATCTCTGCCCCTGCGTGCGCCGCCCCGTTTTGCCGCCCCCCCCGTGAGGAAGGGCCATTGTCAAACAAAATGCAGTATGAAAAGGAAGCAGCCTGGTTGCTAGCCTGTGAAGGCTCTACAGCAGAGCTTTCCAAACTTTTCATGACCCTGGCCTGCCGCTGCCCATACCGGGGTCTTGCTTGGCTCAGGGTGGTGACAGTGGCGGCAGAGGCAGCCCCTTCACCTGGGCCTGGCCCACTGCAGCAGTGGGAGAGGCAACCCGCTACCCATTACGTTCACACGGCACACCTACACACTGCAGCCAAGTGTGTTGCGACACACAGTTTGGAAAGCTCTGCTCTACAGCTTATTTAGAAGGCCATTTCAATCTCAGCAACACATCATTAACCCTATAATGACCAAAGTTATAGCTCTTATCCATATTTCAATATGCTGCACTTGAAGATAAAAACCTCTCAGACTATGGTATTCTTGCATAATGCTGTACAGCTTCCCCTAGCTGTTTAGTTCCCTAAACAAAGCAGAAAGAGGAAGAATTCTTGTGGAAGAAAACAGAAGACACTCTTTACCTATTCTTTTTCTTCTTAGTGGATTTTCCCCAGAAAGACAAATGATTGAACAATTATCTGTAAAACAAGAGACAATTACAAGGAGTGAGCAACAATGTTTGATGAAGCTCTTCGTAAAATGTAGTGAATGAAGCAGGGCAAGGGCACACAGACAAGACTTGTATGGAATTTTTCCATAAAATGTCATACAAGGCAATTTCATCTGACCATCTTAGCAAGCAAATATGTTGGATCCTTGGAGGCAGTGTGAAAAATATAACAACAATGACAATACTTCCCTGCTTACCATTGGAAAATTAAATGTTAGGACAAAGGGTACATTAGAGAGGAGTATTAATGTTAATTTCAATATTTGAAAAGAAATATTATCAAAGATTATCAAATAAAGATCTTGTATCACAGCCGATGAGTGCTGCAAGACTACAGATAGTAAAATCATGGAAAACTTTAGAAGGTCTTTCAGTATGAAATGGGATAAATGGAGTCTTGTCTATAGCATTATCAGAAAACCTAAATATAAACCTAAAACCTAAGTAGGAAAATGAGAATAATAAGAGGAAAAAAATCAAACAGGACAAATTTGAAGAAATTTGGAAGCCCTTTGTTATTTATATTGCTTGTTTGAACTCCGGATTTAACACACCACCTGAACAAACTTTTGCCTGGAAAAGCAAAAGGTAGAATCCATCTGTCAATGCTCTGAAGACAAATTAGTTCTATGGTGGTAGACAATGATATATATTTAATCTTGTTATCTAAGATTTTTGGGGTGGGAGAAAGAAGAGGATTGGAAATTGACTGCTATTATCTAAAATGTAAGAAATATTTGTAATGGGAAAAAAATGTAATTAAAAAACAACCACAACACTTCCTGGCTTGTCCCTCGTTTGCCATCCATTTTGCAGTTCTGCCAGCAGCCATCATGAATCCTGATACTTTTGGGTGCCTTGCCTTTTCTCAGCTTATATCAGAATAAGGGAAGGAACTACTGCCCTCACATAGTCATCAGCCAGCTAATTGGTTATGTGTTACTATTATTGCATATCCAAATCAGACTGAGAACAACAATGCTCTTTAATCCTGGTAAGATATAAGAATGGCCCTCTATATAAGAATCGCAATATAAGAAGGCTTCCTCATTTTTGTCACAGAGTGGTGATGTGTGGAACCATTTTGACATGTTGCTAATGAATTAGTAATCTTCTCTGATTACTTTTTGTGAATTTGCACCCACTGTGTGAAGTTTAGCATTTAACTTTACAAGGAGTAGATAAGATGCAGTCCAAGAAAACAAGGGGGATGCCTTTGAACAAAAGTCCAGAGATTATTTCTGCAGAAAAGAATACTCGCGCTGGAGTACATCCTTTGACAATGAAATCCTATTTACTCAGTCTCAGTGAGATTTTGGCATCAAATAAGCCTTTTTTAAAAAAGCTGTAATAAAGATATTATTAAGTGTAATTTAGATGCTAAATCTATTGTTTAGTCAGGAAATTACATCTTCAGTTGGTATACCAAATGCCCTTATATATCAAAAACTTATTTCGTTTTCTTACTGCTCTGCTCGCACTAATATAGATCTGGCAGGGGTGGCACGGTTGATACAGTATGTTCTCTCTGTAATGAAAGAGGAGCCTGGCTGGGCATTCGTATGCGTGTAAAGTAAGTGTGGAGGTGGCAATAGACAGTTATTTTGTTTCATCATCATTTTAAAAGACTGGGAAACATGTGTTATTTGGCACTGAGAAAGAACACTAGAGGAAAGAGGGCAAGCCTTAAAAATACTAAAAAGAAGGAAAGGTATATCAAAGGCAGGCATGACTATAAGTAGACCATAAATTGTATGCATGCATTGTCATACATGTTTTGTCAAGGGGGTAGATGAGTGGTTATGTGTTGGAGAACTTCTAGTACTGTGTGTGTGTGTGTTATAGATTAGCCTCTGTATGGGGAACATTCTGACCTCTTGGTGTCTAATTTGGAAGATAATAGCAAGAATCCTCTATGGCAGCTATGAATCTGTAACCTACATATTCATGACTGTTATGTATTCATTATCCCTATGTAGCCCCTAGATTAAGAGGCTACATGGCCCCTCCCCACTTTGTGCAAGCAATCTCTAGCGTGAGGAATTGCACCAGGGTCCTGCTTCTGCCTGTAATACTGGAAATTGCTCATGGGAGGAGCTGGGACCATCAGACAGCTGCTTCCTGATCGACAGGAGAAGAGACTCTCATTGAATACAGGGGCTGCTTCCTAGTAGGTGGAGACTGGGGGGAGTGATTCAGGCTGGGATTCACTGTGTAGCACCGTAATGGTCACACTTAGATATTTATATATCTCCCACACAGGATTCCAGACAATCCTTTTAAAAAGTTCATAGAATGGGGTAATGGCATCACATCAGTGTTCATGTCACAGGTGCAATTCAAAGGATGCACCTTACAGTTGTAGATCACATTTCATACATTTCCGGAACCAAAGGACTAGCTGTAAGAAGGACTAGCTTTCAGAAAGTGCCATTCATTTCTCTCCACCATGTCCAATAGTGTGGATTAGCTCAGACTTCTTCTTGCACAGACTTATTTCAATAAATCATGCTGGAGTGAGTCATGATTAACTTAATCCTCGCTGCTGGTCTGAGTGTGAGAAAACTGTAATGTATCTGTAACAGAAAGAAGATCTTTAGGAATTCCTGCAATGACATAAGTATGACCTGCATTCAAAAATGGTTGCATTGAAACAGGAGTCACATGTGTAGTTAACAACAAATGACAATTTCATTGCCATTGTACTTTGTATACTGTTAGAGCTTTGAATGTTGTGTTTAAAAGGAATTACTTACAGTCACAAAACTAGGAAGTCAGTTAGCTACCATTATAGTTACAGTTTTAAGAAGCAACTCTTTACTTCTTATATAAAAATAAATAATTATTTTAATTACTTTAGAACACATATCAGAATGATACAATTTCTTGCCTGCAGAACGAAAGCAATAAGGTCGTGTACACCATATAAATATTAAAAGTCACTGCACTTGTTACAGTTGCATCACAAATTGAATAAAATATTGTTACTGTATGCCTTCAAGTTGTTTCTGACTTAGGTCCCCTTAGGGTTGCTACATCACAGGGTTTTCTTGGCAAAATTTGTTCAGAAGGGGTTTGCCTTCCTCTGAGGCTGAGAGAATATGATTTGCCCATGGTCACCCTCTGGGTTTCTGTGGCTGAACAGGGATTCAAATCCTGGACCCTTTCTGCACCTTACCTCTTTCTGGCATGGGGGCATGGGGATCACGTGAACAGCCTCTTGCAAGAGGCTCTTGCGTCCCTACTGCTTTGGTTTTACAGTTGCTGTCTGCTGGCCGGCAGGCAGAGTGAAGGATCTGCCTCTTCCTTCCACAGTGCAGCCGGGCATTTTCCCAGGCTGCACTGGGGGAGGCTGCACACGCATGGTAAATGCACGCGGGGCCCTGGAGTGATGCGTGATTGTGCACCATTTTTGGCTACAAGGCAAAAATGAAATCGTGTGTGATCAGTGCCTGCCGGCCCTGGCAACATCATGCGATTGCGAGGATGCCATCTGAAACACTCCTTGCAATCGCGCAACACTCTGGAGTCCCTTTCACATGGCAAATGCCACGCGAAAAGAGCCCTGGTCTCCAAAATCATGGTCAAACCACTACACTGTGCTGGGTCTCAGAGTAAAGCTACCCCTTGTTATCTTAGAATCTAATAATTAGACTCATAATGTATGTTATGCCCTATGCAGTTAATTCAGCAAAAACTGAATTAGCTGCAAATAACATGTTGTTTGTAACACGTTATTTCCCCTCTGATGAAAATTCAGAAGATCTTTTTTCAGGCAAAAAGTTACCACCTAAAATATTTTTACAAATTTGCAAACTGTCCATTGGCCCTGTTTGTCTAGGCCTCAGCACCAGACAGAACTTTGGAAGCATTTTGATAGCTTGTCAGCATTCTGCAGTGGTTTCAGAACATGTAATGAATATAGATTACCAAAGATAGACCGGCTGTCATTATCTGATAATGTCAAAGTCATGACAACTTTAGAGTAGTTTGTGCCAGATCAATTATCCATGTTCCTAAATTGGCCTGCTCTTTTAAAGTTCTCAGAAAAACGGGGAAGAGTAGAACTGTCTGCTGGAACAGCAGTTTTGAGAGACTGCATTTGTGTGACAGGAATGTATGTAAAATGATGGCCTTCCTTATTTTATATACTCATTTAAACATTCAGGTTCTTCAAAATGGAATGGATAAGGGGAAAGCTTTGGTTCTGCTTTCTGTGTTTTAGCTGCAGAACCACATTCTGCTATCTTCCCCTTTATTTCTTTTCTTCATTTATACCACAGCCGTCCTCAGCAATGCTGTTGAAAAGTTGAAAGTATACACTCACAACACATATCAGGAGTGGAGAATTCATGAACCTCCAGATATAGTTAGACAGGAACTCCCATAAGTCCTAGTGGGCATAGCCAGTTGCCCACACCACTGTGACTAAAATGTATTTACATGATTGGATACGCCTTTAGCTGCCATGGCTTCATCCCACAATTTGTAGTTTGGTGTGGTACTTACTATTCAGTCCTAGAGCACTCTGATGCCAGAGTTCAGAGGAGTAGAATAGAGCTCTCTAGCAGGAATTTCCAAGCATCCCAACAAACTACAAATCCCAGGATTCCACAAGAGGGAACAATGGCAGTTTAAGTGGTATCAACTTGGTATAAATGTGCAAAGAAGATACATCTCTAGACGGGGATCCTGTTGGCTAGTCCTGGATAGACTGATGCAATGGGTCTAATCCAGCCAGGATGAACAAAAGGATTTAGGCCCAAATTTTGTAAGGGAGTTTGGCGTAACAGCTTTGCCATCAAACTTTTTTTCTCAGTGCTTTTTTTCGCAGTGTGGGAGCCACTGCAGCACGATGGCTTCCCCACTACTACAGTAATGTCAAAACCCTGTGATTGCATGATGCAACACTGGCAAAGCACAACTGCTTTTTTGCATATGATCCTAGGTTCCTAGGATCTCAAGCGGTAGAGCCATGAAAATCCTTTACCTGAAACCCCAAAGAGCCTGTCAGTGAGAGTAGACCCAGGGGTGGTGTGCCCAAATTCTGGGGGTGAGTTATCTAAAGTGCCTGTAAGTAAAGTAAAGTAAAGTGAAGTAGAAAGTAAAGTGCAGCCTGCTAGGCAACTAGAATAACACCTCAGGAAAGAAACCCAGACCAGTAGTGTGTGGGAGGTTCTTATGGCTGAGATAAAAATGTGTATAAAGGCAAGTACTTGTGGATAATTTGATTCTTTCAGGAAGGAGCTAGGGAATAGAGTCCTTCAGTCAGCCATAGAGTGTGACTGTTTTGGGAGAGTTAGTTCTCAGTGGGAGCCTAGTGAGAGGCAGGAGAACAATTGAGCCTAGTAAGATCTGGTCAGAGAGTGTGACCTACATTGGGGGGTGAAGCCTTTGGTGGGAGTTTAGCCAAAGTGCTGTTGCATGATAATTGTGCCTTTCGTGAACATCTACAGATAAAATTGAACTGTTTCTGAGCAGGGAGTTAACTGTTAATATTTGTCTTTAAAAAGAGCCACTGAGGAGATGTAACATGCTACTTTATTCCTATTGTTATCTTAATAAATGCTACAGTTTATCTTTGTAAATACTGGCTCAACTTGAGTTGTCTATGGTGGTAAGTAACACAGAAAACACAGTACCATAAAATTATTAAATGGTTCTAAATCAGTGGTTCTCAACCTGTGGGTCCCCAGATGTTCGTGGACTTCAGCTCCCAGAAGCCCCAGCCACTATGGTCAATGCTCAGGGCTTCTGGGAGCTGAAGTCCACGAACATCTGAGGACCCACAGGTTGAGAAGCACTGTTCTAAATAAACATTGAATACCCTCACCCTTTTTTAAAAAACACAAAGTTGGTGTTTATTGGCGGGGAGGCAGAGCTGTGTGGTAAAGACAGGGTGCCTTATCAGATTGGGAAGTGCCACACCATTTTGGGAGAAGTAAGAGCCTGTCACAGATGTGCTTCCTAGGTATTTTAGCTTACAATCACCATGATCCCTCACCATTGCCCATGCCTTCTAGTAGCTGAAGTCCAGAACATCTGAAGGGTCAAAAATTCCCCACTCCTGCAGTAGACAATACTGGGCTAGATTGATAGTCTGACCACTATTTTGAAATGTGTATACGCCATCTATCCCATAATCTGTCACTCTTCTTTGTATTTCTAGTAGTCTACTTGAATTCACATAAAAAGCCCAGCTATATTGTCAGCTCCGGCCACTCTGGTCTTGGATTGTTTTATGGGTGTGGGAAACAGCTGTCCTGCAGGTGCTTATAAGCTGCTCAGTTAACACAGAAACAGGCCTCCTTGGCATGTTCAGCCTGCTGATGATACAGACAGATAACCAATTCTGCCCAAATATTTGCATATTGTATTATGCAAGAAGGTGTGCTGTTACTGAATACTAATAATGGAAAAAATAGCTGTTGGGTTAAACATGTATTGGTTTTCTAATGAAGTCAGTCACTGGTATTCACTATGACATGTGCTTTAGTATCCAAATTTTATGGGCCAAGGTTACTAAGGTTGTAATCCTACATCCATTTAAAGGGATGTAAGACTTGCTGAATGCAGTGGAACCTACTTCAGAATAAATAGCCATAGGATTGTGATGTCTGGATTTCCTTCACAGCCATACCCTCCAACTGTCCTGATTTGGCAGGGAGAGTCCCAATAATGTCCTATTTCCTTCTTTGCTCTTGGTTTGCTTTGTCAATAAAAACCCTACCAGCTGCAAACCCCAGGATTCCATAGGATGTTGAAAGTAGTATAATAGCGCTATAACAGTCTACTGAAGAAATGGCCTGAGTTCAAAGTACAAAAGTGGTTATCACTCAGGTAATTCAGCAGGGGGAAGAGAAGAGCAGGTAGAGCTTTGCCCTTCCCAGTAGGTTCAGACAAAAGCAAACTGCTGCAGTCTCTCCTAGCTTGTGTGTTCTTCCTTATTAATAACTTTTGTCATCTTGACCACACTCTGATACTTCTTGGCCACCTGAGTCTTGATTTTCATCTGTGAAATGTTGAAGAGTATATTTAAGTCATGCATGTTTTAAAGGACTAATAAACTAAACATGGTATTTTCAACTGTAGCCACAAAAGTATTTTTTAAAGAAGTTTTCTCTTTGAAGTCTCACGCTTGGAATGGTTGAGTTTAATGGTGTAAAATAATCCTACATGGATTTCACCTAATGGTTATTATTAATCATGACTCCTTTTAATCAATTGTTTTTGACTTAGTGCTTATTTGTGCACAGAAGTCCTTGTAACACTTTAGTAAATGTGAACAATAAAACTTCAGTTAAGAAAACTGTCTGCAAAGTGCATCCTAAGATAATAGACAGTGTTTGTATCATTACATTCATTTAAATCAATGCTAAAAGAGTGATTTAGTATTCTCTTGTAGTTCTTGGAAGATTTGTAGATGGCAACAATACTTGGAAAGGCAAAAATTGTTTCAAAGCTGCCACCAACTGTTACACTTGCAAATTGCAATGCAAGGAATTTATCCTGCTTTGAATTCCATATTGGCATACTGTTTAGCTCAGTGTACTTCTTGTCTTCCACCAAACTGCAAACTCACATAGCTTCCCTTCTGTTAGCAACTTGAGTATAGAAACAGGACACAGCCCTGTATTGTTATGAATGGAATGTAAAGTGTTTGCTCGCTTCTCTCTTGTTCCTTTATAGGTGTCCATTAGCGTATGAAGCCTGCGTTCCATGTTTCTTTGGTGGAACATGGAATATCAGTCTATTTGAGTTTGGGTGAAGTATATTTTTGTTTCTGGTTTAGACTTATTCTCTCTTCTGTTTAGTTTTGAATTGTAGAGTTAGGTCAGTTATTCTGTAGTGTATGGATTAATGTTTTTATTCTCTGCTTTACCAGTCAACACTGAAATATCTGGATCAAAGCCTGGAAATTCAGAACTTTGCAATACTTAAAAAAAAATGTTTAGTTTTATTGTCTCTTTAATGAAACAACTCATCTTCTGAATTTCTTCCAACTATATTATATTGTTTCACTCACAGTATGGCCAATAGTGCTACTGCATCTAATTTAAAGGTGTGCTAAGGTTCAGTTCAGACAAACAAATGATATGTGGAATGAGTTTTGCGCTGTACCTACTCAGACCGAATGTCAGGGATCTTGCGGCTGAATGCATACTCCTGGAAAACACATTTTTCTGTTTTGCATGCCAGGAAGGAAGCTATCTGTAACTCTTTATTGGCTGTGTATTTTTGTTCATCCTTTGTGTGTCTGCACATGCAAATATATACATATAGGAGGAGCATGTTAACATTTGATTACTCAATTGCTATCTGAAATAGTACAGGATATGAGCAGTTACCATGCCATCAGCTGTTTGTGTGAAGTATGACCAAAGGACTCCAAATTATTCAGAATTAATAGGGAGTACAGTATTCTAATTCCACATTTTTCTTTAAAGCATCTGACCTACACATTTTGTTTGCTTTTGCCAAAAAGGAGTGTAAGGCATCTCGAAACACTCTGTTTTACACTTGGCCTATGTGGTTTGTGATCCTCCAGTCTCAGTGCTGCTCACCAGCCATGGTTGGTAGCCTATCAAAAGCTAAAAATATTTCCTGTTTTGGATACTTCTTTAGATTGCAAAAGCAAGTGCCACACAATCTCTGGCAAGTTACAATAATGGCTGATAGGCTCCATTCTGCTTTGTGGATCAGAATTGCTCATGTATGCCTCCTTTGGATTGTTCTCCTTACCCCCATAATTGATGTCTGTTAGTGCTTGAACCTAGCAAGGGAAGTGGTGCTAGCATACCAGCTGAGGCATTATGACTATTCATAAATGGTACTTCTACTACATGACCAAATCAGATCTGCTCTTAGGGAATGAGAGGATGGTTGCTCATATACAGGACATATAATGACTATATGCAGGACACATTATTATGGGTTAATTTAATCAAACAAAACTATTTCTACCATTTAGGCTCAAGGATTTGGGCTTTTTCTTAATACATAATAAATGTCAAGTACCAGTAAATATGTTTTAAAAAATCTCCCTGTTTAGCTGGATGCCGTGTATTAAAACCTCTTTGATGTCTGATCCATAGGACAGCTGAACGGAAAGTTCTGAAGTTAAACTGATTAATAAGTTATCCAAACTTGAAATGAGAAGCAAGCCTCCATTCTATGCTGATATCTCTCCTTTTGTATAGATACAGTGGATGTGACATCACATCCTAGCTACTTGTACCCAGCAACCCCTAGGCTCCATTGAAAGGGATAGCATTAAGGTTGCAGAAGCATGAAATATAATAGCCACTGAATTCAGGAATGGTAACTTCATAGTAAATATGATTAAGACTGTGCTGCGCGTTAGTGTAACATCATCTTAAGCATCTTTACTCAGAAGTAATACTCTTATTTATACTCACTAATAAGTATGCTTAGCATTTCAGAGTACGAGTGGGATCCAAGAGTGTTGTAGAACTGTTCTAGCCAGGCACTTTATGTACTCTGAAAATGGTTCTGGTCCATTTCAGTTGGTGTGGGCAGCTCCAGTGGATGGAGGAAGGGAAGAAACTTCCCTCGAGGCAACACATTAGATTAAATCTACTTTCTCCAGCTCAGTATGGCTGTGGTTATAGTGCTGCAACTTAGCCCTGACAAAATGCCATGCCTTGAATCAGGACAAAATATTGGCATTCCTGGGTGATACTGCTGTGCCAGTATCTGGAAATCATTTGTACACATAGTGTTGGAAATTTGCTCTTGCACTCAGCTTTGATATGGCATGGAAGAGGAAGCCACATTATTACCGTTATCTGTCCTTGCTATTGTTACAAACCAGCTCACAGGAGCAGTAGAAGCTGTTGTATGGAAGTGTTTGAGTTCCAAGTTTCAGACACAAAATCTGTGAGCATTCAAGTTAATATCACAGGTTTGAAAAATTATCTTCTTTGGAACTTCAGGTTGGCAATGCTGGCTGGCTAGCTATGTGTCTAGAAGGCCTAGTCTAAAAAAGTAATTTTTCAAGCTCTGGTTTATATCACTAAGGCAGCCCCCCCCCCACAAGTGCCCAGTGTTTACTGTTTCTCTGTGTCTCTCTCACTTTTTTCTCTCTCAAGGTAATACATCATTTCCCACTGGTATCATGAACTGATTATATGAAGAACTTCCAAGATGATGTGCTGCAGAATGACAAGAACAAAGACAATGAAGTTACGCCAAATGGTCACAAACACCCTTTCTTCAGGCAACACGATGGAATCTTTTGCATGAAACCACTAAATAACCTCTCCTACTTTTTTTCTCTCTCTCTTTTTTTGGACAGTCTTTCTCTCTCTGTTAGCTTCTTATTTTTCTGTCTTCCCTCACAAGTCTTGTAAGAGTCTTGGGGGAAGATGGAAGTTTCAGGATTTGTAGAACTCCAGATAGTTCCATTTTTCACTCACCAGTTTTTGCAGATAATATAGCTCCCTGTTGAACACTGTGTATAGATGCATGAGTTTCTGTCCTGTGGTTTTCAAACTGATATCCACAGAACATGTCTGTCGCATTATTTTCAGTGCAACAGTGATGGAGGGATTTTGAATGCAGTTTCATTGCCTAGCCATCTTTCTGTGTAACCTGCTTCCATGATTACTTGCCTTTAGCAGATGAAAACAAAGGAGGTGGGTGGTGGGTCAACAGAGATAGTGTTTGCCAGTGTATCGTCTCCTGTCCTGCTGATTTCCATTACTGCCTTAATGTCTTCAAGGATCAGCCCAATCTTACCCTTGAATGAGCCTTGTGTTGACACTATTATAGGAAATACTGCTCTGTATCTATTGACACTGAGCAAAGGAGAGATAAGATTTTTGTCAATAGAAGAAAAAATGCTTATTCAGTTTAGGTTAGCCCACTTTATTGCCACTGTGAATAGAGACAAATGATCACAATCAAAATTTGTCATGCCACTACTTGCGCCAATATTCTTGAAAAGGGTTTTCAAGAGACTGAAGTTATTTACAGGTATTTGTGGCCTATACCCTGGAAATAATATAGCTAAAATCAATTAATTTGTCTTCTAGCTACAACCATATATAGCTTAAATGCTTTTGAACAGCAAATTCAAAGCTAAGGTCTTCCATATGTTCTGTAACTCAGTCTCTTTCATTGGGTAGACCATTTAAGCCGCATATGAGCAACTGCACAACCCACAGCCCAAAACAGACACCATTTCAACATGACAATGCTCTAACATGTCATCCCGTTGTAATCTCAGCAGCACCTTTGCTGCAAAGGGAGTGCAACAAAAATGCTCCCCTCTGCACCCAACTGGCTACCTGCAGAAGGGAGCATAAGGGACATGCATCTGTCTCCCACAGTGCAGCCAGGCTCTTCCCATCTTGCACTGGGGAAGCAACCACCTCTATCATGCTTCCTGCCTTTCCACATGGCAGGTAAGTATGGGTGCATTGCACGATCGCAGGCGCTTAGCAGATTTAATCCATTAAGCGAATATCCAGTGACCACAACACATGTGGACGGGATGTCAGCAGGACCACAAAGACATTGTGTGAAAGCATGATCTGTGGACTGCTGCCATTCCGTCTCCCTAGCAGAACTGGAACGCCATGCAGAAGTGGCCTGAGTCTACAAGGAGTACTAGCTCTGCACTCAGCTGTTGATCTAGAGCAGTGGTTCTCAACCTTCCTAATGCCACAACCTTTTAATGCAGTTCCTCATGTCGTGGTGGCCTCCAACCATAAAATTATTTTCATTGCTACTTCATAACTGTAATTTTCCTACTGTTATGAATCATAATGTAAATATCTGATATTTAATCCACCATAAATGATATAAAGTTTGAAGATTTGGTTTCACTGCATTCAGACTGAATTAAATCCAAAAATAAAACTGGCATGGGAATAACGCTGGATTTTGTAGGCTTATTCCTTACAATTGATGCAACATTCTTGTTTTTATCAATACCTGAAGTGGCACTCTCCAGACTGTCCAGTCCCAGAGTTACCAACACCTTTTTCAGCACATTTTTAAAAGAATCTGAGCAAAATAATCCACTTTGTTATCATCTTCTGCATCCTCATCCTCCTCGGAAATAGAACCGTCTGATTCAGAGTCCTTATCCCCACGAGTATCTGCCAAATCTGGTTCCTCATCACTCTCAGATTCAGTGTGGATTTGTTCAGAGTGTGAAGACAAAGCAGATTCCTCCACTCTGGTCACTTTGGACCTACAGGCAGACTTTTTTGGTAAACACACACCGGCATCCTTTGATTCGGCTTGAATAACTTTTGTATCGTCAGGAAAATCACGTGAAAATGGAGGATTCACGGAAGTGGTTTGTTGACTGCTTAATAATGACATTACATTCAAATTCAATGAACTGTCCAACTTGCAATTGTCCAACTTGCAAACATGTTATGTAGTTTGTGAAATCATTTCACTAATACTGTTTGCCTATTCACATGCACCTCCCTTTCTCCAGCCATCCTTTGTCTCACCCCCTCCCCGCTACCCTCAGACACATTCCCCTGGGAAGACACTGAGGACTCGGGAGGACCAAATCCTACCTCTTTACGTTCCATAGGCATTGCGGTTTGACTCCTAGTGAATAAGGACACCAGACACAATGCTAAGTTGTGTTCACTCATACAGAAGGGCCAGGAGCTGCTGACTGAGAGGCTGCCATTCCTCCCGGCAGAGGCCGCTTGCAGGCTGGAGCGCGATTGGCTGTGTTGCTGGTGAGCTGGGATTGGTCAGGAGAGCCCCATCCTCTCATGGCCCCTCCCTCGCTCTCTGAACGGCCGCTTTCCAACATGGCCGCCAGAGGTCGGAGGAGCGCCTGGGAGCCCTTCCCCGCCCTTCACAGACTTCGCTGCATTCCCGGGTAATTTCCCTTTCACCTTCTTTTTATTTTATAATACCTATTTTCCGATGGTCTTAGGCGACCCCTGTGAAAGGGCCGTTCGACCCCCAAAGGGGTCGCGACCCACAGGTTGAGAACCGCTGCCTTAAGAGACTTCCCTTTTATTACTGACCGCACTGTTCTTGACCTGTACTACTTTTAGAGCAACTGACTTTCTAGACCAGTTTGAGAACCAGTAGCACTCTCAAACAGAAGCAAATATTTCTACACCAACCACCAAAGGGGCCTATCAAGATTTTGTGTCTTTTAAAACAAATGGGCTAGAATCCTGTTGGTTTGTCCCAACTAAAGCAGATGTGCTGAATAAAGTGTTGAATGGTGAGTTAACATATAGATAAAAAATTCACATGAGCAGTTCTATGCCAATCCAGACTAACAGTAGGATTTAGGTCATTGTCTTTTCTGGGAAAAGCATGCTTCCAGCTCACTGGGAGGTGAGTTTGTGGTCTAGGGAGGTTGGCAAATCAGGTAGCACCATTTTTGCACATTGCAAGCATCTATCTTCCTCCAAGAAGCTCACACACCTTTACACAGGATAGAGGGAATGGTGGGAACCATGAGCCAATGGGAACTGGGGTGTTGGTTGGTGGGCAGAACCTGGGGGAAAGACAGGAAGTTTTCCCTCAGGTCCGGCATGGGAACATATCAGCCAGCTCCCCAACAGAGCGGGATCAGTCCAGCTTGGAGCTTCATCCCACCTGCCCACCCTTGGTGTGAGACTTTATTGTGCATCTATTTATCATCACAACTTTAGGTAGGTACACATGGGATCCAGATCCATGAAGGTGGCATTTTTAAATTGGAAAGTCCAACAAACAATGGAGGATCCCCCTTAAGGGATTTCAGGGGTGTGGACAATGGCAGGCATGCCAAGCTTGGGAGGAGTATCCAGTGTGCCATACCCCAAGCAACAGGGGAGCCACATAGTCTGCCTATGTGGAATCCAATAACTGTTATCCCAAGGTATTTGGTTCACTGACCAACAGTAGGGTTGGCCAGTGCCTGGATCTGGTCTCATGGTAACACCAACCTTATGGACATCTGTAATCAGTAAAAGTTGTGGCCTTATTTTCTCCAGTTTTTGTGCCCTGGTGTAATTTTGTTGCAATTGTGGTCTGAGAGGCAAAGGTCCCCCTTGGACCCACAAATTAACAGCATGTGTGGAAGATATTTTATTATTTGCCCACAAATCAATGCTTTTGCTTATAATTTAGAAGAAAACAATCATATAGTTTTCATTATTATGGACAGCTGGTTGTCACATCACTCCTGGTTGCCTTTAGAGCTTTTGCTGGTGTGTTTTCTGATTGTTTTGCCCTCCCATGAAAAGCTGTTAAAGCTGTTTCAGTGCAGAAGGGCTTTGGCTGAAAAAAAGCTGGGACCCTAAAGGTTTCACAGGACCCCTTGTGACCCACTGACTGCACAGTTCTATTCAATTCTAATGACATCTAGTGATGAACAGTGATGAACTTCAGTCTCCTTGCTTATATCTAATACCTCCGGCTTCCACACTGTACTGTGATGAAAATAATAATAAAAAAGCCCTCTGAAAGTTAAAAATTCTCTTTTTTCTCCCAGAGTCCTGAGATGCCCATTCCCTAGAAAAAAGAGGGCCATGACGGCTAACGGACGGCTAACCCGTGGCTCCATCCTGTGTTTCAACACATACATGAGAAAGGGAGTTTCCTCTTCATTTACAACTGTTAGTTACGTTCCTTGTTTAAACTAATAGGCTCACTGAAGTAAACAAACACCCAAGTTTCTGTTGCCTTGATTTCACATGCTATCTGAAAATGATAAACAAATCAGAACAAAGAACACCAGTCTCCAGGACAGATTGGGACACTTTGGAAATGCTGATAGATAACAGACAGAGAGATGTGCTTTGAACTAATTGTTACTAGTCTTCTAAATGTTTACATGAGGAAACCCAGCTGTATAGTGTATATAAGGTGGGTGCTGGGAAATGTGTTTTGTCTCACTTTGGAACTTCATAAATTGTGAACCTATTTCTGCTGCAGAAATAAAGCTTGCCTTTTCCTAACTCCTTGCCCATTTTGCTCTGCTAATTTAGACCATGCTGCTGGGCAACAAACTTTACTCATGTGACAGTACAACCTTTCCCCAGGCCTTCTCTTTAAATGCCTAATTATCTGGGCATCAACTTGTTTTACAAGAGACTCCTTTGGTGTTGGAAGGATGGTGGAGATGCCAAAAGACTCCCCCAAAACACACACACACTCAACAAGTCCCATTTTCATACCTGCTACTGCCTCCACACACTTCCTTTGCCTCTGTCTTAAGAGGACTTACATTTAAGTAAACTGTGAGTGAAATATGAGATATGGCAAAGAAAACGCTGCAGGGGGGAAGACTTTATTCAGAAGTCTGGAAGAAACTTTCAAAGGAAAAGCAGTTGGCAAAATAAAATTCCCTCTCTTCCCAAAATTTAAATTTAATTTTTAAAAGGTCAATAGGCACTGTGCATACCATGCTTCATCTTCAGATCTTTAAGTATTTGGCATAGCTAACAGTGCCTTGCTTGAAACTAATTTTTCAGGTCTGTGTGTCATTTCTAGGAAACCATGGTGCATTTTATCAGCCTGATAACAATCAATCAACAAATAAATGAATATGAAAGACATCTTACCTAAGCAAAAATGTCCACTGGGGCATCATGTATTGATCTTTTTAACTGGCAAGTCCTCTCATAGCTTCACTCAAGAAAGAAGGCAGAATTCCTGCTATTTGCTTAGTCATCTGAATTGGCCCCACAATATGATTGTATTCACAAAGCATGATGAAATGAGACAAGGCACTTTTAGTTATTTTAAATCTCAAACAATATCTTCATAAAAATGTGAAATGCCAAATAACCTGTCCATCAAAATGAAACTTCATTTTAGGAAATTCTGTGACTTTTCTTCCTCCATGTAAAGTAAACCCTGAAGGTCGCCTTTTCTTTATTGACCAAGAAGATTTTGCTGCAGTCTTTGGTCCAGTCTGATGTATGAACATGCAATATAGCTTTCATAAGGCTACACCTGTATTTCTCTAGAATGATTTTCTAATGTTAGAGCTGTTCTGCACATTACTCAAAATGAAATGCAAAACTGAAGTGAGAGAGGTCTGTAGTACTTCAGACAGTAAGTACAGCTGGATCATATTTTTAGGATGTTGCCCAGATGCAGACTGCTCACACATTTCTAAGAGGACTATGTGAAACTTTTCTCCCTGATGTGTTAATTTACTACATACTAAAGAGAATACAGAACACAGTTGAGGGTATTCTGCTGGTTACAGTTGTTTTCACATGAAGGAACATTACAGAGCCTCATGCCTGCAGTCTGAACATGTCCAGTGTAGAATTCAACTCTTTGTGCAACCTGCGTAAGATTTAGAACAGTTCTTAGGGTTTCCTTGACTTTAGGAGGAAGCAGTAGCCTGTAATTGGTCCACATCATCCTTGTAACTATATTAGTCAGTGGATCCTGGCTCCTGCACAAAGAGATTAGTAGGTAATACCACCCTAATAATATTTATATTAATTTTTCCACCCTGGAGAGGAACCAAACATTATCTAACACAGTCATCCCAACCTGGTCTCCTCTAGAGGTACTGAACAACAGTTCCATCATCTCTAACCAGCATAGTCATGCTTCGGCTGTGGAAGATGGGATTTGCAGCCCAAAAACATCTGGAAAGCCTCAGCCTAGGGGAGGCTGATTTAGTACTACAGAATTAGAACATATCACATATATTTTGAATGAAACCAAAATATTGGAAAACAGCATTTATATCTGATTTTTTTTAAAAAAACTATTGAAAATATTTCAAGGCCCCTGTTTAACAAAGCGATTTTAGGGGAAAAAATATAAAATAAGCCCGAGTAAAACAGTACAAAGCAGTAATTTAAAAAAGTACACAAAAAAACAACAACAATAAAATTGCCTAACTAACTGCCTCATAGAGGAAAAGGTCTTCACCTGTCTCCAAAAAAAGAGACCACAAGAAAAAAGGAAATTTTTCTGTATGACAGGAATATATGCAAATAATGTATCTTTAAAGGTCACTTATATCCCATCATAGAGGGAGAAGGGACTGTGTACTATGTGGATTAAATAAAACCTTCAGCTCTCTTTAGTCTGCTTTGGTCAGCAAAATCCTCAAACTGAAAATCAAAATCATTTATGTCTCAACAAGAGTTTGGGCAGAGAACTGAGAGCAAATGAAATGATTCTGCTGCTGCCATCATTTTAAATAACATAATCCTGTTCTTCTGAGAAAATTATATCTTAATCCAGAAGCATGCTCTTCTTACAGCTGGTGAATGTGTTATATAGCCTAAGTAAACAGTCATACTGTAAACAATAGGGTAGGGAAAGATAAAGGTAGATGGGATAATTGTTGTGAACAAGTTGAGAATCTTGCAAAATGCCCTTATTCAATCCTATAATTATAAATCTGTGAAAGTAATGCATTTTTATACTTAGAACATGATTACTTTGTCTTCCCAACATCTGTTTGTTTCAGTAGTATTTCACAAAGTACTCTTTACCATCCTAGTCAACTGGCTACAATGGTTGTGCAGGCAGTGGCTTTGTGACTTTCAGTGCTAACTACAGCTGAACTCTGCACATGGAAGCAAGGTGAAATAATATGGAGCAACTGCATAATATTGATCACCTACAGTTTTTACTTCTGTGGCTTATTATACCACCATAGGAGTGCTTAGGGGGAGGAAACAGTGGCACATCTGCAAGTGTGGCACTGCCCAGCCATTGCAGTGAAGTCATGCCAGTCCAGCAAGCAGGCACAGCAATATAAAAGTAACATGACTGATGTTCATCCCAGTCAAGCTTCTGAATACATAGTAGACACTTTGCAACACTGCAATTCTTGTTTGAAATCCCCCTGAACTATCTGGCTGCATCTTTTAATAGGAAATGTGGTGTGCTCCTGCACCTTGGGTCACTAGATATACATGGCTACTTGCCCACAGCAAAAGCTGGATGAGGGAACTGTTAACTTTGGTATTGGCCCTTAGTTCTTTTAAAGACTGTCCATATATGGTTCTTTAAGCATTAGCCATCCATGTCATAAATGGAAGGGTTTAATACATTTAAGACTGAAAAATGGATGAAGACTTGAACAATTTTCCCAGGGAGCATTTTTAGGAAGAACCTGAATACCTTCCTCGTGCATCTGAGAATTAAATCTAATTGTCCAATAAGTGTTTTTGTGTGTGTGCTTTGTGTTCATGCATGCCTATAACAGAGAGCAGAGGGGATTTCTCTTTTGGGTCCTCAAAGTCAAAGTCAAAACCATCCCCAGCTGTCCCTAATAATTAAATTTCAGTAACTCAGACTGGGTGTTTTCATGTTGACTGGTGACTTAAAATGCTGACATTTAAACAGCTTCAGCTTTATTTCAAAATGAGCACTAGGGAACTTCTTACATACACTGGAGTTTTTCTTCTGGCAAATCTAACAAAATACCAGTGCACTGATTTACATAGTGAAGGTTATCCATGCAAACTTGGAATTTCATTATCAAGAATGTTAAAAGTGAAAGTCATACAACACGAGGGTGCATGATTCTTAAAACTAAGCTGGAACTTCGTAAACTTTACTTCACAAGGCCGTCTAGAAAAGTAGTCATGCTAGTCTGGCCCAGTAAAGATGACCAAGAATGTTGTGGCATTTGAAAGATCATCAGATTTGAAAGCCAACATGGTGGAGTGGTTTGAATGTTGGGCTATTACCCTGGAGACCAGGGTTCAGTTCCCTGCTTGGCCATGGAAACCAACTGGGTGACCTTGGCTGTATCACACACTCTCAGCCCCAGAAAACCTTGTGACAGGTTCACCTTAGCATTGCCATAAGTTAGAAATTACTTAAAGGCACACAACAACAACAAACTTTCATAGGCAAAAGTCAATGATGGCAGTCCTAACTGGGAAAGATAGACTAGGGCCAGCTGAACTGGTATTAGCCCACCTGAAGCTGCACTGAATCCAAAACCATCTGAGCATATTTAAGAGTTCCCACAACCTGGACTGACTTTCTGCCTGCACTGTGACTATGTCCCTGGGCTGAGGGGTTGTCTGATCCTGGATTATGATTCCTCTCTCACTTTATCCCTTTCTCCACATTTTTGGGGGCAAGGTAGAGGGGTGTGCTGGCAGATCTTAGCCAGCAGAGTCATTCTGCCAGCAGACTGCTCCACTTGTGCATTGGTGAGATCAGACAGCAGAGGATGGTTTTGCTGGCAGATGTACATTTCTTCTAGAGGATGAAGTGTGAGCCTAATCATACCCCTCTACCACCATCTGATCTTTAAGACTGTACAAGGAGTCTAAACCTTAATAAATTTCATTCTTACAGACTAAAGCTCTGAGTATTCCTTGCCTAAGAAAACCCTATGAAATTCATGGGGTTGTCGTAAGTCAACAGCCAACTTGAAAGCACATACACACACAAAATAAATTTTACCATTTTTCTCTCCACTGTGAGAAAACCTTCCGAAAAGAAAATCTTCAGAAATAGAATAGTTTTCAAGGATTATTTAAAGTTAATGATTTATTATTCTGCACACCAGAATCATAGAGTCCAAGGGCCACTGAGTCCAAACCCCTGCTATGCAGCAATACATTATAAAAACATTTCCAACAGGTGGCCATCCAGCCTCTGTTTAAAAACTCACAAAGAAGGAGACTCCACCACACTTCCAGGCAGCATATTCCACTGTCAAATTGATATTACCATCAGAAAATTCTTCTTAATGTTTAGTTGTATTCTCTTTTCTTCTAATTTGAATACATTGCTTGACATATAGTGTTAGTCCTCCTCCCTTCCTGTTTGGTCTGTTTCTCTGGATACTGGATAAAATCCTGCCCTATAGAAAATTGTCTCTCTCCTGCACACAACTCAGTTTAAAGTCCTCCTGATCAGGTTTGTGAGGATCTTAGTAAAAACATTCCTGCCAACAGACATGAAGCGAAACCCATCACTTGCCAGAAGTCCATCTTTATGAAACCACAGATTGTGGTCCAAGACGACAAACTGTTCCCACAGGCATCATCTGCAGAGCAAGTTGTTCACCTCCATTATCTTTCTTTCCATTCCTGGCCATGACCTTCAACTGGGAGGAAAGAAAAAATAATAACCTGTGCATCAAAGTCCTTCAGCTTTCTACTCAGAACTTCGTTATCTCTTATGTTCTCCTGAAGGCTGTACCTTGCAGTGTCATTGGTTGCCACATGGAACAATGGGAAGGGGAAAGTCAATGGGGTTGATGAGTTTTGTCAGCCACTCTGTTACATCATGAATCTTAGTCTCAGGGAGACAGCATAAGACATCCTAGAAGGCCCATAAACTAGTGCTTTTGTTCCCCTCAACAAGGAACCCCCTACTATCACTACACATCTCCTCTGGGGAATGGCAGGGGCCAATCCATGATGCTGAATCTTCCAAGGTCACCTACATGCTCTCTGAGGACTGACATTGTCACTCTTTTTCCTATTCCTCATCCTCACTGATAAGAGAGAGAGAGTTTTGAATCAGTTCTGTAGCTCCAAACTCACAGAAAGAACCCTTGTCTTTCTACTTCTATGTGTCACATTCTTCTAAATGTCTACTTCCTGTGTTTAGAAACTGACTTACTCCTGTGTGTTCCTGATCCAGGACAGTCTGCTTAACTCTGTCCAAGAAAAACTCATGCATCCCAATTTGCTGGAAAGTAGATTCATGGGCCTCAGATTGCTGGCCCTTCTCTTGCAACACAGCAACCACCTTGCACTTGCTGCAGATATCGTTACCTACATCCTCTGGCAAGAACACAAATGTATCACCGCTATTGCCAGTGATTGCAGTAACTCCCTCATTATCTATATTCAGTAGTTCTAAGTTACCTCAGAAGCAGAACTCTGGGCCTCCCCTGCAAAAGTCCCTCACAAAGTGTTTGTTGACCTTGCTGCCTGTTCTCTGAGCTCCAGGGACTGTGGCTGAAGTTATATAGAGAGCTAGTAGCTGCTAGTTCCTTCCCCAACCAAGTCTCTGACTCACTTCCTCTGGGCCTACACACAATAGAACAACAGAGCCCTAAGGAGCACTCAAACAAGCCTGCCTCAGGTCACACAAACAATCAGCCTTAATGCAAAAGACATCAAAACACATTGAACAAAAGAGTCCTAATGAGCCCATCAGCAAGCAAGCCTCCTCTCAGCTTACATAAATATACAAACAAGCAGCCTTAACCAAAGAAATTCTCCCAAAAGACTCTCCACAAATGGCGAGATTTAACCCAACAGACACAAGCTCACCTTATGTAGTCTGCCCCACCACATCCATGTGAAATGCCTGTTGGCCTTGCTGCTTGTTAGCCAAACTCCATATACATTTTTTTTCACAGAATTAAGTCCTGGACTATGAAGAATCTTAGTTGTCCAGAATTCTACTCATCAGGGTTTCCTGATACTCAGGAAATCTAATTTTTATCCATTATTCAAATATTGATGAATATTCTTTCTAAATTGCACTGTATTTTATCCAACAATGAATTTAAGGCTTAAGGGGAGGAAAAAAACACACACACACACAGCCCGACAAGATAGAATAAGGGAGGCCAGGATCTTGTATGGCCTCTAAGCTAGAGCAACTCATGGATACACTAGCAGATATACTTTTATAAAGATGGGGAGGGCAACTACCTGAGGTCTGGGAGTTGCATGTGCCTTTCACAGGACCTCAGAAGGTGGCATCGCCTCTTGTCATCCATTTTTTTCCAAAAAAATACTAAACTCAGAATGTCCCCTTGCACACTCCAGGGGGTGCAGGGGACACTTTTGCCATGCTTTACTTCTTCTTTTTTTTTTAGATAAAGTCCCCCCTCCTGGCCAAAAATAGGTAGACAGGGAACAACAGCATGGCAAAACTGTCTGTCATGTTGTGTAGACAGCAAAGAAGCATTTTGAGTAAAATAAATTTAATTTTTTTAAAAGGAAAATGGGGATGGGCAGGCACCGGGTGCCTGAAACACAGACTTGGAAGCTGCATGAGGTTCACAGCCTCTGCTTTTCCCATCTTAAAAAAAATGCTTCCTCGTGATTCCCTGGCAGCACATCCAGCACAGAACTGTGCTCAGGTACAGGTCACCCAGCCCCCTTCCCCAGATGGCCATCTCCATCCCTTCTGCAATCCCATGGACTTACAAAACAGAGCCTTCCACTCCACTAGCTCCCAACAGGATTCTGGCCCAAATTTGAAAGTATTGCAGACAAGTAATTTTCAAGGAATTTCAAGGACTCCTTTGGCTTCTACAAGTTTTCTTTTTAATATGTAGTTTTGTATACTGTCTTGCCATAAGTTAGCAGGTGACTTGTAGGTACACACACACACACACACACACACACACACACAAATCATTCCTTATCTCAAGGTCAGGTTCCGAACGGATAGATTTGGAGAAACCTCCTGTCATGAATTCATAATCAAATGGGTAATTTAACCACATTCATGGTATTTACTGTACATTGATGGTTTTCCTATGAGATATCTGTAGTACTATTCCAGTTGTTTAGACTGGGCAAATGATAGCATATTGATTAAACAATCTAATGCTCCAAACTGGTTCAAAATCCATGGGCGGCACATAAACCAGATTTCTTTCTTTTTTTTTAAGGATAAAATTTGGAGTGGACCTTGAAGAGAGATTCCATAAATCCCCTGTCTAAACATGATCTTGGCATTGCACAAAAACACATTGTTCTGGAGATACTAAATGCCTAAATTTTGTCCAAATACATAGAATCATAGAATCATAGAATCATAGAAATGTAGAGTTGGAAGAGACCACAAGGGCCATCCAGTCCAACTCCCTGCCATGCAGGAAAACCCTCAAAGCACTCCTGACAAGTGGCCATCCAGCCTCCGCTTAAAAACCTCCAGCGAAGGAGACTCCACCACACTCTGTGGCAGCACATTCCACTGCCGGACAGCCCTGACTGTCAGGAAATTCCTCCTGAGGTTCAGGCGGAATCTCCCCTCCTGCAGCTTGCATCCATTGCTCCTTGTCCTGGTCTCAAGAGCAGGAGAAAACAAGCCCACTCCCTCCTCGACATGACACCCCTTCAAATATTTAAACATGGCTATCATGTCCCCTCTCAACCTTCTCTTCTGCAGACTAAACATACCCAGCTCTCTAAGTCTGTCCTCATAGGGCATGGCTTCCAGGCCCCTCACCATTTTGGTTGCCCTCCTCTGGACCTGCTCCAGCTTATCCATATCCTTCTTGAATTGGGGTGCCCAGAACTGGACACAGTATTCAAGATGAGGTCTAACCAATGCAGAATAAAGTGGTACCAATACCTCCCTCGATCTAGACACCATGCTCCCATTGATGCAACCAAGAACTGCGTTGGCCTTCTTGGCTGCCGCATCACACTGCTGACTGATGTTCAGCTTGTGGTCTATGAAGACTCCCAAATCCCTTTCACACGTACTGTTATCCAGCCACGTGTCCCCCATCCTATATTTCTGCATACCATTTTTTCTGCCTAAGTGTAGGACCTTACATTTCTCTCTGTTGAAATTCATTTTGTTAGCCTTGACCCAGCTCTCCAATCTGTCCAGGTCCTTTTGAATTTTGATCCTGTCATCAGGCGTATTAGCAACCCCTCCCAATTTGGTGTCATCTGCAAATTTGATCAGCGTGCCCTCTATTCCTTCATCCAAGTCATTAATGAAGATATTGAACAGCACCGGGCCCAGGACAGAACCCTGTGGCACCCCACTAGTCACTTCTCTCCAGGATGAGAATCTGCCATTGGTGACCACCCTTTGGGTACGGTCAGTCAACCAGTTACAAATCCACCTGACAGTAGCCCTGTCCAGCCCACATCTTACTAGTTTCTTTGCAAGAATGTCATGGGGAACTTTGTCAAAGGCCTTACTGAAATCAAGATATACTATGTCCACAGCATTCCCTTCATCTATCAAGCAAGTAACTCTATCATAAAAAGAGATAAGATTAGTCTGGCATGACCTATTTTTGAGAAATCCATGTTGACTTTTCGTAATTACGGCATTGTTTTCTAAGTAATTAGAAACTGACTGTTTGCTGATCCGCTCCAGGATCTTTCCAGGTACTGATGTCAGGCTGACTGGGCGATAATTATTTGGGTCCTCTTTTTTCCCTTCTTGAAGATGGGGACAACATTTGCCCTCCTCCAGTCTGCCGGAACTTCTCCGGTCCGCCAAGAGTTTTCAAAGATTATAGCAAGAGGTTCCGCAATGACCTCTGCTAGTTCTTTTAAAATCCTAGGATGCAATTCATCTGGCTCTGGAGACTTGAATTCATCCAGTGTGGCCAGGTATTCCTGTACTACCTCTCTATCTATTCTGTGCTGCATTTCCCCCACTTCCTCACCTGCTCCCCAACCGCCAGGTTGAGTGTTTTTATCCTTTTGGGAAAAAAACTGAGGCGAAGAAGGTGTTGAGGAGTTCTGCCTTTTTTCTTCCTCCTGTTACTAATTCACCATCTTCCTTGCACAGTGACCCTATTGTCTCCTTCTTTTTCCTTTTGCTGCGGACGTATTTAAAAAAGCCCTTTTTATTGTTTTTAATGTCTCTGGCCAGCCTAAGTTCGTTCTGTGCTTTAACCTTTCTGACCTTCTCCCTACATCTCCTGGCTACTTGCTTATAATCTTCTTTGGTGATTTCCCCCTTCTTCCATTTCCTGTACATGTTTTTCTTAATACTTAGCTCAGCTGAGAGCTCTTTAGTCAACCATTCCGGTTTGTTCAGATGCCTTCCATTTTTCCTCCTTAATGGCACAGTTTTAGCCTGTGCCTTCAGTACCTCCCTTTTAAAGAACTCCCATGCATCCTGAACTCCTTTCTCATTGACTATTCTTGACCACGGGATTTCAGCCAGCAGCTCCTTCAGTTTACAGAAGTCTGCTTTTTTAAAATCTAAGACGAATGCCTGGCTACACTTGGCTTCTCTTCCCCACTGAATGCAAAATTCTAATAGGGCGTGGTCACTCTCTCCTAAAGATCCAACCAGTTCTACATCATTAACAAGGTCTTCCCTGTTGGTCAGGATCAGATCCAGAATATTTGATCCCCTTGTCGCCTCTTCCACCTTCTGGACCATGAAATTGTCTGCATTGCATACAAAAGCATTGCAGAAGAGTTAGGTTCCAATGTGATCCTGTTGTGCAGAACTGAAAATATTAGGACAACTTGAGAGAATCACTCTCAAAGAACCATTCCAGAAGGCAACAATGGGAGATTGCACTTAAAGTATGCCAATGTTATCATTTAGAATTTTATAGGTCAGCAAACAGGCAGGCAGCACACTTTCTATGGAATCAGCTAAAAGTGTTCACACTTCCTATCTCCTCTTAAGAGACAGAATCAGATGCTTTTTGTATTAGATGTTGTTCCCAGACACTTTTCAGAGGTAGCGCTGAGCAGAGTGCACAGCAGTAATCAGTCCTAGTGATGAAAATGTAGCTCAGGCAAATTTCCAAGCCAGCCGTCTCAAAGCACCTGGGTTCTGTGGACTCACCTTGAATATTTGACTGCTCAGTGCAGGCAGCATTTTTCACTGCTGATTGTTTTCCCATCTTTCCCTCACCATGGTCTTTTTCTATCTGCTGCTGCCACCACACTGCTTGCACCTCCTATGCTGGGCCCTTTCCGCACATGGAGGGGGAAATGGGGGAAACCGTGCTGAAACGGAGCTTACCAGCAGCCGGGTAAGTCTGTCCCCATGCGGAGCAGCGTGAGCTCACTGTTCCGCAGTCCCTGGTGTCCAAAATGGCAGCTCCGGCATCCAAAATGGCAGCTTCTGGTTGGTGGAGGCTCTCAACCAACCGGAGAAGCTCGCCAGCCGGAAGCCTGCCCCTGGTAGATCTGCAGGCACGCACTGGTGTGCACCTGCAAATCTGTACCAGAGCGCAGAAACGGAGTGGCTTTTGAAAAACCTGTAAAAACAGTTTTTTAAAAAGCACGCTGCGCGGCCACTTCGGGTCGCTCCAGAGTGGACTGAGGTGCAGAACTGTGACAAGTAGTCTGACCCAGTCCGCTCCCACGGTGCGGATGACCTCCGTCAGAGGTCGCACCACACCATACTACTTACCCCGTGCAGAAAGGGCCCTGGTGTATTGAGACCAGCATAATGCACAAACAGGATTCCAGAAACAAACAAACAAACAATCTCACATTTCTTCCAAAGCTCAGGGTTTAATGCATGATGCCTCCTCCTTTTATTCTTATTTCAACTCTATGGAATAAATTAGGCTGAAGGACAGGGTATGGCCCACAGTTAGAGTGCACAGTAGGCATGCAGAAGGTCCCAAGTTCAATACCCAGTAACTGTAGGCAGGGTTGGTGGGGTTGCTGCCTGAAATTCTGGAGAGCTTCTGCTAGTCACTGTAGACGACATTGTGCTAGAAAAATCAGTGGACTGACTTGATGAGAAGCAATGTCAGTGTACTGAAAACATATTACGAACTTCATGGCTGAATGCAGATTTAAATTTCCCAGATATAACACTCTGTCCTGGGCAGGGGGAACATCGGATAGTGTTGTATCTCCAACTGCTATCAGTCTTAGGGAGCATTAGCCAATGTTGATGGACAATGGGTATTGTAGTCCAGCAAAAGTTGAAGAGAAACACTTCGGGCCTTTCTGCACTACATTGTTATAGTGCTACTATTCCACTTTCAACCTCCTGTGGAATTCTGGGTTTTGTAGTTTACTGAGGCCCAAGAGCTCTCTGGCTGAGAATTCAAAAGGCCCCTCCCTCAACTGCAGATTCCAGGATTCCATAGGATGTTGAAAGTGGAATAATATAAAGTGTAGTATGGAATGGCCCTACTCTATTCCATACTGACACACAACATGGGTGGTATCAAAGCTGAGGAAAAGAAAATCTATTTTGGACTATAAAGTACAGAATCCTCCAGGCGGCACGACTAGGGCTGCGAGTCCAAAAAGCAAGCTTTCTAAGCTCTGGATGTCACATCAATGATTTAGCACCAAATTGATTAAATTCACAGAGGTAAATGTGTATGATCAGTTAAAATGTCTTATGATGTTGCACTAACTTCCAACACAAAAGCTAAATTTCTCAAATTGGATGAATGCTAGTCTTGAAATTTCTTGTTCTTTGGGTATCCTTTCTTTATACCCAAAGTAACTATATTTTTTGTTTGGTAGTGTTATCTACTACTGCTTGAAGGAATAATTACTGAGACCAGATCAATTCATCATGTTTTCCTGGAAGAGCTGGTGAAGATGCATTAGATATAGTAGCTCACAACTTACTCTTCCTGACTGTATTCTGAAATGGCCCCCTAAAAAAGAGGAAGGGGAAGCTGAACTGTTTTTTTCCAGAAAGCTAAATCAGAAGACAGGTGAAAGATAGTTATTGATAGACAAGCCCAGAACTTTTAGAGAGTTAAAGAGACTCCAAGAGGGAAAGCACACTTTGGATGCTGTACTATTGCAGCAGAAAATTTGCTATGCAAAAAAATTCCAAGTGGAAGGAACCCGCTGCTGATGTTGCTGCTGCCTTATATAACCTAGTCTTGTTAGAGCATATGCATAAGTCTCTTTATAAAATCCAAAACAAAACTGTTACTTCACTAAAGACCTTCCAAGATAACAGAGCAAACAAACTGCATCTGTTTCTCATATTTACATTCTACTCACCCAAGCCAGTGCATTGAGGGTTATCCCCTTTGATCTTATATAGCAACTGAGATGAGTTAGCTCAGACGGAGAATGATAGCTCAAGGTCACCAAGGGATACACCATACTGGTTTCAGCCCTAGAAGCTCACTCCCCAGTCCCCACACAAAGGAACAGAGGAAGGAAAAAAGCTTTGCAGCAAGGGCATATAACCAATGGAGGAGGGGGCTTCAGGGCTATTCTCCTTGCAGCAAACTTTCATCGTTTTTAAGTTAAGCAGACAGACGAGCAGTTCAGTATGGGAGAGAAGGGAACAGCCAGGATTCAAAACAGTGGAATTTTAAAAGAGATGGAAAGTAAACTATCATGAGGTGGTGGGCTCCCTCTTCAAAGCGAAAAGAGCAGCTCTGCAAGTGGTGCCTAATGGTCTGTCTGCCTCTCTATTTGTCCAGTGAGTGTGAACACTTCTGCATTTGAACTGGAAGTACAGAATTTGTGAAAGTTTAAAAATTTGCATAAACCAGGCGGGGGAGTCATGCTGTAAGTTCATTTATTATTGTGTGAGTACTTACCCCGCCCCACTCTCACTATTTATGCATTTATTACACAATAAAGCAGTCACCTAGCAAGGCCCACAGATGGAGAAGCTGCTATAATGGGACAGGATTCTATTGTGTTAAATGTGAGGCATCTCTCCTACTGAGATCATTGTGATTAAAAAAAAAATCATTGGTATGAAGTAAGGATGTCTGTTTCTGCTTTCTTTCTTACAAATCTCTGTTTTCCCAAAGTTAATATGGCTATTCAATGAAAAAAAAAACACCTCTTAGACCTGTCAGTTTAAGGCTTTTTCATGTTGGCTCATGCTCCATAAAACCATGAAATGGGGAGCTAGAAGTGATACCTTTAGTGACATAATCTGTGATTGGGAATAGTGTTGTACAACATCACAGAGCATGTTTATCATTTCCCCTCCATGTACCCACACACAGACCCTTTTCGCATGGTATTTTTGATGCAAAAGGGCCCCTTGAGCGTCATGCGCATGTGAGGAGCGGTCCACACGACTCCAGGGCCCAGCAGGGACTGCTCACGCATTTTTTTATTTTCAACTTGAAGCTGAAAATGGTGTGCGGTCGCTCATCGCTCTGGGGCCCCACGTGCACTTACCTTGTGTGCGGAGCCTCAGGAGCCAGACCAGTTGTGCTTCCTGTCCAGTGCAGCCTGGGAAGGTCCCAGGCTACACTGCGAAAGGAAGAGGTGAGGCTCTCGTGCGAGCAGGAAGCTCGTGCGGAGCCAAAGAAGCAGGGAAGCGAGAGCCTCTCTCTGGAGGCTGCTCGTGCGAGTGCTGCACCCCAGTGCTGAAAACAGGTGAGTTGCGGAAAGGGCCTTAGACTTGTTCTTTCAGGCCCAGACCCAGATAGGAAAGATAAAAGGGATGGGATCAGCAAAGATGTCTCATCTTGGCCCTATTCCATGATAGGACTGGGATAATGTGATGGAGATAGAAGGTGATGGTGATGGGGTGATGGTGAGAAATGAGTGGGTCTGGGAGATAGTGTTTAAAGATGCATACCACAAAGCCTCTCAATGTATTAGTCTGCAGTTTGTGCCTTAAAATCCTATCTAGTTCTAACAAGCAAAGAAAAAATATAGCTGTCAAGTGATAGCCAATGGGAGGCAAAAACGCATTTAAAAACATTACAGGAATGGCAGAAGGAATCTGGGCATGCCCAACCTAACTTTGCTAGTAGGTAGGCTATGGTGTTTAACAAGTGCCATAAAAACTTTAATAATTTTGAACTTCCCAAACAAATACAGGATTTGCTTTCTTAACAAGCTGATTTTTCAGTAATTTTCTTGGCAATTTTCACCAGAACTTAATAAAATATAGAAATTCCCAAGAGTGGAGAAAAGATGGTGAACGTGTCAATTTTCAGGACTATCTAACTTTCTGTATCCTTCCTAAAGTTTATCAGATCAGTTTGAAATCTGTTGTATTTGTCTACCTCATCAAGTAGGTTATGGACGCCAGTTTTCAAGTGATTTGCTCAACAGATTTCATTTTATGTGCAATAGCATTTAGAGGCTCATAATGGCAGAAACCTTCCTATGACTCACCTTAACCAAAGGGACTCTCCTGTGTCTCTTTCATTCTTTAACAGCTAAGTAATCAGATTTGGAATACCAAGGGAAAATACAGTTAACACAAAAAGATAATATTAATGTTGTAGTGTTTTAGTGTTCCAAATGCATCACTCAGATAGCTTCTTCAGATATTTACCACAACCTTTAGACTACGGTAGGAGTGAGGGTGATTTCCCTGATACTGATGGTCTTCTGCAGTTTAGAGAATAGTTTACTAAGTCCGATTTGTACATTCCTGGAAGAAGTGAGGTCTGAATTGGGGAACTGCTAACATGTAGTTCAGCCTGCTTTATTCTACTGCAGGAACCTGTGTTGTTGTTGTTGTTGTTGTTGTTGTTGTTGTTGTTGTGCACCTTTAAGTTATTTCCAACTCATAGTAATCCTAAGGTTAACCCTTCATGGAGGTTTTCTAGGGCTGAGAGTGTGTGACATACCGAAGGTCACCCAGTGGGTTTTGGTGGCTGAGCAGGAAGTCAAACCATGGTCTCCAGGGTTATAGTCCAACATTCGAACCACTACACAACACTGGACCTCCCAAGCATTAATTCTTATTCTCTGTGCCACGTATGAACTTCACAACAGAACTATGACATAAGTCAGTTTTAGAGTCAACTCTACATATGCTCAATCAGACATTTGTGGAGAGGTCATTATACGTTCAGTTTATTCACTGTGGAACTATTGGACTGGACTGTCAGCATGAAAAATACATTTTTTTTAAAAAAAAGGCTAAATAAAGTGAAACTGAACAAAGTTTGTTCTTCTCCAGTTCTTCTCTGGTCTCTTAGCACTTCAGCCTCACCTTATATCTCCTTTCAGTAACATCAAAGAAACCACTGAGGGAACAGGGGAGAGTAGAAGAGACAATTGACCAAATGTAGAATACTACCCAACTTCAACCGCAGAAGTAGAAGAAGGGGAAGTTCTCCTCAGGCACAGCTCTAAGGGAAGCATCTCAACTTCTGGAAATTCTTTGCAATCAGTCATACCCCAAATATTCGTCATATCTGCCAGCTGGTATGTGCATTTAACATATCTACAAAAGATGTCTACTTCATTACCTACAATCAAATGCTCTCCTAACTCTAAACCCTTTTTTGACAACTAAGATAATGAGAGAAGAACAGATAGTTTTGCATCCCTCAAGATACCAAGTTGGATTGAAGTCCTTACTTTCCATACTCGTTGTATTGGCTTGCTACACTTCCATCGTGCAAGGCTTCCAAGCTGCAGAAGGCTCTTTGCTTTTCCAAAACACCAGAACAGAAACATTGGAGCAAGTGGCCAAAGTATTCTCCTCGAGACCTCAACCTAAGCTTTGAACATAGCCTGGAACCGGCCCTGTAATGTAAACATATAATCCCTGTTGCCTTTTGAGTCTATTTACCTTGCTGTTGTTATTTATAGAGTGCAATCAAACAGCCTTCTCTGCTTCCTTGTTATTAAGCTAATGAGGCTGAGGTCTTTTAGCATCTCCCTATGATTGCTCTAGCTTCTCAGTTACATATACAGCTCCACACAGAGAGAATACCCACACACACACACAACTGCAATCTCTCAGTCTAGAAACACTGCTAGTACATGGATAATTTCACTGAGTTACATGAGAATGAAGACAGGTGCTCTAAATGATGACAGTACTCAAAGGCCTTTTAAGTGAAAATTGTTTTGCGGTGATCAGAAAGTCAATTCAATTTCTAGTACATGCGTGTATTACGAAGCTTAAGCCATTACTGTACGCCCAGAAGCACATCTAAAATACCAGCTTCTCTTTAATTTGGGGGATTTTTCTTGTCCTGTGGTTAATATTGATCAGTTCTCCCTACTCATGAACATGTATATCTATCCTCTTGGGCTTGATTTTTCACTATGCAAATGTTAGCTGAGAACTGCAATATCTAGTCAAATAAACAATTGCTCTGATAATGCACAGTAACACATCAGAATTTATTTAATCTTAAAGAGACGGTGATCATTTATTTCTCCATGTAAATTCTATCTTGTTTTAACTATATTGAGATATTTATTACAGATTAATAAAATGTTACCTGTGAAAACTTACTTCCTATGACAGATTTAGGAACATATTAAGCCTCTGCCAGAACTTCTTACTATCAAGATAAAATATGGTCTGAAGCAGATTTCTAAATTGCTTATTGATGGAGGCTGCAGATTTTAAATTTATTCATCTGGACATTCTGATGAAATTTTAATTTCATACTTTAGGAAGGACACTCTTTCAATTAAAATATTATTGGGCCTCAAAATAGGATATAATTATAGCCCTCTGCAATATATCCTACATGGCTTTCACAAAACTAACTCACAAACAAATAAACAAACCAACCATATTGAACTTTTGTTTGAAAAAAGAGTATTTTCTGTTTTGCTAGAGTTTGGGGATTTCTCAGTCTTGTTTGTGTCTTATTTAATATTTATACAGTAGTCATATCAGAAGGAGTAAATGTGAATTGAATAATGCCTTATGTAGTCATCAAATCCTTATGGGCCATTTTCTTCCAACATTCAAAATTTCTAAAACATCATTGTAAATGCCACACTGCAACCTTAAATCATGTGAAATTATATAAAGAAGAGTTTCCAAGGACCCTATCTTCCCCCACATCAACAATGACAACTCAAAAGCCCACCTGCGTTTAGCATGAGATAAGGACCTTCCAGGTCAGAGGGCAGAACTCCAAGTGGACTTGAACTTACTGCCAATAGTTTTAGCTATGTTCATTAACACTAATCCTTTGTGTGAACACAGTAGTGCTTAACACATCTCCCTTGGTCAACAGTGGTAAAATAGGTCACTAAAGAACAGGAGAACATTAAAATGGACCAAAGGGCTATCTGCTGTCCAGTCAAGTGTTCTTATTCTATACTGGCCAGTTAGGTGTTTACAAAAATATAAATACATACACACAGACAAATATATACAGACACATACACACATGTATGCATGTATACAGGCAGGACTAGAAACATCAGTGCCTGCCTGTTTGTGTTCTGAACTAATACTGTTTAAGAATGCAGTAATGTTTGTGCAGTCCTACAAATTTACTCGTCAAACAAATTATACAGAAGCAATGAAGGATACTCAGAGTAGCCAAAGTATGTAAAGCAAGCACTGATGGTAGCTAACATGATGTACAATGCTGGACTAAGATTCTGGGTGTGAACCTGAGTTCAGATCCATGCTCAGCCATGGTAACCCACTGGGTGATCTTGGCCACACTCTCCCAGCCGCAGAGGAAGGCAATGGCAAACCTTCTTTGAATAAATCCTGCCTAGGATAGGGTCACTATAAGAAGGGGTCAACTTGGCAGCACATAATAACAAAAACAACAATGAGGGTGGCATACTACGTGGGAGAAAAACAAGTTGAAGGACACAAGACATTCTCTGAATGGGGAGTTAAAGCACTATTTAGGGTAAATTTAAACCTCTCATTCTTATGCCATTTAAAAATCAGATTCTTCAGGAGACATCACACGGTAGGACACATTTAGAACCCAAGACATAGGAGATATTGAAAAACCTAGCATAATCTGACAGGAATCTCTATAATTAGGAAGCATTTCATTTTACATCTCAAGTTATAAACTTTTAAACTATTTTGAATTAATGTTTTCAATATGATTGCTTGATTTTTAAAAAACCTTTGCATCATCCATTGGTTTAATTTACATTGTGAGCCACATTGGGTCCAATATTGGGAGAAAGTTGGGATAAAATTTAAAGAAACAAACAAATACAATTTTGATTCATAAGGTGAGACAAAGGAGATGTTTGTTGCTCTCCAGGAGAGAGCATACCCAAGTTAATCCAACTTCAAAAATGGGTTGCTGTAGAAGTTTTGTTGCTTTTCTAATTCAATGAAGATATTTATTCATTTATTTAATTTCCATCCTATATTTCAACTTAAAATATTAGTCAAAGCAGCTAAGGTCACTTAAAAACCCTGAAGAATAAAAAACCACTACAAACAAATTAGATAATAAATCCACTAAAATTAATAATCAGTAAACATCAATGTTGGCAGATTGTTCCTTTCATTTGCATCTTTCCTAGGGAGAGGAAGAATGAGATCCAACTGTTGCTTCAGCCCCTGTTCTCAAATTTCTGGGAAGAGAAGGGAGGAAGGGGATAAAAAACCCCTGACTTTTCAGGAGGTTGGTTTACTGGACAGCTCCACTTTAGCGCGACTAAACCATGGAGCGCTGTGGAAAGAAATTTGCCTTGGTCCCTCTTTTAAAATTCAAGGATTAAAAAAAAAAGGAAAGTGGGACCCTCTTTGGTAGGGAGATCTCTTGCCCACTTGCCTTCCTGAAGCGTATCATTCTTACTCTGGCTTTGCCACAAATGGCGTTAGCTTTCCGACGAAAAGGAAATTTTGTTCAACGCAAACCTTTCGCTCCTGATGGCATTGATGCCTCAACTCTGAGCTACCCAACCTCACCTAAGGTCTATCCCAAAACGATCGCATCAGCTGCCGCTTTCAAATCAGTCTGCAATACACTCAAGCAGGGATCTCCTGATCGTCCTTTAGAAGCGAGTTTCACTGAAATCGATATCGCTAACTTCCCAATAATCAGAGATAAAGGACAATTTCCACATGGGCATTCCCTCTGAAAATCAAGTTCCCGCAGGATTCACTCGCAGCTCAAAGCGTTTGGGCGCGGGGGCGGGGGTGAAGAGCTGCAATGATAAGATCTTCAAAAGTCACTTGGCCCGGGACACTGTCACTGACTGAAACCGAACCTACCTCCAGGTAAACGTAGTTCTGTAGCTTGCAAACCAAGTGTCTGCGCATAAGGTATGCTAATTTAGGAGGCTTGTGGATTTTCCTTGGAAACGGGTCTAGATACGTAACCTTTTAAGTGCTGATGAAGCCGGTTAAATAAAGGATTTAGACACTTTGTGAGCTTGCGGACCACACAGGGCTCCTAAAAAAGTGTGGAAGAGAAGGGACAGCAAAAAGCAGTGCCCACTGCGTCTAGCAGTCGAGAAAGAAAGGCCAAAGTTAAACCTTTTTTTCCCCCTTGGCCAGCTTTAGCAGTTAAGAAACCATACTATAAAAACAATGCCTTTGTCAGTGCTGTAGGTTATATTTCAGGGGAAGGAACTGGTAAAACCACGGCTGAGTATTCCTTGCCAAACAAAATCCTATGAAATCCATGGAGTCGCCATAAGACGACAGGCGACTTGAAGGCAGACACACTCCCCAGCCCAGGGGTTCCGAGGCGGGAACATACGAAGCCCTCCTCTTCACAATGCACGGGGGGGGGGGAGAAAGATGTTGTCAAAGTCCAACGAGCCCAGAAGGCATGTATGTGCCTGCAGTGACACTGAGGAAATGGGGGCTCTCCGGTCAAGGAAAGTAAGAGCCCCAAAAGTCGAGGATTCTGGATGTTCGAACGACCTCTATCTAAGCTTCAGCGGGCCCTGCAGCTTCTCCGGTGTGTCTCAGGGGCAGCGTTGCCTCCTCCACTGGAGATTCCTCACGCGCACCCCAAGGCTTACTACCTTTTCTGCACAACTCCCTCATTTTTATTTACTCATTTATTTATTTAGTAGGGTAGGGGAAAGCCAAAGCCGGGCGCACATTTCAATGGCATGAAGGGTCCCTCGCCCGACGCCTGCTCGTCTCTCAAGACCGCAGCCGAAAAGGCAAGGCGCGCGCAAGCAAGGGCGCGAGGGGCGCGCGCCGCAGGAACGCCGCTCCGGGAGGAGAAGCCGCGATTGGCCGCCACGCCCGGCGGAGGCCACGAGCTCTGGGCGCAGGATTCGGACGAGCTTGGACCGGGGGGGGGGTCGGGTTCCCCCCTCTGCCTGCGCCTCCCTTACTCTGCAGTGACTCAGGGAGATTCGCTCCTTTCCCAACTTTTCCCTGAGGTCACCCGGAAGCCGGAGAGGGAGAGACGCACAGAATTGCAGCGCACAGCCCTTGCGCTGGCTGGAAGGGAGCCCTTCCTCTCACAAGCATTCTTTCAAGCAAAATGGGAGGCAGGAGGAAAGCCAGGACTAACGCATTTTTAAGGGGGCGGTTAAGGGCCCAAGAGGTTGCGTTGGAAAGGTTTGAACCCCATGGTACCCGCGGATGCGGGGCCGCTCTTCCTTCGGCCACGGAGCTGGGGAGGGAAGGAGTCACGGGGGCGCAGCATCCAAGGAGGCGCTCTCCGCAGTGTGTGGAGTAGTTCACAGGGAGACTGGAGGGGGCTGAGGCAAACAGCGCGATCGGGAACTCGCTCCTTCAGGCTCGTCATTTCACAGAACTAACGGAAGAAGAGGAAACTGAAGCCCATCGTGGAGCTAAGCCTTCTCTCCCCGCCCACTGATCAGCTCAGGCGGCCGGTAAGCTCAGCACTCCCTCTCGTCTGCACAGTTCGATTGGGAGCGTGTTCCCCCGCTCTCGGCAGGGCCTACTTCCAAGTAAACGTGCCTCCGGATTGGACAGGAAGTGAACCACGTGGACATTGTCTTTCGGACGGTCAGAGTAATAAATGATTTAACGACCGCATTTTTAGGACTGTAAAACCACGTAAAAAAGTAAGAACCGAGCTTCGCTTCATAAAAGCCAAAAGTTCTCCCAAGAAAACGTTCTAAGTTGTTTCCCCGACGGCTCAGGTTCCGCTATGGGGAGACTGGACCGGGACTGGCAATATGACATTTGTTTTCGGTGGATCTGAAAGGCTATACGTACGCCCCCCCCCATGCCGATCGCGTAGAAGAAAGCGATGACAACATCGCCTCCTTATACTACTAAGGGCAGAAGTAGCCAACTACTTTGTGCCCCTCTTCTTTAAGCCTTTCTTGCCCCGTTTTCCCCGTCCCTGTGGGACCCGCCTGGTGAATCGGCCTTTAGGTTCTTGCCAGCGAGATCCCCCCCCCGCCCAGCTGATTGGAAAGGAGGAAGACTATGTGATCCAGTGGCCCTGTAAAGTTGAGACGGGAAAGACGTGGTCCTCCAGATGATGCTAAATTGCCACTCCCAGCACCCCTAGCACTGAAAGACAATGGTAAGGGACGATGGGCGCTACAGTCCAACCACATCTGAAGGGCCACATGGTCCCCTTCCCTGTTGGAAGAGAGGTTAACTGTACACCCACAAATTGCTGCGATCCACACTAAGTGATCCAGAGGTTAACTGTACACCCACAAATTGCTGCGATCCATCCTATGCACACTTAGCAGATGAAATCCTAATCCAGCGACAGAGATTTCCAAGTAAAATTCAGTGCCCTCCGCCTCCTTAAGCTGCCCATGCAAAAGGTTTCAAGAGCAGTCTTAAAGGGAGAAGAACAAGCAGAGGAGGAAGAAATGAGTTTCAATTGTAAATCGCCTTGGAAGCTGCTGGAGCTGAAAGGCAACCTAAACATAAATCAAAGTAAATTATTAAACAGATAAAGATCAGAACTGACTTTCTAGCAAGAGCTGTTGCTTTTCGCTCCGAGGCGGCAATATGGAATACGCCAGACCAATAGATTCTAAGCATGTTTGTTGCTGTGTACCTTCAAGTCGTTTCCGACTTACCGCGACTCTAAGACGAACCTATCACGGGATGTTCTGGGTCTGTGGCCATTTCCGCACTAGACTGTTATAGCGCTATTATTCCACTTGCAACATCCTATGGAATCCTATTAGTCCATTTGCAACATCCTATGGAATCCTGGGGTTTGCAGTTCCGGAGGGTCCACCTGGCCCCTCCCGAAACTGCAAACTCCAGGAGTCCATAGGATGTTGCAAGTGGAATAATAGCGTTATAACAGTCTAGTGTGGAAATGGCCTGAGAATGTGTGACGTGCCCAAGGCCGCCCGTTGAATTTCCAAGGCCGAGCGGGGAGTCGAACCCTGCTCTCCAGGGCCGTAGTCCAACGCCCAATCCAGCACCTCCCGGTGCTTCTCGAACTCCCTACGGACAGGCTGGGGCAGGGCTCGGGAAGGCAAAGGCCTCGTACCTCGGAGCCCTCGGTCCTGGACGCAGGCCTGACGCCCCCATGTTTACCACTAGTAAAAGTCGCGCATTGCCGGACGAGACTTCCTTCGAAACGAATGCGAACTGAAGGTTTCAGAGCGGAAGGAGCCGTTTGCCCTCGGTCTGAGTGCAAATCCAGGGTGGAGGCTTTTTTCTGAGCTACTGAACTCTCCCTTCGGCGATGAGGACGCAGCCTCTCAGATCAGCCCAGCGGCACAAAAGACCAGATTGGGAAAGAGGATCCCTATTTTCCTTTTCCGGCACTCCCGCGCAAAAACCAAGACGTCGCGAAAGAGAGACCCATTCCCTCCATTTCGTAACAGGGCCCCGGGGAAAAAGCCGAAGAGTTTGGATTTCGAACCAGGAAAGTCCCCAAACAGCGCAATCCTTCCGACGGCTACTAGTCCTGAGAATTACTGGTTTTTCACTCTCGGGCCAAAATGGGCGCTAGGGTCGGAGCCTCAGTCGTTTTAAACCAGAGCGTCCAGGTGTAACTGGAGTATTGGACGGGGACTCAGGCCAGATGGAAAAATAACACAAAAATAACAGAGGAACCTAAGTCCCTCCTTTTCTTTCTGATCTAGGTTGGAATAATCGACCTCGTCTGGGGTTCTGTTTCCATCCGCGGCCAACCAGGTGGTTCCAGAAGGCCCACAACCAGGACTATAGGAAACAATTCTCTTTTGCCTCAGGGGCACAGATCTTCTAAACACGGGCGTGCCATTCTGATTAAGCCATCACGGGCAGTTCTATAGATATTAATTCCCCTCTCCCCAGGGAGAATGTGTTGAAAAGTCTGCCATGACTCAACTAATGGCCACTACCATTAGTCATCCAGTGGCAGGGAATTCTACAGGCTCTTAGACTAGCACTGTTGCCCCTCCCGCTCGATTGCGCTCTTGACGGCAGTCTTCGGGATTGACGGTGTTTCCGACAACAACAAAAAACAGGATGATGATGATGATGATGATGACGATGATGATGATAATGAAAACTAAACGAGAAACCTGGACTTCAGTTGACACTCGTCGGGGTGGGCCGGGAGGTGGATAAAAGCAGGACTGGAGGCAGAGGAGGGGTTGTGGGGGTTGTACAGGTGCCGGTCGGTGCTAGGACCCGGCGGGATCCTCTCGGGGCGGACGGAGGGGCGGGGCCGAGGGGCCAAGGAGCCCGAGCTCCGAGAGAGCGACCACGAGTTGCCTGGCTGGGCTCGCGCGGAGGGGAGTGGGCGCGCGGGCGGGCGGGCGCGCGGGCGGGAGGGAGGGCGCGCACGATGACAGCGGCGGGAGCCGCGCGTCTTTCGCTCCGCGTCTGCCGAGGGAGAGCCCGGAGTCACTTCTAGGCTCCTGAAGCGCGTTTTTACGGGAAGACCTCCGCGCCGAGGGATCCCCGGGCAGCCCACCTGAGCGCCTTCCCTTCGGCCGTCTGTTGCAAAAGTTCTGGAACTGGGGCGGCTTACCTGCGCAGGAGAAAGAGGGGAGGCGGAAAGCGGCTTCCAGCCCAGTGCGGTGGTCGTCAGAGCCAGCCACCGGTCCTTCTCCTCCCGCCCGAGAAGAGAGCCTCGCTTGCCTTCCGGCTGGCCGAAGAAGCCCGGCCGCCCCCCTGCTGCTCCGGCGACCGCGGCCGCTGCCCCTCAGCTTCGCCGCCGCCGCCGCCGCCTCTTCCGCGTAAGGGGGACGATGCTCCCTCGTCTCGACGGCCGGGAAAGCGGTGGCGGCTGCCGCCCGAGGCGACCGCGCCGGGAAGCGCGCACGTGCTGAAGCGCCGACGGCTTGCCTTTTTTCGGGGGAGGGGGTGGCCTCCGGGGGCGCGAGCCATGGCCCCATTGGGTGAGCCCTCCGCACATGCTCTCTCGCTCCCCCTCCTCTCGGCCCCCCCGCCCCAGGGCTGCGTGCCGCTTTCCTTTCAAGCCGGCTGCTCTTGAGATGTGGCGCGTGGCGAGGGCGCTGCCCTGCTCGGGTTGCTAAGCCGGTCGCGCGCAGCTTCTGAGGCATGGAGCAGCCCAGCAGACTCTGCCAAGCGGAGCCGTTCCCCCACGCCAACGCCTCGCAGCAGGCCCAGAACTGCAGCTCCCAAGAGAGCCCTGTCTACCAAGATGGCACCCCGCTCTCCTGGAAGATCATCCTGACCATCATCTTGACCCTCATCACCTTGGCCACCATGCTGTCCAATGCTTTTGTCATTGCCACCGTCTGTCAGAGCCGCAAGCTCCACTCGCCCGCCAACTATCTCATCGCCTCTTTGGCGGTCACTGATCTCCTGGTGTCCATTTTGGTCATGCCCATCAGCACCATGTACACTGTGACCGGGAAGTGGACCTTGGGCCAGGTGGTCTGTGACATCTGGCTCTCTTCCGACATCACTTGTTGCACTGCTTCCATTCTCCACTTGTGTGTGATTGCCCTGGACAGGTACTGGGCCATCACTGATGCAGTGGAGTACTCAACCAAAAGAACTCCCAAGAGGGCGGCTGTCATGATTGCCCTGGTATGGGTCTTCTCTATCTCCATCTCCATGCCCCCTTTCTTCTGGCGCCAGTCCAAAGCTGAAGAGATGGCTGACTGCGTGGTGAACACCGACCACATCTTGTACACTGTCTACTCCACGGGGGGCGCCTTCTACTTGCCTACCTTGCTGCTGATCATCCTCTATGGGAGGATCTACGTGGAAGCCAGATCTAGAATTCTGAAACAGACACCAAAGAACACAGGCAAAAGGTTAACCCGAGCTCACTTGATAACAGATTCCCCAGGGTCGACTTCCTCGGTCACTTCCATAAACTGCAAGGCCTCCGAAGCTTCCAGTGAAACGGGGTCTCCCGTGTATATGAACCAGGTCAAAGTGAAGGTGTCAGATGCCTTGCTGGAAAGAAAGAAGCTGACAGCGGCCAGAGAGCGGAAAGCTACCAAGACTTTGGGGATTATTTTAGGAGCCTTCATTGTGTGCTGGCTGCCCTTCTTCATCATCACCTTGGTGTTGTCTATTTGTAAAGACGCTTGCTGGTTCCACATGGCCATCTCTGACTTTTTCACGTGGTTGGGATACCTTAACTCTTTGATCAACCCCATCATCTACACCATGTCCAATGAAGACTTCAAGCAGGCCTTTCACAAGTTGGTACAGTTTCGATGCACAAGCTGAATTTTGAAGGCAGTTAAGGGTTAATTCTCCAGGGCAGGAGGTTTGAATGCATTTTGTGTGTCTGGTTCTGCAGGTAGGTGGATCATTCTTACCCATGTTACTGTCTCTCTGAAAAGCGATGTCTGGAATGGCAAAATGGAGTTCAGTGCAGGGGAGAAGCATGAAAATGTAGTGTAGCTTCTCCTTCAGTGTGGAAGTAGCGATAAAGCCTCTGAGCCTTGGTTAGAGATGCTGACACCACTTAAATGCACCCCAGTTAACTACCATTGCTGAAGGAAGTAGTTTGGGCCATAAAAAGATCATTTCTCCTGGATTGGTAGAGCCATTGTGATAGGAGTTTGAGAGCTCTGGACAACTTCCTTGGAGACACCTCCACCCAGCGTGACTTGAACTAAAAGTTTGTCATCTGGTCTCCTCTGCCAGGAGATTGTTGCCTCTCAGCCATCTGTGTTTGAAAGCCCTTTGCCAATGTTTCACTCCTTTTTTCCTGCTAGCTTGCTTATTTAAAGACTATGCAGAGTGAACTGTAAGTGAATTGTGCATGCTGCTCAAAACCTTAGTAATCATACAGAGCAGAGAGACCTGGAAGAATTGGCTCTGGTAGTCTAACAAAGCTAAGCGCTCCCTTACTCGCTTATAGTTTAAAAGGCTTGAGGAATGGTGAGGAAGTGAATCAAATACAGAAGAGCCCAGCATGAGAAAAGCAACTCATTCTTATCTGTGGTTTTTGTACTGGTGTTGTCATTCTTTCTGTTTAACAACTTGTCAAATTGTAACCAAGAAATCAAATAGTGTGTATGTGTATATGTTTGTGTGAGTGCATGCATGTTGGCCTGCACACTTGAGTGCCAAAGCCTGCAGGCAGCTTTGTTTTCATTTTTATTTTTTTCTTAGTGCCTGTATGTTCCTAACATCTTGCGGATGAGTCACACACAAAGCTTCTGTTAATTCACATATTAATATTAATACACAGAGATCAGTTAACACCAATCCTTTCTTTCTTAAAACTGCCTTCGCACACTAGCCTAACACTGTTAGTCTGTCTTGGGGGGGGGAAGTCTCGTATTTATTCCTTATGTTGAGGCTCATTATTTCTTAAAATAAATAAATAAAATAAAAAAGCCTTCCCACCCCAGCGGAAAGCAGTTTTCCATTACTCTGGTTTTATAAGCATATTCTTTCCACTTCAGATATCCGTGTCATATTAGGCACCTTAAGGGACTTGCTCTCTTTTCCAGAAATACTTCTGCAGCACTCTCTAGTTAAGAACATTTATGTACAGTTTAAAATTCCTTCATCATTGCTACCTATTCCCCTCACAGCCCTACCTCAATTATTTCTGAAATCCTTGACAAACTGGAGGAAGAAGTTTAACCACATAGCATATCCACATTTTTTCACCTGAGTAAAGCAATAAGAAAAACTAGCCCTGCCAGCTTCAGTACTTAGAAGATTGTAAAGTTTCCCTTTTATCTGCTGTGGTGCAAAAGATTGGATTTGTACAGTGCTCACTGATTTCAACAAGCAAGGTATTTAGAAGAGCCTTTTACATCCTTCCTGTATTATGTAATTCATGCAGGGGAGTTTACTGACTTCACACATCCCCAGTTTTCAAGTTAGTGAACTTATTAAAGTAGCTTTTATTATGTAGCAGGGTGTGAACCCAAAGCCCTCTGAAATAAATATGTCCCTTCTGCCCCTGACCCCCGCTTTGGTTCTGCCCATAGCTAAATGATGACCATACTTGCTTTTTACACAGTGTTGGTCATAAAAACTTGAAAGGTTTTGACTAGAATGTTATGGTTTGTCAGAGCACTGTGTGTTGTTTGTTTCCATCATGCGCAAGACCAGAAATATTTTGCTTTGCCTATGTGTGAAGATTAGACAGTAAACCCAAATAAGACTTCTTCTGTGTCTGCTTTTACTTTTATATGCGGACACTGTTTGGAAACAGATAATCACTATTTGGAATGCTGCCCTTTAATCACATTCCAAAATGTGCTAGTTAACTGAAAGCCCTAATTGCAGAACTTGTCTAGTGAGCAATTGGATGAGCGTGTGTGGAAAGGTGACCTTCTATGACCAAGGTGTTGAGAGTTGTTCCAGAGATAAAGGACTCCACCTGTCTGAAAGCACAGTCTTTATTCTGTCCCATTTAATGTCAAAACAAGTGGTAGCTGGTGGAACCCTGTGTTAGTGAACTGGAGTATCTACTCAACATTTTCATCCGGACTTTAAGAAGCTATCCAAGATGCTAAGAGTATTTTGGGGCTACACTATACAGATAGCTCATTTCAAATGTAGACTGGAAGCTGAAAGGGATTCATCTCTCCTCTGACATGGAAACTGCCAGCCACCATTGTGTTGGAAGAACTACCTGGAGAAGGCTACTCCTGCAGTCCTCTGCTATTCTACATGAATGAAATTTCACTGCCATTGCCCCATAGAAACAGGACTTTAAAACATGGTAGGTTCTTTACAGAGTATTGTAAGACACCCCCAGAACCAAACAGATCCCTGCCCCAAGGGGCGTGAAGTCTAAATGCTGACAGGGACAAGGATAATAGTCAGAGGGAAGGGAGGAGAAAGCAAAGGACAACATGGAATAAATGCAAAGAGATGCTATAACTTGTACTCCCCCTTCAATGTTCAACTAAAATGCAGTTGAGATTGGGCTGGATTTTCAGTGACACTTCAATTCAGCTCTTTAAAAAGACACACCATTCATCTGAGTTGGAAAAGAAATGGGGAACAAATACTGTATTGGTTTGGCAAGCACCTTTCTGTATTTCTGATTTTTGTGGTGTGCGTACAAAGTTCCGATGTTTGTGTCTGTGTATTATAATGTTTGGAATTAATTCCCTTCCTGTTTTTTAATTGAAAGAGTTGCTAATCTCATTCTGAAGAGCCAGAAGTATAAAACTTTGCACTTGAATGAACCATGCATGAAACAGTTCAACTACTCCAGGTTGGCTGTTTGTGAAAAGCAGAAAGTTGTTCAAGAAATATATATATATATATGCACACATACATACATACATACATACATATATATTTCTATTTTAAAAATAGTAGATCTGGGTACTGTAACAATGAGATCTAGAATTCAGTCAAACGTTTCACATACATGGCTGGGTCTAACAGGGAATGAATTGCTTATCTCATAAGAATTGGTATTGTTTGCACTACTACAGCCTCCTTCATAAGTGAAGCACCTTGTGCTCCTGCTTTGGGAACACAGGAGGAGAGACATGAAAGTCTTTTCCCTACATCTTAATGAATTAGGAATAAAAAAACAGCCATTTGATGTCGTGACTGTATAGCTTAGATCTTATCTGTATCACTGTTACCTCATCAAGCACTAAGGAATCTAAAATTATCTGAAACACTGACTGTTTACTGTTGTGATCCCACAGGACACTGGAAGAGTGGGGTTTTTCCTACTATGTCATCTGCAAAATAAATGCTTAATTTGAATCTGGAGAAAAACTGATGCTACTGAAGATTTATCCTACTTCATTATATATTTTTACTCATTATTTTTCTAAGATTGGATAGATAATCTCTACGTAATAAGCCCAGCAGTCAAAATTAAAAATTCAGAATATGTTCATTTGCTTTGATAGGATTGCATTGTGAGTGTCCATCCTAACTGTAACAGAAAATCAAACAATAAAAAAGCTTTACTGTGTTCTGAAAAGCATTTGATATAAATTGTTTTACTAATGATGTGACTACTTAATGGTTTTCCAGAGGCACCATATTGTCTTTTACAGGCAAGACTTAGTTGATGGTGAGTCACTAGAAACCAGTGGTTAATCATGACTGAAATTACCAGCTGCAGTCGGCAACCAGATTGCTGAGCAAAACAACAGAGTCTTATGGCACCTTATTTATTTGGTTATATTTCTACCCTACTTCTCTTACATTGTGGAACTCATGGCAGCAGATATGAGGTTTGGTCTCCAGTTCAGGCACTTATCAGACACAAATCTGCTTAGTTTCAGCAATGTGGTTGAACAGGCCCTGACCCCAATGCCTCCTTACTCATCTCCTTTTTGAGAAGACTTAATTACAAGACTTATTTTAATTCAGTTTGAAGTATAGTTAGATAGCTAAGACTAAACGGTAAAAAGAGTAGTTTATTGTGGTTCCGTTTAAAAGGATCAACTTAATAATGCACAGGTAGATAGAGAACATACCCTCCATTTGGCTCAAAATAGTTACTTGACTTTTGGTAGATTGACAGTTATGGCCAAGATCCTATATTTATTTGACATAGCACCAGTATACACCAGTGCAGTTAGAATGAAACCAACAGAGACCATGGTCTAGACTAGAGTTAGACTGTGGTCTAGATGTCAATTAGCTCACCACCCACTAAGTGAAAAGTGAGGAAAGTGCACGCTCTCTCTTTCTCTCTCTCTCTCTGCTTGTGAGATGACTGTGCAAACTTGGGAGAGCACAACTTCGTACACAACTATTATTAAGTTAGCATTGTGTCCCAAGAAGATTCCATTGTATGAGAATGATTTTCTTTTTACTAAAGTTTCACTCATTGAAATAACAGGCTTTGCTTAGACACGAGAATACTTTATGCAATATTGATTGATGTGTGCACTCAAAATTCCTGTTAACTGCTTTTGGAGTAACGGTTTAGAAAGCAGAAGGACTGGAAATCCTCTTAATGTTGTGAATGCTGACAATGTGTTCAGAGTTCGGATTGTGGCATTCTAAGTATTTAAAGAGCATTTCCTACCTTATAATTTTTTAGTGTAAGACAGTAAGTTCCACTGAAGCGATATTATTTTTAAAGAATGATTAAAGAACCTAGTCTGGGGACTATAAATGCTGTACATAGAAAAGAAACAGCACCTGTATCTATTTTCTCCACCTTGATCTCCACATGTTGGCAATCTATTGGGAACAGTGCTCATATGGATAACAGGTTGTATGCATGTAGGTTGTTATTTATAACCTGAAAAAAATAGGGACTCTGATTGCCAGGGGAGAGTACTTGCATACATAATGCAGAAGATCAGTTTACAGAGGAACAGTCAGTATGTGGACGTCAGATGGGTGCAGTGTGTGAACTTCTTGTTCTGTGTAACCCTGGATTTCCCCTCTGTAAAGATTTTAACTCCTTCTGTATGGGAACCTACAAATGTAAATTTGAGGGAAGTGTCCTTTAAGTGATTATTAATTTCTAAAATTCTTTTTCACGGCAAGGATTTATATATATTCTGAACTGTGAGATTAATACTTAATGCCAAGGATCCAAAGCTATTTAAAACATATTTCTGGGTTTCCATCATGAAGATTTGTGATAACCAGAGAACTGCTGCTACCTTAATGTTGTTCATGGAGAAGCTTTTGGTTAGTGTCACCCTGATACAGAGGTTTCCTGCATATTCAGATGTATAGCTATTAACACCTTGAATACTCCTCTATGCTGTTCTGTGTGTGTGCGTGCTCCTTTGTCTGTTCACTAATGGCAACCCTATGGATTTCATAGGGTTTTTAAAGGCAAGAAATACTCTGAGGTGGTTTTGCCAGTTCCTTCCTCTAAAGTATAGCCCATAGCACCAGGTGTTTATTAGTGGTCTCCCATCCAAGTACTAACCCTGATGACCCTGCTTAGCTTTCAAGATCAGACTGGATCTGGTGCCTTTATGGTATCTAGGCCCTCATACTCCTCTAGACCACCCACATCTAGGTCTCTGCACACCGATAAAAGTTAAAATTACATGCTTCTTTCAAGATAAACCGTAATATATAAAACCAATCTATAAGGAATATATTTCAAAGTTCACTTTTTAGACTCCATTTAACAATTGTAGAACATTTATTCCAAAATATGGATTTTTTTTTCTGATAGGAATAATAGATATTCATTAAGACAATAAAAGTGCGTGGAGGATACGCTGAAATCAACCGTGTTAATTTCATTTCCAAAGTTTTTATTTATTTTTTGGTCAGTGTTGGGCTAGGTTCTGTATTGTTTGCTGAGACCAGCATAGTCTATAGTCTTAAAAAAAAAAGAGTATAACTTTTTCAAGAGGAAGCTGTACAGCTTGTGTCTTGTCTCTTCATTTAGGCAAAATGTCTTGTCCCCAGCTGCATGCTGATGCTGGCAATGCTGTCTTGGAATCATATAAATGCAATGGCTTTGCTGCTCATGTTTGGAAGAATACTGTTTCAGGCTGTTTAAACGCATTCAGTAATTTCTCATTTGTTTTAAATGTCTGTGCCTTGGCAAAGGGAGGTAAAAGGTGTCAGTCTTTTGCAAGGGCTAGCACAAAGCTTGTCTCAGTTGTGAACTAGTCTATCATATGTTTTTGATCTAGATGATTTTATTGTGCTTATCACTTATCGCTCATTGTATATTGTATCTGAGCATTGTGCGTAGTCTGAGATGCTCATATGCAACAACCAACAGGGCTGCTTTTGAGTAAAAGAGGGAATTCTGGTAGATGAAGCTTGTCTGACTTTTACAACACAATAGCATGGCAAAATAGAAATAACCTCATCTGTGTAAACTTTAAAGATTCATAAGCACAGTCTTCTGATGCCCTGGATCTCCTAGTAGTGCAACAGGTTTATGAAATACTGCTTGCACTAGTTTCTGGGAGAAACAGCAGAAGCAAATGATGCAGAATGCTTTGCTCATCAGAGTCCTACACGTAGTTACCCCCGTAGATCAATATCTGGTTCTTCACTTCTCTGTCTGTTGCTTTTCTAGTGTATCTTTTGTTGAATTAGAACATATTTTGTCTTAAATAAGCATTTTTTTTTTTTAAAAATTCACAGTTTGAGAGATGATGTAAATAGGATGTAAAGAAAAATAAGAATATGCATGAGATGAGATGCATCATCAGCTGCGATAGAGGAATCCTACCAGGAAACAGTGTCTCCTCCCCCCACACCAAGTCTGAAGCATATGTTTGAAGAATTTTTGAGTGCATTTGCTGGCAAAAATACTGCAATATATATGCTGCAATCATAGCTAGAAGAGGTGGAGAAAATTCTTTGGGAAAATAACAGTGAAACTTTTAACTAGTGGTATCTGGATATTGGGGGCACTGCAGAGACAAACTGTGCAGCACTGCAGTACAATGGATAGAGGTGCTGGTACTCATCATAGGAACATAGGAAGTCTCCGTACACCAAGCTGGATCATTGGTCCATCTATCTTCGCTGATCAGGAAGGAGCCTTCAGGCACCACCCCAATCCTACCGGGCAATGTTGGTAACTGAAATTAGGATCCTGAGCAGGTAGACTATACATGCTGGCATTCAGCTATGCAGCCCTCCCCCAGTCTTGAATAAGTCAATTTTTTTCTTTTAGGACTGGAGAAAGCAAAAGTAGGAGCCCATTTGGCATCTGCTTTTGCTTCATTGTGGTGTGAAGTGGATGTCAGCTGTGCTTCTTTGAGCACTACAAGTAGAAAAGGGGAAGGAAGATGTCTGCATGGTTTATGCTTTCCCTTTCCTTCTCTTTGTGAAGGATGACCTAGATCACAGCCCCAGTCAGCCTTACAGAGAAAGAAAGAGATGTCTCCAACAAACTGAGAAAGGCTGCTAAGGCTGCTGTCCATGTAGCTTAAGAGTAAGTCTCATCTGGTTTAGCTAGACTTACTCAGTAGGGCTTTAACTTTCGTGAAAATTTGGCAGACTGATTTTCATTGTGTTTCTCAGAATCCCATCCCTGCTCCCCGTCCTATCCAAGTCCTGCATTTGTCTGTGAGACCCCCACTCTTTCTTCAGGAAGATTTATGTAGATTTTATAATGCATTTTTCTTGTGTGTGTATTTCCCCCCAATGATGAAGGCATGTTTGTGTAGTCCTCCCCAATATATACTATTAGCATTTGTGCACATTTACCTGCTGAGAATTTGATAAGAAAGAAAGAGGGAAGGAAGAAAGTGAATTTGAGGCTAGTGGTTGCTTCAAGAGTGTATGAAACCAAAATATACAATACTGCTTTTGTTAATGGCTTCATAGGCCACAAATTGAATACATTCATTTTTAAAAAAATTTAGGAATGCAAATTTGTTTACCATTCATTTGCTCCAAAATTCTATGCATTCTGAAAAGTCCCATTAAAAACCCAAATAATAATTGCTGCTACTGCCCACCTGCTCATTTCCAAGTGGAATAATCTCTTCCATTTTCCTTGTCAAAATGAAAGGAAGCTGCATAGCACTGGTGATTGGTACTTAATGTTAAATTTGTCACTTCATTTCATATTATTTCTGTTCAATCAAGAGCAGGTTAAAGTTGCAACTAGAGCTCGGAGATGCATCATCTAATATGGAGAGAGTGAGTGAGAGCGAGAAAGAGGTCCTTGGCTATGCTTTACAGAAGAAGAGACTACAGAAACTGCAAATGTCTAATAAGGATTTCCTATTTTTTCATTAGAGTGTGATTAAATAAATGTAGGCAGATAAGCCTAGCCCATATTCCTAGCGGGAGTATACTTTATAATGTGGGTTCATTTCAGGTTTGAGAGATCTACTTTGTTTATTGTTATTTTGCTTACTTGCACCTGAAATTGAACCTTACCTGAAATCAACCAACTGTGAGCAAATGTTGCATAATGACCCAGGTGGGTCAGACATACAGTACACCAAAATGTAAGGGATGATTTTTTTCCATACAAAACCAAACTCAGTTATTTCATATAAAAATCCATCTTCTTGTTTCCATCCAAGTTGTTTTCACCTTTCTAAATTTCAGAGAGAGAGAGTTTTTAGTACAGCTTAATTAAACAGATGTCAGAAACATTTATCAAACTACTGCAAGACATTGATATCGAACTACATTTTGCATTCCTCTGTTTAAAAGCATGGCTATTGTCACATTAGCTATGCAACTTCACCTCAGTTTCATCCACTCAGTCCTCATCTCTATGCTCATAAGCAGAGGACAGTAGTCAACCAGCTGAGCCAGAGAGAGGTGTTGAGAAAGTAGACAGAAATACTTTACTGTCTTTTTAAGGATATACAAAGCAGTATAAGTATAAAGTATAAAAAGATAAGTATATAAATAGACTGGTATGAAATACCACTGAAGGAGTATATGCAATACCACTGAAATAGTATAGTTTATTTGTTTAGTCAGACTGAAGACATAATAAAGATGGACCAGATAATTTAGACTAGGTAAACCAGCTGAATAAGAAGCTCTGGGCTACAAGTCAACAAACGAAAGCAGCTGTTGATGGTGACTCCGTGCCTATTTATCAGAGGAACAAGCTTTCAGATGATTATTTTTGTGTCTTTCCAATAGGTTGTAAGTCCATATCACCCACCAGCCTGTCTGTGTTTGTAGCACTATTGAAGGAAAAGGAGAGAAGAAGTTTATTGAGCTTTAAAAAATACAACACTTTTGACACCACTGGGTCTCAGTGTAGACACCGGGATAAAATGCAAGCTTTCTAGTTTAATGTAGTGGTTTGAGTGTTGGACTAAGGCTCTGTGAGACCAGGGTTCACATCCATGCTTGTCCATGGAAATACATTGGGTAACCTTGGAGAAGTCAGACATCTCAGCAAAGAGGAAGTCAGACGTCTCAGTAAAGAGGAAGGCAGTGGTAAACTCCTTTTATAGAAATCTTGCTGAAAAATCCTCATGATAGGAGGATCACCATAAATCAGAAATGACTTGAAAGTGCATTAGCTCCACTACAACAATATATCTAAATTTATCTTAATACTGGTTCTCAAGGTCTAATAACAATTTTTGATTTAAAAATTCAGGTAGTAGTAGTGGATGTGATGCTGGTGGAGGATATCTCAGAGACAATGGCAGTGCTGAATCCTTCTATGTTGAAAAACCTATGATGAGGCAATCAAAAACGAAACAAGAGATAGTGCCAGAAGACAAGACTCCCAGGTCAGAAGGCACTCAGTGAGCTACCAAAGAAAAGCAGACAACAAGTATGAGTAACACTGGCTAATGAAGTAATGACTCAAGCTGAAAGGATGTTCAGTTGCTGCTGTGTTCAGAGGCGAAAGGAAAGTCCAAAGCTACACAACACATATTTCAGGAACATGGAATGTGGGAATCATGAATCAAGGGAAGTTAGAGATTGTAAAACAAGAAATGGAATATAGAAATATTGCAATACTTAAAGTGAGCAAGTTTAAGTGGACAGGAATGGGATAGTTTCAGTTAGATAATTGCACATAGATGTTCATTTCCTGAGTAAAACAAAGAAGAAATCGGCTGGCATTAATAGTGAGGAGTGACATAGCAAAAACAGTCAAGGGATATAATGCAAAGTCTGACCAAATAATATCTTGAAGACTTTAGGGAAAACCCATCAATATAACTGTAATCTAAGTTTATGCTCCAATTACAAATGCAGAAGAGGAGGAAACTGAAAGATACCAGGCAGATACTGAAGTACATCTTTGTCTTTAATATTTCCCCCATTAAATGATGTTTCATCTTCAAAACTTCTTTGCTTTGCTTCCATAACCTCTTTGCTTTATCCCAAGCCCACTGCACATGATGAAAGGTACCATTGGTATGTTCACATTTCCAGCATTTCAATGAACTACTTTAATGCATTTTTGATAATTTCACTGAAGTTAAATACCACCTAGACATCATTTTATTAAACAAAAATTCTTTGAAATCATAACTCAAAGTAATTTTCAAACCTTTTGATCACATCCTTTCACTTTCCTACATAAAAAATTGTTCTTCCTCTAGCTCCCACTTTACCAACATTTTATACAATTTAACTGTTATGTGCTTGTCCATCCCTGTAGTTTTAAAGATAACTTTAAAAATTTTAAAAATTTGATTTGCACCATTAAGCCCAATTGACCAGGAGCCAGAAGAACTCTGAACTGAAGCCGGATAAGATCTGTAGACAAAACGAAAGAAATGCCCCATTGGTTGACAGATTAAATTCTTCCAGCAGTTAAGGATAGATGAGAAGCAAAAGTAAATGGAGACAGAAATAGGATCAAAACCATGAATACAACTCTTTAGCGATTTGTGTGCATGAAGAAAGAGAACTATAGTAACACTTAATGCAGAGAAATAGAAGAGGACAACAAAAAAGGTAGAGCAAAAGACCTTTTCCACAAGATCTAAGAAATTAAAGAGAAATATACAGGAAGAGTGGGAATGCTATATGACCAGCAGGTGAACACATTGCATGATCAAGTGGAAACAGATGATGGAAACAATAAACTGAAGAGCTTTATAAGAGAGATGAAAGGATGACAAATTCATTCAAGGAAGAACCATTTGAGATAAATCCACAATTTTAGAAAATGAAATGGAAGTTACACTCAAAGCAATTGGGAGAAATAAATCACAGGAACAGATGGCATATCAATAGAGTGGTTTGAAGCAAAAGAGACAGAATCCACTCAAATTCTAACTAAACTCTGTCCAAATAAGGAAGCCAAAAGAATGGCCCATAGGTTAGAAACACTCATATACATTCCAGTCCCCACGGAAGGGGATATCAGGGATTGCAATAACCACTGGACCATTGAATTAATCTCCCAGACAAGCAAAGTGATGTTCAAAATTCTACAACAAAAACTTTTACCGTACACGAAGCAAGAAATGCCAGATGTCCAACTTAGTTCAGAAGAGGAAGAAAATCAGCCTGTGCTTTACAGATGATAGCAAGGCTTTGATCGTGTACACCATGAAAAACTGTGGATTGCTCTTAAAGAAATGGATTTACCACAATATTACAACATCGTAAAGCATAACCTTCACTGAGGACAAAAAATCATTGCTAGGACAGAAAATGGAGAAACAGAATGGTTTCCAGTTGGTGAGGGGAGCAGGCAAGGCTGCATTTTATTATCCTGTCTGTTTAGCTTGTCTGCAGAACATATCATACACAAAGGTGGATTAGACTCTGAGGACAGAGATGTGAAAACTGATGGAAGGAACATTAACAATTTAAAATATGCAAATGATACCATACAAGCAGAAAATAGAAAAGACTTGGAATAACTACTGAGGAATTTTGAGAAAGAAAGGGCAAAGGCAGGTTTACGGTTGAGGATTAAGAAAACAAAAATATAATAACCACAGATGATTTACTTAACTGTAAAGTAGGGATGGGCCAACCGAATCCTCAAATTCTGGGTAAGGATTCGAGATTCCTGAATCCAAATCCCTGTGCCAAAATAGGCAAACAGAATCTTTCAAATCCACCAACTAAATAGATTGTTGGAGACTGGGACGCCTGAAAACCGAGGAAACTGGGATGCCTGAAAACCAGAGCGACCAGGATACCTGAAAACCTGGGAGACCAGGATGCCTGAAACCTGGGAGACCGGGACGCCTGAAAACCTGGGAGACCATACATACAAGGGAAGATAGTAAGTAGGTGAGGTTTTCCCTTGGAGTAATAATGACCTTTGCTAACAATTTCACAGATTACACTTAGGCTTGTATTCTAAGATATTTAAATCGAACATTTCATATTTAAGTTCAGTACTTGACTGGAAGCTACAGGCTTGAGATTTCAAAGACAGCTGAAACATTCCTTTGCATAGCTCCCCTGCAAACCTCTTTCAGACATAATTCTGGGATTTGGAATTTTACCAGGTGTCACAGCCTTCTCTGCCAAAGTGTACTGGTGCATCATCAAACTACAAACCCCAGGATGCTGGAAGGAGCTATGCAAAGAAAAGCCAGTTTTGACCTGGATTATCTCTCTATTGTAGTATGTGGCCCTGTTTACACAGGTAGGAAAATGGGGATTAATCCACATTTTCCTGCCTTTGTAGAAAGGGCCTTCATGTCATTTTCAATCTGGGGAGATCCTGAGGCGCAACTATGACAATTGTCTGGCCAGATTTCTTCAGAGGGAGGTTTGCCTTTGCCTAGGCTTTTGCTAAGGTTGAGAGAGTGTGTCATGCCCAAGATTATCCTTCTTTCTCTTGGTTTTTAAACTCTTTTTTAAAAAAGGATTAGAAAGATTCGAGATTCGTGAGATTCGTGGATTCCCAGAACCTTCCAGGGATTCGGACCTGGATTCGGACAATTCTGGATTCATCCCATCCCTACTGTAAAGCAGATAATGAAGACATTGAGATAGTGAAAGGTTTCCTATACCTTTCCTCAGTCATTATTCAGGATGGAGAGTACAGTTCTGTCATTTTTGTGGATTTGATTATTTGCGGTACCCGCTGGCCTTCCCCCTGTTCAGAGCTGGCAGCAGGCAAGAGAAGGAAGGGAGAGAAGATCTCCCCCAAATGCTCTCCTGCCACTGCTGCCTGCTTGGTTATGTGGGTGGGGGCTAGTGGGGGCAGTGAGAAAGCCAAGGGGGAACTTCTTTCCCCGCCAGCTCTCTCCTGCACCCTCTCACCCACAGGATTGCGATTGTGAGGCCCCGTGGTTATTTGCATTTTTTTCACTTTCGCAGGTGGTCTTTTTCCTTATCCCCTGTGAATGTGGAGGGCCTATTGTACAATCGGGAAATGAGAAGAAGACTAGGCTTTGGAAAGGCAACTATGAAGGAGCTAGACAAGATTTCAAGTGTAAAGATACATCATTGAATCCCAAAGTCAGGATTGTTCATGGCATTGTTATTTCCAGTTTCTATGTATGGATGTGAAAGCTGGAGAATAAAGTAAGTTGAAAGGAAAAGAATCAACTCATTTGCAATACGATGCTGGAGAATAGTGTTACCCTAAAAGTTGCTGGATATTGGGGTTCACCCATAATGCCACTGTCTCATTAGAATTTGGGGAAGTTATAGCTCAAAGAAGGCCTGTGAGAGGAGGGCAACAGCAGGATCTTTTCACCTACATATACCAGTACTAACTGCAGAGAAGCTCCATTTAAAAATAAGCAAGATATTTTATTTGGGATCGACAAAGAAATAGGAAAGCAGACACCCAAAGAACTGTACAAGGCTGCCAGAAAGTGAGGCATGAAAGGTTGGATAGAGAGAGAAATTGGGGGAAGAGGGTGATAGTTACCAATCCTGGGGAAGAAGGATGAAGCAAAGAGGATAAGGTGGCATCTGAGGGTAACATGGATGAACAATGGTCTGGACGTCCAACATGCTACCAGTTGCTGTGGCCAAAGTTAGAGTTTATATACCCTTTTTCCTATTCTGACAAAGCCTTTGTCATACTGAGCCAATTTCCAGCTCCCCAAGACTTTCTGCCCTTGAATAGGAGCAGGAAATTCCTCAGATTTCATCAATGCTGCCACCGTACACTGCAATAAATCCCAATCTAGCAGCACAGTGGGACATTGCAAGGAAGCTGTCAGTCTCTAAGCTTAGAGATTCCTTTCCTCCTTCCACCAGCCTGGGAAAGAGTGATTCTATCTATGCGTACAACCAAGATACATGGAAATAGGAGAGTTGAGAGTTTTCGAAACAGGAAAATGTTTATTCTAAGAACAGGGAATATACATAACAGAGATACCACTTACATGAGGGCTTCTTCCCCCAGGTCCACTTAGTAGTTATGAGTTACAGCTAGTCTATGTCATTCCAGCCACAGTACTAAAAATAAACAGAAATACCCTAGTGTGTCTAACTAATTAATATTCTAGTTACTCACATTGAGGATCACAGGTTTAGATGTTATTTTTGGAGAGGGCCAGGAGGCAGACTTGCCTGCCTCTCCTGGTGTCCCTCACTCTCCTCATGGTCTTTTCCTAAGCTTCTAGAAGTTTCTCTCCTCTCTGCCCCCTGATTGGCCAACTGTATCATGTGACCTATCTCTAGCAGTCCATTAACCCTCTGTAGGCGTGAGGGCAAATTATCTCCCTTAAGCTTTGTTGTCTAGATAATGGGGAAACCCCATCATCACAGCCTTAAAACTCACAAAGGGACTTGCCAAAGGTTCAGGAATAAGTGATTGCTTTGACACTGGAGTGACAAAATTTATGAGAGTCATGATAACCTCTTGAAGTCAGGACTTGTAGGAGGTGTAGGAAAATTTCCTGTAGGGCAGTGGTTCTAAACCTGTGGGTCCCCAGATGTTTTTGGACTTCAGCTCCCAGAAGCCCTGAGGATTAACCATAGTGGCTGGGGCTTCTGGGAGCTGAAGTCCACAAACATCTGGGGACCCCCAGGTTGAGAACCACTGCTGTACGGTAAGATCAAAAGGGATGGTCTCTGATTTTCTTATCTGGGCCCATTCGGAAATGCAAAGATCTGAGATCAGTGAAGAGATTAGCTTGAACCTCTTTTATGCTAAGGGTTTTCTGCCTAATCCCCTTTCAATTTATGACCTGACCATGTCTCCGTTCAGCTTGATCTTTTCTGATCAGTGTGCCTTCTATTTATGTATTTCCAGCCATATGAAAAAGCACATCCCACAGGATCTGATGCAAGGTAATGTAACAATAGTTTCACAGATATCCTGGACTGCCCAAAAACAAATAAATGGGTCCTAGAGCAAATCAAGCCTGAACTGTCTTCCAGGATGACTAAACTGATACTGTCAGACTTTGGACACATCATGAGAAGATACGATTCAGTGGAAAAGATGTTAGGGGAGCTAGGAGGTAGAGGGAAAAGAGGAATAACACATCACACATGAATAGACTGGATCAAGGAATCGATGGCCCTGAGTCTGCTTGACCTGAGCAGGGCTGTTCATGACAGGGATTTGGAGGTCATCTTAAGCTGAAATTGACTTGTCAACAGTTAACAAATCTTTTAGACCATTTCCGCACTACACTGTTATGCTGCTATATTATTCCACTTTCAACGTCCTATTGAATCCTGAGATTTGCTGTTTAGGGAGAGCTATTTAGAATTCTCAGCTAGAGAGCTCTTTGGCCTCTGTAAACTACAAATTCCAGAATTCCACAGCATGTTGAAAATGAAATAATAGCGCTATAACAGTGTCGTGCAGAAATGGCCCAAGTTTCAAATTAAACTTATTAAATTGTCTATGTATAATGGTTATCCACACAGCAATCTTTTCCCCAAACAATTTTCATCTTCCATAGCTATGTGTGGTGGGCTGTCATGTTAAGGAAGCTGGGGTCCATAAAATGGGATTGGGGTCCATATGATGGGATATTTTATAAACTGCTTCCACCATTCTCTCCTCCTACCCATTAATTACCTGTGCTATTGTTAATACAACTTTACAGCATTATGAAATGTGGCTCCTCTGCATCATAATCCAAAGACAAGCTGTTTTTCATCATGATACTTCAGTCATGTAATCCATCCATAATTATTCCTCTAATGTCCATTGAAATACATTATGATGGCACTCTGTGATTATATCCACATTAAGTAAATTAATATGTCTTGTCAATATGCCAAACAGTAACAATCAGTTTTTGCTTTGGAGCAGATTCTGCATGGGGCAGTCATGCAAATCTTGCATAATAAAATATGTGTAATTAAAAGTAGATTCAAATTAATACAAAAACATTTTAAATCTGACAGGCATTTCTAATGGCTAGATATTAAACATGCTTTCTAGAAGATAACTTCCATGGATGTTTACTTCCAAGTGGTTAAACTCAAGATGTGGGTGCCAATACAAATGCCACTTACTTCAGACAAATCAAATAAAGGGATCAATCCTACAGAGTTAAATATCTTGAAGCCCCATTGATTTCAATGGGAGGGCTAAGGACATCCTTTGTTCTCAGTTGAAATCAATGGGACTTAAAAGTACTTGGAATAAATACTTTACTTTTCCATCATTCTCAAGTCCATGAATCAGCTTCTGAATGAGGAAAAATGTGGCTCTTTTTAAACTGTAATCAATCAAACAATTCTTTTATGCACCGTCATTGTTTAGTACCACATTAGAAAATGACATGTTAAAAAAGAGTAAGCTGCACTTCTACAAAAGAGTAAGCTGCACTTTTTTCTTCTGTAAAATAATAATGCATTTATTTTGAGGAGGTATGATGAAAGAAACAGACTCACTTCCTTTGCTGAGCAGGTATCGGTATGATCAAATAAATGTCAAAATTTCCTTTAGAATCAGGCCTGATATTGCAGCTCCTGTAGTATACAAGGTATATAGAGTGTACAGATCAACAATAATTTTGAAACAACAAGTTGCTAACAATAAAGGTTAGTAAATAGCCAGAACACACACACACACACACACACACACACAGAGAGAGAGAGAGAGAGGCTCAAAACACTACCTAAACTAAATCTTGTAAGACTTTTAAAACAAAATCTAATGAAACATTAGAAGAAGTCCTGATGCAGACACAGTGAGAAATCATGCTTTCCTGCAAAAGAGCAAACCATGTTAACATGAAAACTCACTTATGATTTTAAACAAACACAGTTCCCCATTAGATTTGAACCCAACAAACTATGGCTTGTTCAAACTCAAATAAGGACAAGCCAGGGTCAAACCATGGTTTCAGATTCATAGTTTAAATAAACCCTTTCCCCCCAAATTTGGATATCACAGCATGTGTCATTTGTTCAAAACTGAAAGCACAAGCTTCTAAGCTCTTCTTCAGGGTTTATTTGCATATTGGAAATCCATGGTTTTTTGTTATATCCCAGGCAGGCCTAATAATACAATTATGAAAATATTTATTCAGAAGACAGTCATAATTTTTGGAAAATGGAAAGTTTCCTGCTTGTCACTTGTGAGCACACCAGACTGCAATACAGAATTTGAAGTGTTGGGCACCATGTCTCTACATGTTTGTGCTGATGTGTCTCCACACTGTATCATCCTCACTGGTGAAGCCATGTAGACAAAATTCTTGATATGGCATAGTTTCTGAATTCCTATACATAATTAAAGTAGAAGTGTATTCAGGGGTTAGTTTTTGAAAAGAACAGAGCTGTGACTCAGTAGTATCTGGGACCCATATTTTCTGATTTGAGAGTTTTGTTCCCTGATTCAACATGCGGGTAGGTATAGGACAGAGATGTTACTCAGAGATATTTCATTAGTTCACACAATGTCGTGTTAAACCTCATCTGTGTGAATAGGTCTTAAATCTTGAAAACCTTGACTGAAATTAAACATGCAGGACTGGATCCAGACTTAGTTATACTTAGAGTAGATTCACTGAAATCAATTAGACTTAATAGGATCCTGGATTCATAGCAGCTGAGAGCCAGAACTGCTAGCCATATCAGGTCTTCAGCCAGAGTGTTTTTTGGGAGCTCAACTTAGACATTGCTTCTGTCTTGAACAACTACAGATCCACTGGGTCTAAGGAATTAGTTTTCTACCTCCTTTCATCCTAGCTGAAGGGATTGTAATGATCACAAAAACAAAACAACCAAAACTCCATGATGAATTTTAATGTCCTGCTACTCCCATTGTAACTGTAGTTCATGTTAGTAAAATATAGTTGCATTCTTATGTTAAACCAGCAGTAGAAGCAACACCACCACAATAATAATAAAAACGAAAGCTAAACTCACGGACAGAAATACCCTGTAACAGTGAACAAACATGTTAATTTCAATTTTTCTCAGCTTCTTATTTTACAGTCTTAAGTTTAGTTCATCCCAGACTTCAAGAATTTTCCTGTTCTTGAATTTGTTTTGTTTACATGAAAGTTTACATTAAAATTCATGTGCGTACCTGTTCACATTTCTCCAAAGAATAACTTTTTGCAGGCTATTTTGGCTGTGCCTTTTTTGCGGGCACTTTTCATAATACAATGCAATTCTTTTTAAAAAATTGTTCACTTCCCCAGTGAAGATTTTTTCCCTCATGTATTCTTGATTATACATTCCATCACAAAATTTAGAGGAAGATGATTGCATTTGGTTTGTGTAATGATTTGAAAATACAGAATTAGGCAAGTTTGTTTTAAAATGTAAATGGAATGGATTTTTCTTCACCATGTCATCCAAGCAATGCCTTCCCACAAATCATAGATTACTTCTGCATTGGGCTACACTGTTTAGAAAGCTCTAATAATTGCCTAACAACTGTAGAATCACATGATGAAGTCATAAAACCAATACACACTCACATTCGATATACAAAACAGAGACAATTTCAGTAAGTCCCAGAGCATACCCACCAGTGAAGGCCAACACAGCAGAGTAGGCAGCAACCAACACAGAGAACAACAAACTCCACCCGTCTCTTCAGGCGGGGGACTTTTGGGGCAAAACAAGGACAACCTACAAAATTAATCACACATTTGCTTCCAGCTCCAGAGAAGAAGTGAGGGAGGAAGGGGGCTCATTTCTATCACAACGCTCAGCCGGTACAAATGGCTAGAAGACATACATAGAAAATTCCATGAGAAAACAATACATCCAATGGTACTTGTCACTGGTCCTTTTTGGGGTGGGGGTACCAAAGAAAAGGGAAACATTCACAAGAAAACATAGAGAACTACCTCAGTCCCTACTGCGTGTGTTTTGGCAAAATTTCTTACCAGTCTTCCTGATCTACATCATGGCAGCTGTACTGGTTTGTTTACTATGAGAGCAGTCAAAAATCAGTGCCCAAAAGGAATAGAGATGGGATTCCTCACCTCTGTTTGTGTGTTACAGTCTTGGCTAGGATGTGGCACACCAGAGCCACAGCTGACACAGTCTGTACATGAACTGAACAAGATCAATAGTGGAGCAAGTGCTACAAGCTTTACACAGAAATATGCTGAGCTTTTTGCACTGAGTGCCCCCCCATGACAGCGTACATGACAGACTGCAGAGTGACAAGTGCAGCCTTCCTCCTCATCGCAAATAATGCTGTTGCCATTGGCTTTCAGTCACATGCTCTTGAAAGGCCTTGGATCCCTGAGATGGCAAATGGAACATCTAGTGAAGGAATACCTGGCTTTTCACTCTTTGATTCATGTCCTTTTACCCACAATGCCATTCTTCTTATGGTGTTAACTCTGATAGGTCACCTATCCTAGTGGCGGTCACCATAGTAGTGGTCACTTTGATTGTGGATGTCAACTGTTAAGGAAAAAAATATCATTAGGGCAATACCCACATTTCTTATAGAAGAAACTGTGTTGTAATTCAGTCTCCAGTTACTATGTGTTTTGCTACAGAAGTCTTGGCTTGTATCTGGCATGGAAGCACTCCTTATGATGTGCTTGGTAGAATAGTATGTTTGATATTTGGAAGCAAACAAAGGTGGTTAGTATGCCAAGTATGCTCAGGACTTCTCTCAAGGTACTTTTTCTGTCCTTCCTGGTTGCCATAGGCTGGGTGGTAACCATGCAATATCCAAACTCTCCTCATGCTAACACTACTTATGAGAAGTGTGCCATGCTCACAAAAGTACAGGCATACAGAAATTATTCTTAAACAATGTACTTTATAAAAGCCTCTATCCTTTACTTCATAGTGTACTACAATTGGTAGTACAAAATACAAACTGGCCATTATGAGAGGTTGAACAGAACAAGAATTCATAACCCTTCTATAGAAATATACTCAATTTAATCTACTTTCCCCTAACTTACCAGATCTTTCTCTTAACACAAAAGAGGCCTGAGACATTTTCTACCTAGGAGAGTATTATCCATTAGAGCAGTGGTTCTCAACCTGTGGGTCCCCAGATGTTCGTGGACTTCAGCTCCCAGAAGCCCCAGCCACTATGGTCAATGCTCAGGGCTTCTGGGAGCTGAAGTCCAAAAACATCTGGGGACCCACAGGTTGAGAACCACTGCATTAGAGCAATTTCCAGGTGCTTTTGGAATATTGCTGTCAGAACCACTAGCACCTTAGTCTACTGGAGTTTCTGCTTTATTTATTCCAAATTCCACCTGTTAAAGCAGTAATTAGATCTTCTCTGGCTTCCTGTATTACTGGCATCACTTCACATCTGGTGTTCCTCTCACCTCTTAAATAGTTAGGTGACCCTACCTAGAACAGCAGAGGTCTCAGCTTGGTTGGACAGATTTTAATTGATTAACAAACTGAGGGAATTTGAGAGTCAACATATTACAGGTTTCGTTGTGGGTATTCCACTTCATTAGATATGTGATTAATTCTAGGTTATGAGGTAGAATAATAATTATGAGGTTAAGCATATAGAGACTATGTTCAGTGTCATATATTCTCTTGGACAAGCTTGAGCCTTTGACTGGCCATTAATTTCGTCCATCAGCATTTGCTGAGACTTTGTAAGCTAAATCAGGGATCTAGTCCCAAGAGGAAGTTGGAGGTTAGGTCACTTAGAACAGCTGCCAAATTGTCTGTGACAACTCCTGAGTATTATGGCTGTTCATTTATCTATCCCATCAGCAGCTTGGCAGTGATTCATTAAGCATTTTCAGTGCAGAGCAGTACTCTGGTCCAAAGCATACACTTTACATTCAGAAGGTCTCATGTGCAAGCACCAACATCTTCAAACAGGGATGGGAGAGAACCTTGCTTGAAACTTTGGTGAGCTGCTGCCAGTCAGAAAGAACAGTACTGGGTAGGTGGAGCAGTGATTTGACTCATCAGAAGACATTTTCTGATGTTTCTATTCAAATTTTGTATGCATTACTCAGGCACTGGAGTGCAGTGTAAATGAGTGTTGCTAATGCCGTGGGAAACAAATTTGCTTTTCTTCATACTCTCACAATAAAATAATTTAAGTAGATGCAGATTCAAAAAAACAAGTATTAGGTCAGACATGTCCTAGAACTTCTAATAACCACAGGAATTCAGTTGCTACTCCCAACATTGCTAGAACTATTGAATCAGTTGCAAAGTGGTAAACCTACACCTACCCCAATCACATTGATTCTGTTGGCCTACTCAGTGGGGTTTAGATAAGCATTGACTTCCCATTCAGCAGTTGAGTTGATGGCAACTAATTAGGACTAACAGTTTGGTTTTGGCCTCTGTGTCCTAAAAGTGCACTCAAATAATTATTAAAATTTCTGGTCATCCTGGCATTAAACTAATTCTGTGTTACCGAAAACACTAAGTGTTTTTTTTTTAAATTAAATCATGTTTCCTGTTAACTGAACTTTTCCATTCACTTGTGGAGAGAGAGGGCAGAAAAAAAATACTCTGTTGTAGAAAAGTGTATAGTTAATTAATTTATCAAAAAGTGAACCTAATGTAGAGTGGGACATTTTCAAGCCTCAGTACAGATACCTGCACAGTTTATTTTTTAAAAAAAAATCATAAAATTATACAGAGATAAGTAGATTATGGGGAAACAGAGGGGATAAGTGGACAGAAACACCATTCTTCACAGTGAAAGGAACAAGAAATGTTGCTCTAAGCGAACTGAAAACTTTGCAAAGGGAGAAAAGAAGGATGACAGAAGGCTGAACTCCTAGGAAATTGTAGCTCTTCTGTCAGTGACAAAGAGGCAAATAATTAAATCCAGACAGGGGAGCTGCCAAAAGCTTATTTGCAGTTGTGCTAGATCATATTAAGAGCCATCTCAATATGTGGTTGCTGAAGTATCATGGGCACATAAGGACATTTTTCTAAGCAAAGAATAGAAAGATAATAACAATAAAGGATGCAATGGGAGGCAGCTAGAGTCCTTCAGCGATAATACAAATGCAGAAATGTGAAGTAGATTACTGTACTGAAATGATGGCACTTTACTTGTTTAGAGTGCTGCAGATGTATAGATGGCAAAGAACAGCCTTGAATGAATGAAAAGAAAAAAAAATGAAGAACTGGGTACAGCAATAGATATAAAGAGCAGAGTGAATGTATGGAGCACATGCAATGTTATTCTGACTATGCCATCTAATAGAGTGGAATTCTAGGATTTTAGGATTTGCAGTTTTGGGTAAATTTGCAGTTTTTGTGCAGACACAATCTATTTTATAGTGGAAGAGCTTGGATTTGAGAAGTATATGTGTGTGTGGGTCTGTCAATGTTTGGTCCTTGATGCCTTCCTTTGAGGGTGAAATTCAAGACTTCAAGTAATGTTCCTTTCCCAGTCCTAACTGCAAAATAACCATAGCTGGCACAGCTGGAACTAGGAGGTGAGTTTTGCAGATCAAAAAAAGATGGCTTCTAGGTGGGCTCAAGATAACATTTCTTCCTAGATATTTATCCCTGGAAAGAGAAAATGATTCATGGAAAAAACTAATTGCACTGGTAAACCTGCATGTTAACAACAGGTGTGGTGACTCAAGCAGTTCTCCTCTCATGTTAGTTGCTTTAGGGTAGGAGATATAAGAAACACACTTCAGAAGAAAAACAACAATGGATGAGACTCTTTTAAAGAGTAGCAATTTTAATGCTTTCTAGGAAGCCATTGTCAAGTGGTTTGTTTGGTAGCAACCACTGGAAGTGTCTCTATGTTAAAAAGCTCCTTGTTGGCTTTAATCAAAAGACAAAGCGAACAGGGGTGGGGACTCAATTGTTGTCTCCAAGCCTTTCTCAAGTTGAGGCTTCTTCCAAGCAGAAGAAGAGTAGAGACAGTTTCTACAGGAACTAGCCTTCTTCATCCTGACTCCCCTGTGGGTTGAACACTCCATTCTCCAAGTCTTTCAATGCAAGTCATTTTGGGAACAGAATAGTCTTTCAATGTTGACAGCATTTTGAACATAAATTGTACAGGTATATTTCTTCAACATCAGAGCTGTCATCTAATGCTCCTTCTAAAACAAATAATCCAAGCCCATAATTTCTAGAGGTCAATGATTTGGTATCAGTACTGAATTAGCACTCTCCTGCCATACCGGATTGATTGCTGATTTGAAGCATTAAATCTCTCTCTCTCTCTCTCTAGATATGGAACTGGGTGCAGGAGAGAGGGAACTACATATCTATCATCCATCTAGATCAGGGTATTACAGTAAAACATCAGAAAATCTCCAAGAATGTTTTCATATGTTCTTTTTTTAAAAAATATTTTTATTAAGGTTTAAAGTGAAAATAACCCCCCCTTCCCCACTTCCAAGCTTTTTTCTTTTTTTCCAGTTGAGTCTGCTTATTTACATTCCATTCATACATAGTTTCTATTCAAAAGGTAATCTTACATTGTTGCATCTTACATTGTTACATTCCTGCTTTGTTACATTGCCTTATTACATTTTGCCTTATATTACCTACAATCTTGCTTTATTCTTTTCCTTTTCTTATTACTATATCTTTATCCAATTTAAGACTTCTCTCCATTCCCTTTCAAAGTTCTGGATAGACTTATTTTTCAGTGAAAATGTTAACTTTTCTATCTCTATCATATCCCAGAACTTTCAATTTCCATTCTGTTATGTCAACATGGTTCCTTTCTTTCCAATATTGTGCATATGTCAATCTTGCAGCAGTTATCAGAATGTTTTCATATGTTCAAGAGAATAGTCAAAGAGTGCCGAAATACTTGTTGTGTCATCTTTGACTGGCCCAAAAGGATATTTTTGAACCAGGGGACACAACAAAAGAGGCAGTCTGTGATCTAAGTGGTGGAGGGGGGGGGGGTGCTGCTTTCAGTAACCTAAACTTATTTTATTTAAATTCTTCTTTCTGGAATTCAAACTGAGGTGCTCATGTATGGAAGCACTCTCATTTGAATTCTGAAATTCTTGTTGAAGCACAGTGGCACTGATAGTAAAATGACTGTTGGTAATACATGGAAATGCCTCGCCTTTAGTCATGTTGATACTTTCATCAAGAACAAACAACTCAGGCTACCATTTTTCTCCTAGAAATTCTATGGATTCTTAATGTTTGGGAACATGCATTTCATTTAGTATACTCCATTCCTCTTATCCTACGGGATGTTATATGATAAAAAATGTGGTGTCTCTTTGTTTGCATGTTTTGCAGAACCAGTATCTGCTTATACATCTACTATATAAAAGTCAAAGTTTGAGAGTGAGTTTGTCTGTGTCAGGCAGGCGAAGACCTCATATGATTGGCTGTATTCAGGTGAAGACCTCATATGATTGGCTGGCTGTGAAGATTCTATGGAATCCTAGGGTTGGCAGTTCAGGGAGGCGCCTTTAGAATTCTCAGCCAGACAGCTCAGGCCAGTTGTTATGGAGACAAGACCTATCAGCAAGAAGGAGGGCAGTGTATGCCCCTCAGGAACCCAAACTCTGTATGTTAAATAACTCTGAATACAGATTGGATTGGGGAATATGGGGAAAAGTTACAGGTACTCAATAAGACGGTTTGGGGAATTAGAAACCACATCTAATTTCAACCACATCTAATCCCTAAGGTAAGGTAAGGTAATTCCTGAGGTATTTCTAACAAGTGTTACCCATGAGAAAATAAAACCCCAGGCAATGCCGGGTAAATACGCTAGTTTGGTATATAAAAAAACTATATCTTTTCCATCTTGACTCTTCACAATTGTACTATGGTGCTCAAGAGCCCAGGTAAATTGCAGGGCTCAAAAGAAAGTGTTTTCCATCTGGGGCCGTGGCAAGTACCACTAACAGTGAGAATAAGACTCCTACCCTGAATGGGCCTGCTTTGTGGTGAGAAGCTGGCTGGGCATGCCCCATAGTCTGTACTGTTATTTCATATCCCACACGAACAGATGAGGAGTTCATAGTGAACTGAAGTGCCCAGTGTACTCAGAGTGTAGGTGCTGGTTGTGCAGTACACTCACCTTAATGAATTTGGTCTGTGTTATAGGCATAGCTTTGAGACTGGGCACCTTAAGAGAGGGTGTTTGGCAGTGGATGGAAATCCATGGCTCTCTAGCTGGTTTTTTTTTTTTTTTACTACATCTCCTCTTGATGTAGTGAACATAGCCAGTGATGAGGGATGGTGAGAGCTGAAGTTCAAAAACATTGGGAATGCCACACTTTCCCAATCCCTGACTGTGGCATTCTGATTGTGTGTGTTCAGGTGTTTTTCCTTTCAGTGCAACCATGCTTCAGTTGTTGCTGATGACCCCTGTTTTTGTGGGGGCAGTGAATCTATTCTGAGTTTTACTCTGAACTTTAAAACTGCTCTCCAAGCTGCTGAACCTATTTGGGTTTTCAGCACCTTGAACAGCTACTTTAAAGTTCAGGCTAACTCCAGAGCAGATTCGGCACCCCACTGACATGAAAGCTACCAGTCATGGTCAACAGAGAGGCAGAAAAGAGCAATGGCATATTGGTTCTCCTTTAAACAGCATAGACTTGGGGTTGTCACCATATTTTCAGTGATGCACAACACTGGGAAAATACTGGGCAAGACCAGCAAGTGAGGAATAGCTGTTGTCATTTCATTTGCTCCCTGCTAGTAGAAGGGACATTTTTCTCCCTGTTTCCTAGGGGAACCTTCAGGCATTTATTCAAACATTCCATACTCCATTTATGCCAGAGATAAGGAAATGCCAGTCACTCTGTCCTTATCTGACACTCTGTCCTAGATGGATTCTAGCCTTTGCCAGAAGAACTCTGTTTTTTACCATTTTGCTTTCACGAAAAAAATGTGCAGAAAGGCAGCCAAAAGGATCAGCACAAACAGAAAACTGCAGCGTAGCATCATTCTAAATGGAAATAAACAGACAAAAGAACATGAGAGGCAATATGGTCTAACTGATAATGTATGACTGGGTTCAGCCATAAAACTTGCAGGGAAATGAGTACCTCAGAAATGTAGCCTACCTCATAGAGTTGTTATGGAGATAAAATGAGATGTTGTTGTTGTTGAGTTGTTGTTTCTGCTGCATGCTTTCAAGTCACTTCCAATTCATGGTGACCCTAGGGTCAGCCTATCATAGAGTTTTCTTGGCAGGATTTGTTCAGAGTAGGGTTTACCATTGCCTTCCTCTAAGACTGTCTTCCTCTAAGGATTACCCAGGCTCACCCAGTAGCTTTCCATGGCCAAACAGGACTCAAGCCCAGGTCCCGGGAGTCCTAATCCAGGAATGAGACCACTACACTATACTGGCTCTCAAAATGAGATAGCCCACCTTGAATTCCTTGAAGGGCATGAGTGGTAGAAATATTTCAGAGGAACAGTGCTTACTGGGTTCTGACTTACTTCAAAAGGTGTTGCCTTAAGAGGTGGGGGACATTGGGATCCACCCACAATGCCATAATCTGGGGGAATTATAGCTCAAAGGAGGTCTGCGAGAGGAGGGCAATGGCAGGATCTTTTCACCTATGTATATCAGTACTAACTGTAGAAAGGACTTGAGTTTTAAGTTAAGCAAAGTATTTTATTTGGATTGACAAATGCACAAGAAATCAAATTCTCTCAAGAACCATACAAGGCTATCAGAAAGTGAGATATGAAAGGTTGGATATTGAGAGAGAGATTGGGGTAAAGAGGATAATAGTTACCAATCCTAAAGAAGATTGAAGAGGAGTGGGTCAGACAGCATCTGAAAGTAGCAAGGATGAGCAGCAGTCTGGGCACTATGTGTTACTTCCAAGTACTACAATTTGCTGGGGATGAAGCTAGGGTTTATATACCCCATTTCCTACCCTAAAGTGGGTGTGCAGGCAAAGTGGTAATGGCTTTCTCACAGGATTGACAAAGGAGTCCAGAATGGACTGATTGTCTCAACTGTGGGTGACAAAACATTGATGTAATCATAACAATTTCTTAATGTCTGTTCAGGCAGGGGGGTATAGGGAAGATTTCTATAGGGTGAGATTAAAGGATGGTCCGTGATTGCTTCACCTGGGCAGTTTCTGCTTCTATTGTATTCAGGTGTGCACAGAGCCTGAGGCGTTGAAAGGATTATCACAAACCCATTCGCTTAAGGTTTTCCCACCTAATCCTGTCTGAACTCATGACTTGACCATGTCTCAGGTTACCTTGACCTGACAACACGTTCTCTGGTCAGCATGTCTTCAGTCATGTTTTTCAGCCATAAATATGTTCAGTTATGAAAATGGCACATCTCGCAGGATATGGGGGGAGGAGGATTTGGTGACAAAGGTAACAACACAAAAGCTTGCCACTACAGGAATGCACATCTGTGGATCCTCACTGTCCTGTGCATGCATACTCACAGAGTCAGAAGTAAACCCCATTGAATTCACTGAGTTCGCACTATCAGGAAAGTGTGAGTAGGACTGCAGCCTCAGATACAGACAAGATTATGCTGTGTGGCTGGTTACAACAGGCTGGATTTTGAAGCCAGCTGAAACACATGCCTCTGAGTACTGGAAGGGAAGAAGCAAGGCAGAAATAGAATCAGGTATGCCTACCATCTGCACTTCTATTTTTTGATGGGGATTGGCAGAACCCTGTGAGAAAGGGCTGCAATTTATGGCTATTTGAAATTCATTCAGGGCACTACAGAAAAGACACAAGGGAAAAGCAATTGGCCCACAGACCTTTTGTTTGGCAAGCTTGGCGTTGGTGGATTGAGCCAACTAACACCACATGTACAATGCAATTTATAATGTGGTCTTGGCATCTGATTCAGTTCCCATAAAAGATGATACATTTGGCCATTAAATATATTTTGAAAAGTCTACCTTTGTAGTTTTCTGCACTGTCAATGCAGGTGCTGCTGTCTGGGTACGAAGAGTGGATTCTCCATATAGATTAGCCTTACCAGGAGCAAATAAGTATTTTTCCAAGAGAGTAGAACATGGGTCCCAGATCATCATTCTTTTATGGCTTGGTTCTAGATGGCTTTAGCAAGTCACTATGAACATTCTGGTCTTCAAATGAGGTCAATCCTACACAATCCCACACAATCCTACACAGTGGGACTTACTTCCAGGGAAGTGCACATAGATATGCAGCCTTAGCCTATGGTTCATTGCTCATGATGTGCTGGGTTTAGGGAAGAAAAATAATGCCATTGTCACATAAAATATTCTTTCTAGTCAAAATTGGGTTTTCCTCTAGATTACAAACATAGTAAATTTAGGACCTCACTGTCTAACTGTTCCTGTAAAATTCTCTCTCTGTCTTTTCCGCTTTTTGTTGATGGTTTTTTAAAAAATAGATTAATATATAACCTGGAGTTCTTTAGGTTTTACCCTCCTGTCTTGGGTCTGTATAACTTAAGTAGCTGAGCATGGGATGGATGGATCTGTCCCAGGCTATACAACATGCATAAAAATGCAGGCATTGAGGAACTGACTGCTTTTGGGGAATAGGCTTTTAATAGTATACTATACTATTTTTTTCTTGCCTTTTTAATTTGTATATTTTATTTTTTATTTCTGTGGATTATTCATTTGCATTGTACCACTAACTTTTTGCATGATTTTCTTCTAGATGTGTTTTTAAAACTTTTTTTTTTTTTTAATTTTTGAAAGCCACCTTGAGTCCCAGCTGTGGGATAAAGGTGGGAAAAAAATACAATACAATAGTGTAGATTCAATCTAGGAAGACCTGACCTGTCCCTCAAGTATTCTATAGGGTTGCCTGATGGGAATATTGACTGCACTGTGAGAGGGTACTGTAAATACAATGCGAAATACAAAATACAAGCTCCACTAAACTTGAGGAGGCTTAATTACAGGCAGGCAGATACAGCAGTGATGGGAAATATGTATCTCCCTCCTGGATGTTCTTGGACTGCAGTTCCCATAAATCCTAGGTAGTCCAAGCAATCATGAAGGATCATGGGAGTCACAGTCCAACAACTTCTGGGTTGCTGTATGATTCCCCATCTCTGATTGACAGATTGCACTGTTCTGCTGCTCATCTCTGTCAGCCCTCTGAGAGAGTTTATCAGATTAGGCATAAACTTAGCCTAGCCACAATTGACCAGTCCTTAAGTGGAATTTAGCATTGTTGCCGCCTGGTGCCCATACTGACCAAGTTGTGAGATGGCAGTATATAATGAGGAGAACATACTGGGCTGCATTTCAGATTCCATGGAGTGCAGGAGCTATGGTATTCAGTATCAGCAACAAAATACCTTGATTTTAACATTTAAAGAAAATCCTTGGCCATGTTCCAGCACAGAATTATTTCATCAGACTTAAAGCTTACTCTGTCTTAGCCTTGGAGAGTTCTTTCTTTATTTTTTTAACTTCATATTTTCAGGGTATTAAAGATAAAGTTGAATGAGGAATACTGGTTTCTTTTCGATGAGACAGTCATTCTGGAAAGCTACAACACCTAAAGTGAAGTGTGATCAGTGATGGACATGAATTTGTTGCAAAAATGGATAAAACGATACGAGCACATCAAGACAGATAGACAATGATAAGAATTATGAACACAAGTAGAGCGCCTAGTAGCTTTTAGAACACAGAGGGAAAATTTCAGACAAAATTAAGCAGTTTACTTAACAAGAAAGAAATGAACAGATTATTATAATAAACAGTTCAGGCCAGTCCAGGGGAAGTGAAACTGAATTTCTCTGACTGTATGGAAGAACAATTACAAAAGGTCATGTTGTGCAACATTTAAGCAACCTAAAGGCTATTTCAGATGATATATTGACACATGGAACACTGTCTTTTCCACACCGTTTCATGAACTAGTTCCCATATGTGGGTACCCAAAATACTGCGATGTTGCCAAACTGCAACTCACCTACATTTGGTTGGGTTCTAGACAAAGCAATTTAGTAAGTTGCAATAAATTTGCAGTCCCTTCCATGCAGCATGATGAACCAGCCTGCTTCCAGTGGTGCCATAGGACATGGTGCGTGTGTGAAGAAGACAACAAGAACTAGCTACCCAATACTCTTGGTTTGTAACTCCCATCATCCTTAACCAACATTGTCTATGGTTAGGATTGATGAGCGTTGCAGTCCAGCAACATCAAGAGATTCACATGTTTTCCATGCCTGAATTAGGATCTGAATGAGATAGCACAAGTATGAGAACTATGTGGTTGTCCAGAGTTTGATCTGCAAGTCCCAGCATTCCTCACCACTGGCTATATTGGCTAGGGCTGATGGGGATACCGTCCAGCAATATCTGGGGGACTGTATAAATTCCCACCATTAGTATGGCAGGACTTTTTAATATGGTGGTCATAGCAGGTGTGTGTGTGTGTAAGTAATTAGTTCCTTTTCAGACAGAAAAACAACTTGAGCCAACTTTTAAATCCCAGTAAATCTCTAGAATAGGACTTATTCTTGTTTCATTATTAACTTTTGATGTTTGTACCTGTTTTAAAATTTTAATCAGATTTAGACTATAACCATTTCCTCCCCAATTTATTACCATTTACATCACGCATAGAATAACACACTGACCGATCTTGATCTGGATGTAAGCAATAGCAAATTACAAAAGTGCAAGGCATCAGGCCACTCACTGCAGTGTACCAGCCATGGCAATCAGTCATGCTAGGATCTGTAGCTCCTTAAGAATGGAGGTGGGGGAGAGAACTTGTAGCATTCATCTAATGGTCTCCCCAGTCCATCAGTGGTGGTCCTTTCCCAGTAAAATCAGTTAAAGTTTTGCCGGAAGGAGGGTCAAGAATCCTTATATTCTTGGCAAATAACGAAAAGCAGCAGCAACCACAATAATAATTAAAAAAATAAAAGTAAGCAAATAAAAAGCCATTCTTGGTGAAACTACTGGAAAATATAAAACTCCTGCATCCAAACAGCATTTACATCCAAATAACCTTTATGAGACTATGTAGTAGATAAAACGTAGTCACAATGCCATGAAACCTATATACATGAGATGGAGATCTCACCAGGTTTAATGGAGGCTGAAGGTTCATGAAGTGTATGTGGGAGGGAGGGGGACTCTGTGGTGGGGAAACAACAGAGTCCAGTGAAGACAGTGAAGCTCATTGACCAGGGAATGACGACTAGCAGTAGTTGGAGGAAAGTAATGGAGAACACAAAAAGAAAGTGTGGCTGTCTGGCTGGCTTATTGGAACTTCGAACAAGACAATCTCAACACATTTCAACAGTTCATTAACGGTCCCACTGGTACATTCGTAACAGTCTTTTTTCTACACTGGCCCAGAGCAAAAAAATCTTTCTTTGAACTAAATTCTGATTTTGGAAACACGAATCCTGTTCAGACACATACCTGTGTTAGTTTGGATCTGTATGCAGAAAGGACATTATAGCACCATTGAGACTAACTGGGAGAAAGATGTTTGTAGCATAAGCTTTTGTAGACTGAATCTACTTCATAAGATGCATGGAGTGAAGTGCCTGTGGACAGAGGTTTATACCTATGAATATGTGTGTGAATAATAACAGAAATGCAAAGACTGTGGGTGTGGTGATGGGGTGACAAGTTCAGTTTTAATGATGGACAGTGGATGGTGGGAACAGGGGTAACAGAAAAGATATTGCCCAAAGCCAAGACGAATAGATACATATGAATTATGAAGAGAGTTCTTGGAATAAATATATTGCTGGCTGAGAACCAGAAAGGAGATATGATAAAATGGGCAAGAAAGTCTTCATGCAGATGGAATATTAGCTAGTGTTCTAATATATGTAGTGTGGCTATTGTTAGTCCCAAGTAGAATACGCTCATTGAATCAATAGGATTAACATAAGCATTCACTCATCATTCAGGGATTGATTCAATAGGTTTCTTCCAGCTGGAATGAGTAATAGGATTCAGGCCAGTACTGCCAGTTATCAGGCTTACAGAAGATACAGAGAGCTTAGAAGTAAGGTGTTACAAATAAGACTGTTGCCTCTAACTAGTTTCTTTAGGAATTATAACAGTGTAACAAAGATTCATCCTAAAATCAATATAAGGAATAACAGTACAGTTACTTTTCTGGTGCAATGACTTTCTAGTTATATTTGAAAGTTACTTTTAAGAGGCATTTTGGAAGGAAGCTTCTAAGTTTGAAGCCATTCTCTTATCAATACTTAGATTTTTTTTTCTTTAAAAAAAGTAGCAGAACATAACAGAAAAGGAATCTGCAGCATAATAAACAATTCCATTAACAAGTTAACTTTCAATAATTGTAATGAATAAATGCTGTTATGAGGAACAGAATGAAAGAGGCTGTCCTCTGTTGCTATCGTAATGACTGTCATCGTCTAATACTATTCTCAAAGGTGCTTAGCATAGTGCACGTGAAGCCTGCCCCTATGCTTTCCATATTGTCAGCTACCCAGGCTCCCATTGCCAGGAAACAAATGATTAGCATGATCAGAGCTAATGGTGCTGATAATCTTTTTATAATGCTGCACAGACAGTGTTGAGGTAGCTTACAAAAATAGGAACACCCCCCCGTCTCACCCTGTAAGCACCTTTTTAATGAAAAGCTTATTGATGTGCATAATTCAAAGCCTAGTGATTATGCATGCAAAATGTTTGATTTCAGTGAAACTGAATTCAAGAAATTTGCCCTCAAATTCCAGTCCTGTACATGTTTAAATGGGCGAGATACGTTTATGCACATAACAAATAGTTGGATTAGTGAGTTTTACAGATGTTGCTACAAATGTGACATTACTTCTTCATTTGGAGATCTTGAGAGACACATTATTTCCCTGAGTCCACTTTTATTTTGCAGAAAGCAAAGGTAACTATACTAGCCATAAGGAAGAAAAAAAAATCCTAAAATTCCTATTTGGCTAATATCTTTATTAGGTCGAGTGAAAGGACATGAAGATTCAAGCCAGTTTCCAAGATCCCTAGCGGTCTTCATCAAGCGAAGTATTACCAAAACATGACTTGAGTCAAAAGTGTCTGCATGATGTCTAGAAATAGAATGGCAAGAAACTGAGGTAGCAATTCAAATGGGGATCCAGCAGGGGCTATGATAGTTTTATCTTGCAAGGCACGTAGAAAGATCATATTTTTTCCTTAAATAGAAGGATCCAAATCCTGCCAAGTAAACCACTGTGATAGGTTTGCCTTAGGGTCATCATATGTCAGAATTGACCCAAATTAACACAGCAACAATGGACAGAGAGCCAGCATGGAGTAATGGTTTGGGTGTTGAGTTTATGAGTCTGGACACCAAGGTCTGAATCCCAGTTGACTATGGAAACCCACTGGCTGACCTTGGGCAAGTCATACTCTCTCAGCCTCAGAAGGTGGCAAAAGCAAACCTCCTCTGAACAAATATTGCCAATAAAATCTTATAATATGTTTGCATCAGGGTGTCCATAAGTCAGAAATGACTTGAAGGCACACAACAACAACTGCTCTGACACAACCATAACAATTGCAGTGCTGTTCTTCGTTCATCATTTTTGCCTGTTATGCAAATAAAGATCCTGGTTTGGTGAGTGAAGGGGAAATTGAAAGAAAGAGTTCTTTAACTGTGTATGCAGGTTAAGCTGTCAACAGAATATTTTGATTTCTGAAATGAGTCCCTTTCCCTAGCACAAATGGGTACAACTTGTGCGGTGAACGAGACAATATTATTTCTCCACCAATAGGGCAAGATCATTTATCTAAGGATATTTTAGCGTGCATAGTTAAAACACAAGAGAACTGATTGCAGCGTTTTTATCTCTCTGAATCTCAGCAGGAGGGATTCCATCTTAACAGACTGGAAAATAATGGAGGAGAAAGGGGGGAAATTACCCTTGGCTTGTTGCTGACTGGGCTCCTGGGGCCAAATCAATTAGTGATGGTTAGGGTAACACATAATGACAACATCTTGGTGTCACTAGCAGGCATAAGTATGCAGATTAAAGCACAGAAATATCAAAGAAATCAGGAGCAAGGATAAGGATGTGGAAGAATATGCACACAGCCATTAACACTTCTTCAAAATGGAGCTAGACACAGGCATCTTTATATCAGACTTGCACAAGGTGATATGACCTACTAAGCTGAAATCATCTTTTTGGCCATGGAAGCAGCTAACAGTTGTAGATCACTCACTCTTTTCTGCAAAACCTGCAGATGTAATAGTAGTAGTAGTAGTAATTTATTATTGTTGTTGTTGTTGTTGTTACTACTACTACTACCACTACTACTACTACTAGAGTCCTGCTGTGCAGTATTTGGTTTGGTAACTCCCACACTGTTTGGAACCTATCCTGTGTTTTAATTTTTGTATGGCATCAAGATACTGTAAAAGTCCAAAAGGATTGGATATTTCTGATGGCTTTCATTAGAAACATACATAATGCTGAACCTCCTGAAAGGTCTTTTAAGGAGAAATGCACAATGGGCAAATCATGCATCACATACATGAAATATTCATACGCAAAGCATCAAGAAAATTACATATTTTAGAACCAACTTTGTGCTGTATCTGTGAACCACAAAGGGAATCAAACAAGGCAATAATGAAAGAAGACATGACATTCTCAACTTCTTTAAATTGATAGAACATGGTAGAATGAGTACCACACACATCAGTTAGTACAGCTTATCCCATATGTGATGCTCAGCCTCTAATATATTACAGTGCATGAGCCCCTTTAGCTCATGAGATGATCCTGATGAAAATTTGCCTCCTCTCCCAAGCTGCTATTTGACACTCACATTGGGTGCCAGTGACAGCTCCCTTTCATGCCAAATAATAGCTTTAGGGGAGAATTTAATTTAAAGCAAAAGGGGGTAATTTCCAGGAGGCCACGATAACCCCTTGGATCTCAGAGCACTGTGCTCTCTTTTCATCCCCACATACCACAGTTTTCCTGGGAGAAGGAGGGAATGCAGGTCAGGGCAAAAGGCAGGGGAATGGGAGGGGGAACATGGGAGGGGAAGTTATTCGTAGTTTTCCACTTTTGCAAGGGTTCTGCATCCCAAACCCTTGTGAAAGTGGAAGGGCCACTGTAGCTCTTCTGAAACAAATTGTTATCTCTTCTTTTTAGCATATAGTTTAGTTTTAGTTTACTTTTAAGGTGAAAGCCAACTACATTTGGGCCTCCACATTTGCAAGGGTTAGTGGCACAGGAGCCTTGCAAAAATGGAGAAACCACAAATATCACAAAGTGTGTGTGTGGGGGGGACAGAGTGTGAGGTATGATGGGGAAAGCGTGCACCTGGGGTCCAAACCAGGTCAGGCCTAATACTTCCTCCTTCTTGTCCATCTTCTTCCTCGGGCATGCTAGAGGCATCAGGAGAGGGTTTGTGATGCTGAGAAATCAGGCTGTGAGCTGTTCTTATCTGGCCAGGGAGCAGCTGGTGAAGGAAGAAAGGGAGGTGGGTTTTTAACCGGCTGCATGTACTGATTGGAGTCAACAAGAGGAAAGGTTCCCTCAGAAAAGAAACACTGGAAGTGGGAAGGCAGTGGTTGGAGAAACTTGCAATAATCAAATCCATGAAAGGGAAACCTGCAAAGGTGGAGGACAGATTATATACTGACAAATACTTAAATGCCTTCAAATATATTTAATTTAGAGCTGTGTGATGTTAAGCACAAACTTGGTTCTAAAAAAATGTTTTAGGCATTTTTGGCATTAAAAAGATTGCTGTCATGGACATGGATAATGGTAGTGTTGGCTTTTGAGAGACAACATGGTATCTGCCACCCCCTCCATATTCCACAGGGCTCACTTCTTGATAAAATGTAACATAATGATTAGTGATACTATCACTGATGATATAAAACATATGCTGACAAAAAGTAGACATGACATAAATAAATCTTGTTAAGATATTAAACAAGAAATAAATAAAGCTGCTACTGTTTGCTCATGAGCAAAGACATTTTCATCTTTCTAATGGTGGGAAATGGCAAGAAACTGTCACTCACTCTAGGCCAGTGGTTCTCAACCTGTGGGTCCCCAGATGTTCGTGGACTTCAGCTCCCAGAAGCCCTGAGCATTGACCATAGAGGCTGGGGCTTCTGGGAGCTAAAGTCCACGAACATCTGGGGACCCACAGGTTGAGAACCACTGCTCTAGGCTATGGGGTCACTGTAGGAACAAGATCTCTTATTTAATACAGAAGGAAATTTGGAAAGAAGGACCACACTTCTTTTTTAAAAAGTCACTAACAATGACAGGAATTTCAATCAAATTTTAGCATGCTAGCAGCACATTGATTCTGCCAAAGGAGTGACTTGATATATTTAAGCATGCACACACAATTCATTGATGAACAAATTAATCAAGGAATCATACCTTTAAGTCATTTTACATATTGATTTATATTGCCCTTACTACCATCTTCTGCAACAGACCTGCCCTCCAGTGAGTTTCTTTTTGAGTCAGTGCTGAGTTCCTTTGCTATGACTACATTAAATTCCCATCTCCAGGTTTATACTTTTTTTCCCCCAAATTCTGCTTGTATTTTCCTAGGAACTACATGACTGTCATCACTTCAGTGGTTGTTTCTATGCTGCTCCATGCAATGTTTGCTTCTTTCCATTCTGTAGTTGTTTCAAGAACACTTGAAGGCAGTGTAGTCAAAATGAGATGGAGCGTCATTAGTGCACTGTATAACCATTTAGGAGAGTACCTGGGATTCAGCAAATCCCCATACCAGAGGTAAATCAAGCTGATTTAGACAGAATCAGGAGGTATTTGGAACAGGAGTCCTCAAAAGAATCAGAAAACTGAATCGGAAAACTCATCAGAAATTAGAAAGAGTGTGTCCAAAAACTGGATACAGTTTTCCTCACGCTGTCAGTATAAGGAAAACACCAGCTTGCAGAGAAGGAAGAGGGAGAAGAGTGGGAGAGAGGTATGTTTTTCTGACTGGGAATTCCAGTTTGTAAATACTCTAATGGTTTTACTAGGCACCTCTAATCCCACTGCTCTGAGGAAGGGATGGTTGAAGTAATATGTCACAGGGCTAGTATGTAATATTTGTTAGTTCTTTCTTGAGAGCAAGGGTAGGAATGTTAAAACTTTTTCAGTGGAGTCTGTTGCACTTGGAACTCTTAGCCTATGCTTCTGAATGTTTACAGGTTTCTTAAATGGGATGGCTTCTATTGTGCATGTCGTTTTCATACTAGTTGTCTGCAAAATTTCTGAAATTCTAAATTAGATAAGTATATCTCTTTTTGGAAACCCCCAACTGTAAAGTTTTCTCTGGTACAACCCTCACTGCACTTATTCTTCAGAGATTTGGCACAGAAGGCACTGCTATCAGAATAGGCTAGAATCCCCAAAAGTTTCTCCCAGTTCTGGAAAGAAAGAAAGTGCTTGTCAGTTCCCCTTGTTAATAATGCAAAAGTAAAAGCACATAGCACAAAACGTTCTGCCCTTATTTGCTTGAAAACTGGCAGGCATAATCCCCATTAAGATGCTACTCTATCTGCAAATTTCATCTAGTTCAAACAAGTGGAAGAAAAGTTAAATAGTGGCCCTCCACTTTCATGAGAGTTTGGGGAGCAGAAACTTTGTGAAAGTGGAAAAAATGCAAGTAACCCCCCTCCCCGTGATTGCCCTCCCATTCCCCTCCAGGAATTCCCCCTCCCATTCCCTTGCCTTTTGTCCTGGTGCACGAGCCTTCCTTCCCATGCAGTGGCCAATGGCAAGGGAATGGGAAGGGAGAACTCTGGATGGGAGAAAGAAGGTACATACACGCCTTGCCCCCATTCCCTAGCCTTTTTGCTCATTACGTGTTCTCAGCACTGGGGCCAAAGGCAAGGGATTGAAAGGGAAGCTCTGGAGGGAGAAGGAAGATATGCACATGCCTCCTCCCCATTTCCTTGCCTTTTGCTTCAGTCACATTCTCAGCACCATAGCCAAAGGCAAGGGAATGAGAGGGGGAGCTCCAGAGGGGCTAAAGAAAGCACACATGTGCCTCCTCTCCCGTTCCCTTGCCTTTTGTCTCAGTGCACATTCTCAGTGCTGAGACCAAAGGCAAGGGAATGGGAGGGAAGAATGGAGGTGTGCTTGTGCCTCCCCCCCACATTCCCTGGAATGCATGAAGATTTAGATTTTTGAACAAAGATTTGGCTTTAATGTCAAATCAGGTGGCTTCCAAATCAGTAGAGTTTGTGGTTGGTCTAGAAGATGCTCTGACTATGGGCTTTTTCACACTTGGCAAAGAAAACGCCCTGTTCTGTTACTTACCGGACTGGCGTACTCCCTCGGAGGATCCAGGCTGATCCAGAACAGTGCGTGGCTGTGCTACACACTGCTCTGGGGACAAAAATGGCGGTGTTTGGTTGGTGGAGGCTCTCCACCAACTGGTGAAGATCGCTAGCCTAAAGCCCACCCCTGGAAGATCTGCAGGCTTGCGCTGGGGTGAGCCTGCAAGTCTACACCAGAGTGCAGCCACGGAGTGGGGCGTGCCACGCTATTTTAAGCGGTCTTTCAATAGCACGGCAAGCTACCACTTTGGGTCATTCCGGAGTGGGCTGAAGTCTGGAACTACAGAAAGTAGTCCGGACCCAGTCCACCCCCAGGTGCAAACATCTTCGTTGGAGGACGCTCTGTCCCGTTGCAAAAACAAAGTGCGGAAAAGGCCTATGCCAGCAGGAATTGATATTATCTAGAGGACAACAGGGGCATTCTCAGAGCACAAAACTTTCTAAGGTATACTGTTCCAATATGTATCATGTCGATGAAATTGCTTCCGTTTTCTCACTGAAGTCTTCCTTGGTCCTCCATTATCTTCAAAACTGTTTGTAGGCCAATGATATCTTCTGTCAGCTGTCCCCCTCCTCTTATTGTTGATAATTAATAAATAATGGGGAGCATCCAGAGATAATGAGGAAGGAGATATGTGGAAAAACATCATTCCTGGAGGATTTGAGACAAAGAAAAGGAAGGTACCACTGAAAGAGAAGATTAAACAAGTATTTTCATACTACAATATTTGTAGATACTTGCATATAGAATAGACATTTGGAAAAAATTGGCAAAAGGCCTGTTTTAAAAAGGAGAACAATAAAATATTGTGTTCATCTACATTATGTGTCACTCACCATAAAAATTCAAGAACATCAATTTGGAAGACAACATACCGTAGCTGGACTGTGCGTGCTCAACAAGATGAATGGAACATCAAGCTGGAACGCTTAACTCAAGTGGTGAAATATCCACACTGTAAAAACATTGTAGCATTGTTATTCATATTGCAAAAGAATTAATAGCTCTATTCAAGGAGACAGTAAGCCAGGGTACTTGTCTCCAAGGGCCGATACAATATAAAAACAAACACAGAGAAGTTAGAAAGCACAACCCTGAAAGTGCTTTGCCTGTGGATATCATTGAAACTCAGCACAGTGACTTTGGTAAGCTCTTATTATTTTGAGAGATTCTATCTCCAGGAAAGTGTTTGCCTTGGTCTATGTTAATCATAACTAATGCTTGCATTTTTCAGGATATAGGAGCAGATAAAACAGTGAAGTGCTGTTTTCCGATTTGTTAATTTCATTCTTTCTATGTGTAGTTCCTAATTAATTTCTTAAGTATTGTAACATTATATGCATAACTTTATGTCTTTAATTTTCAAGTACATGGGTATACATGTTTGTGCGTGTGCATGTTCAATAAATGCCTATACATTTTAGCAATCAGTAAACAGTTGCATCCAGTAGTGGCTTTATACTTGGGAAAATCTCCACACATTTGGAAAATAAGGCACCAGGGGCTCTTTCACACTACACAGTTATTTCACTTCAACTGCTATGGCTGTAGCATCTATAGAATCCAGGAATTTGCAGTCTGGAAAGGCACTAGAGCTCTCTGGCTGAGAATTCTAAATGGCCACGCTTAACCTGCAATTTCTATGATTCCGTAGGATGTTGCCATGGCAGTTCAAGTGGAATCACAGTGCTATAATTGTATAATGTTAAAAGATCCCTGGGTTTCTGTGATGTGCCTCAGCCTAGTACAGCCCTTCATACATCTTCCATAGACCAGAGGACTACAGATGTTCAAGAGCATTTTTTGAGGCAGCTTGATAAGGCTACATTTTCTGCTAACACAAAACCACAACTGGATACAATCTACAATAGGAACTAGACTTTAAAATGAAAAAAAAAAGAAGAAGAAGAAGAGAAGCACTAGTTATGCTGGCCTCAAAGTGAGCTGAATCTAGTTTAAGATGATATAAAAGACTAGGGCCATTTCCACACTAAACTGTTATGGTACTATTCCACTTTCAACATCCTATGGAATCCTGGGGTTTGTAGTTCAGGAGGGGTATTTAAAATTCTCAGCCAGAGAACTCTTTGGCATCAGTGAACTGCAAACCACAGGATTCCACAAAATGTTGAAAGTGGAATAATAGCACTATAAATAGTGTAGTGTGGAAATAGCTTAAATTTCAAGTATACCTCAGTTAATGAAGTGGATGTGTTCCCGGGCTTTACTTCTTTAACAGAAACTTTGGTACTAGAGGTAGAAGTACCGTGGAAAGAATAAGGATAGTTTCATAAAACCTACTCTTCCTCCCCTCAAAAGGAGTTCAACATGAGAAATGAAACAACCAGGTCAGGTAAGCATTGCGTATATAAACAATTTTTTTCCATCATCTAGAGACCACCTGAAAGCATCTTCCAGATGCATCTGGAGATGATCTTTTTTCTTTCACTGGTCCTAACTTGTTTATGATTTCCATTTTGGTGGCCAAACATTTCCACATGGGGGTAAATCCCCGCGCTGGGATGACAGGACATGGAGGTTGTCTACACCGCGGGGTGTGCTAGAGCGGTGAAAAAAGGGGAGATTCTAGACCTCAAACCGCCCTCGTGCAGCCGCGGGGATGGCACTCCGTGTTTTATAAAGACCACTTTTCAAGTGGTCTTTTTAAAACTTGCGCGCGCTACTCCGTCGCAGCGCCCCATTTAGAACTGCAGGGATGCGCTAGCGCGTCCCTGCAGAGCTGCCCAGGGGTGGGTTTCCGGCTGGCGCACTGCCCCAATTGGTGGAGTGCTGCCGGAAGCCGCCGGCCGCCATTTTGGGTGCCGCCGAGCACTGCCGAGCACTGCTGACATTTAGAGCAGCGAATTCGTGCTGCTCCATGCGGAGATGGAGTGCCCCGCTGCAAGGTAAGCTCCGTCCCCGTGTGCGCTGCCCCATTTCCCCCTGTTTTGCCACCCCCCGTGTGGAAAGGGCCATATAGAGCCAGTCCCACCCCACCCCCCAACATAGTGGGAGTAGCTGGTAAGGCAGGCTTACCTGTTCTTCTCCTTTTCACTCTGTTTTGCTGTTCAGGCACATTCAGTAAGTGATTCTAGAGGCAGCTGTTTCCTTGCCTGTTGTATATAAGCACACGGAGCTATAGTAGGATCACCTAGAATAGAATCCCATTCTTTCCCAGGTCAAGTTTTATTGCATGCTTTACTACAAACATGCTGGTGCAACCCAATACTGAAAGTCTGTCTTTCTCCAGCCCTCTTTCACCATCTTCCCAATGCTGCTAAAAACAAAAAGAAACAAAACAAAACAAAACATCCCCACCTAGTGACTTTGGGGAGTGGGCCAGAGGTGCTGTGTCCATATATTGAATTTGGGATCATGTTGTTAAGCAAGGAACTATTTTCACCCCTTCCTCTTATGCTGTTTGCCCAATGAAAACACCCCCTCCCTTATGCTATAGGAGTTGGAAACTAGCAACAGCTGGGTATTTATTGTTTGATAAAAACATACCAGATTGCACATTTCTTGATAAATGGAACAGAAAGAATTTGTTTTCTTAAAAAAAAGAAAAGAAAATCAAAGTAAGGGAGAAAGTGAGGCAGACAGATTTGTTCCAGGATTTTGATTTCTAAGCTGTCAAAAGTCTGGGTTTGAATCTCTGTTATTCAGCCACATGTGTGAATTTGAATTAGAGATGTAACCTCTTGTTTGTCTGGCAAGCTCCTCATCTTTAATACTTGCATGACAGGCAAGTAGAATATGGTCCTCGCAGTTCCAGGAATGGCAGTGCCTATGGAATTTTGTTGGTATAACTGAGTGATAATTTAATTGGCTTTATTTTCATAAGAATTACTTCATATGCAGGAAAGAATGAACTTTTTTTTTTTTAATGAACACCCTGAATTTTGAGGGTGGGGAGCAAAACTGACAGATTTGTCTATCTTTTTTGCTAAAGCATGGGCAAAAATGGGGACTAATTAATTAAAATGCATTATCAATTAGGCCAAACATTTTCTAATTAAAGTGATAGACTTAAATTGGAGTTTCAGGATAAACTTCTCTCCAGACCAAAGTTATTAGTTGAGTTATTAATACAAAGGAGTCAAAAATGTTTGCGTTGCTCAATTAGTTCTCCACACCGAGTCTGGTTTTGAATTCTGTTTATTTGGTTTAAATTTAAAAAGTTGCTTAGAGTGTTGACTGGGGTTTGGGAGATCAAGTTTCAAGTCTCCAAATAACTGTAACTCTCTGTTCTATTAGATTCAAACATTTGAAGAGATTTTTTTGTTTGTTTGTTTGAGATCGTGACTAAAATATGATAGTTAACTCAAAGGTTAAAACATTTTAAGCCTACAAGTAGGAAGGGCAACTTGGAAGGTAAGTCTTCTTTGCATCCAGATAGTTTTCCTGGATTCTACAGGATATCATATGGAGGCTCCTCATCTATCCAATGAAATGGAATTTTGAAACATCTGGAATAATTTCTGAGGTCCATATGGGAATCAAGAAGATAAAAACATGGTGGAGGGGAGAGTGTAATTGTAAGATGAAATTATAAGGCGTGGAGAAAAGGAAAGCAAGATAAAGTGGGTTTTTTTTTTTACGGGGGGTAGAGTTGCTGTGTAATTGAGTTTACAAAAATGCACATAGATGCTTTATGAAGCATTTTTAAATTCATTCTAGTAAGGCTTTCAGTGCAGGCACTTCATTTAAATTTAAATGACAATTTAATATAAATGTAATAGTTATTTTTTTCCCCACCCAACACAAAGATACCTGAATTTGATATTTTAAGTTTATTAATAATTTATAAAACAAAGTAGCAACTTTCTACTAACTTTCCTCTCTTTGAGCAGGGGTATTGTCAGACATTTTGCAGTCCATAGTACAAGGCTGACATTTAGCTTAGTGGGACATGACACACACAGATCTGTGTAGTCCCTGTGTGTCAGGGACCGATTCAAACACACAAAACAAACATGCGAAAAGCAGGGTTTATTTCAGAGGCTGAACAGCACAGCAGACTTCAGAGATTCAGACTGAGTAAATTCTCACAGGCAGCAAATTATAACAATTCACTCCTTCCCACAGAATTCAGTAAGGATGACCTTCTAGCTCCTGACTTGAGGGGGTTGCCAAGCTACTACCTCTTTGAAGCAGGGATGTTTTGGGAACGGTAGCAAAGGAATGCAAGAGCAATTAACATCTATATCAAGTAGGCCAGCTACATGAACTTCAGGCCTCTAGTACTACAAATCCCATCCTGTATGCCTTCCCACACCTACAATGGAGGGTAACCCCGACACTGTGCCTCTTCAGTTAAGAGTATGAGATCAACATCTTGTTTTTAACGGTGCCTGAGTGGGTTTCTATATGGTACTCTAAGCCATTCACTAACATGGGGGCTAGGGACACAAGACCCCTGTGAAAGTGGAAAAAACATTAATAGAAATCACAAACGCTATTTTTTAAAAACCTGAAGATGCTGCTCTAGAAATTTCTAGGTACTCCAGTAAGATTCTTTGGGCAACTTCCTGTGGAAGTGGGCCATAGAGGCATTCTGGAGGACCTAGCAATGCTTAGAGAAGTGTTCTCTTTAGGAACCTCTAGGTCCTTCAGTGTGATTCTGTGTGACCATAGAATCATGCTGGAGAGCCTAGAGATTCCTAGAGAAGACATATTTTTTTCTGTGGCAGGGATGAATAGAACAAGAATTTTTAAAATAAAATAAAATAATCCACAAATCATCAAATTCACAAATGCTGAACTCGCAAAAATGGAGGGTCCACCGTAATAGGGTTTGTTCTGGACACAGGAATGCATAAAATCAATTCACTTCAGTCAATAACAGTTTCAGAATGTTTTGTCCAAAATGGTTAAGACAAATGCAAGACAGAATGCAATAAATTTACCTTCTCTCATTTCCTTTAAGCTGAAGAAATCTAGCATTGTGCAGTATAATGGCAGTTTTTCACTGAAAAAGGTTTTGAATGCTGAAGCCATTCTGGAACATTTGAGAGGCAGTGCTGTTATCGATTTTAGCTTGTAATCCACACAGTGGCCATGCTGAGTGTTTCAGAAATTGCAGCTATTCCATGGAAAAATGGCATCAGCTTTCTAGAAGAGAAGGGGAGCAGCATAACCACATTTTCAAGCTGCCTCCATGATTTTCCCACTACAACTTCTGCTTTCATATTTCTGAAGAATTGCACTCCTCACTCTTGAGGCTTACCTCCCATTTGAGAAGCAGCAAACTGGTGTTAGTGCAATACAGCTAACATGCTGGAACGTGATAAACTATTGATCAAGGGAGGGGAAGATATCATTCCTTCTCTGAAACCTGAAAGCATTTTGTCAGTACTCTTGATCTCATGAGTAGTCAGGCATAATGAAGAGGAGGAGTGGGAACAGCAGCAATGGTTGCTATTGAGAATGGCCCCACATCTTATATTCCTCTTCTTCTCCCCATAGCATATTGTGGTGGAAATGTTGGATGTGCTATCATAATATCATGCCTTTCTCTGTAACGCTGTTGTGGCCGTCAAGTGCTAGTAAGTCTGACCGATGTCAGAAGAAGACCACCTTTCTCTGTTCCTAGCCTGCATCAGTATCAGTCGACGCTGGTGCCAGTTGAAGAAATGCACATGTTCAGAGAAAAGGGAACTGTCATTGGGCTGCCATTTTCAGTAGCAGAGTCATTTTCTGCATCCCATCTGGTTCTGCCTGTGGTGCACAACATAGGTAGTGACAGTAATGAGGTGGTGAAAAGAAACAAAGAGAAAGAAGTAGGGATGTTTTCACCTCTGAACAGATAGTAGAGGGAAGTGGGAGTCAGTAAGGGAGAGTGTGTTGTTCTTGGTGGGAAAACCAAGCTTGTCTCCTTACTCAAAATTCCTCCAAAGCCCCATAATTAGGACTGTCTCTGGGTAGGCAGAGGCCTTAGGCAGAGTGCTCTTTAGTGGTCTTCTCTGACATCACCCAGACTTACTAGCACTTGGTGGCCACAACAGCATTACATGGAATAGTAGTGGTGGGCTGAGGGGTATCTTGTCTTTCTAGTTGCCCTCAATGACCTAACATATGTGTTACCCCAAAACATGGGTGACCCAGGGGTCCGTCTGTGATGCCAGTACCTCCACATGAGAGGGGAGAATTAATTAGCTTAAAATTAGGAGGCCTACAAGAGGGGGGTAGCTTAATAAGATCTTTCTACCAATGTTTATGGGGTCTTCCAGAAAAGAAACAGCTACAGATTCCAACATGTAAACTAAAAATGTGTTTTATTGAAACATTCACACACACACACACAAAAGATTCAAGCACTCACACACACACACACACAAGGACAATCCAAAGAATAAAGGGAGAAAAGTTGTGGATAGAGGAGTTCTAAGGTTTGAATGATAATTACCAGTATGGAGGGAAGCGAAGAAAAGTGATGATGTAGCTCAGGTTGGCACCTAAGGACAGTTCTTATTCAGGAATCTGGGCAACTGTGTGGCATTCAGTAAGGCAAGAAACTGCAATGAACCGCTCAAAACTGAGGGTTTTTATACCTGAAATCTGCCCTGTGGGTATGGGTGTGAATGACTCTCTCAGGCAAGCGGACAATGGGAATTGCAATACAAATAGTGAGGGTCAGGCAGAGTTAATGGTCTCAATGTTTAGGTGACCAAAGGGTAATGGCTGTTGTAATAGCTCTGTATTGTGGACAGGTTTGGGAGACAATGCAGGAAAATACCCGGGTGTGAGGGAACAAGATTGAAAGAATCACTATTTGGTGAGAACTTTAGTTTTCTGCACAGAGATGTTCAGCTTCAGCTTAAGCCTATTATCTTCAGAGTTGCCTTGTAATCTTCCTGCCAATGACTTTGGCTGTGCCTAGAGGGGATTTTGGCTTACCTGACTTGTAATCTCACATTTTCAGTCAGTAATTTTTCTCTATCCAGCTTGACCTTCCAATCACCTCAGGTTACATTTTATATCATTGCCAATGAATGAAATTGCCAATCAAATAATATTTGCCACTTAAACCATATCAATCTTGGGGTCTGCTCAGGGCTGTAATATATATCACTCTAGGCCATTGTGAGGAGTTCAGAATGATGGGCAATAGAGAATCCTGAACTCAGGAATACGGGCAGGCCAGTGGTCTCATGCCTATAGTGCTGGATACTGGGCGCTCACATTGGATCAGTTTTTAACTCATGGCCATTTCCACACTACACTATTATAGTGCTATTATTCCACTTTCAAAATCCTGTGGAGTTCTGGGGTTTGTAGTCAAAGAGCTCCCTTTCTGAGAATTCTAAATGCCAGAATTCCACAGGATGCTGAAAGTGGAATAATAGCACTATAACAGTTTAGTGCGGAAATGGCCCAAATTACCCCATTGTTCTTGTTTTGCCAAACTTATGCCTTTATTAAAGAAAGGTCTGCTTTATTTTATTTACATCATTTTCTGTCTTTTGCTGATTAACTGTCACAGGTACTCCCAAAAGAAGAGCTTGGAAACTTTGTGCATTGAATGAGTCAAATCAAGTCTCCTTTCTCATCAGGGAATCCTTGATTACAGCATGATTTGCAGAGGAAAACATTCTTTTGCTTATTCTCTTGCGTACCTTCTTGCCAAAGACCTTGAGTTCAGAAGGCTTATATAGACATGTATTCAATACGCTGTTCCCCCCTGCATACAGTTATGATGTTTCTAAGCCAATCTAATTTTGAGCAATATATTTCCTCCTGCCACCTGCTTCTGCATTGTCTCTAGTGTTTCTTTAGCAAAGATAACACAGAAGAAAATCTGTTTGTTCTCAAGGATGTTTTCTTAGAGACCCCCCCTGAAACCCTTCCCATTTCTCTCACAAGTTTTGAAAAGCAAGCTGAAAATTGTCAACCAGACAGCATCACACTGAATTCATGCACAAGGCTTGATTGATCCTCAATTAGATTGAACCATATTTGTAAGTAACAGAATACCCTAATAAGTTTTCTGAGGATAGGGGACTCTCTCATCCACAGGCATTCCCATCAGTGAATGTCTCAGTAACCCAGGTTTATGACTGATGATATTATGATTATTGATTTCACAGTCTTCCAAGCGTCTCTGACTAGAGTTTTGGACTATCAATGATTTGGAGTCTGTCTAGGAATCTAGGGGCCTTTCCACCCTATACTGTTAAAGCGCTACTATTCTACTTTCAACATCCTGTGGAATTCTGGGGTTTGTAGTTTATTGAGGCCAAAGAGCTCTCTGGCTGAGAATTCTAAATGCCCATTTCTAAACCACAAATCCCAGGATTCCATAGGGTGTTGAAAGTGTAATAATAGTACTATAATCGTGTAGGGTGGAAATGCCCTAGGAGTCAGGGAAGTATCACTGGATAATGTGGCACACTGCAAGCAGTGCTGGTTTTTGTAATTGTGTTATTGTTATCCCCAAACTTCCAACATTTCACAGATGAAAATCAGGACACAAATGGCCAAGCAACATCAGAGTGTGGACATGATGGCAAAAGTTATTAATGAGGAAAAACAGACAAGTTAGAGGAGCCTGATGCAAGAGTTAGCCCTCCACTCCTGCTGAGTAATTCACTGCAAACTACTTTTGTACTTTGAATTTGTCAGGACGCGTGGCTCCTGTCATATGTGTGTGCTGAATATGTAATAGTTATGTAGTGAAATAAATCAGCTAGCTTAGATATTGCTATAACCTGCTAAAGTGTTACCAAATATTAATTGCCAATTGCTGATTACAACTATATATCTGGTTGAAACTCACTAAGGTATTTCAGGGCGCCAGACGGCTAATTGCTTTACTTTTCATTGCTACAGTATATCCAGGCAAGGGGGAAAATCAGAGGTAGAATTCAAATGTACCCAAAAGGTCTTACGGGAACTGGCAATGCTCAAGATAAGAAGACAGGAACTTGTTTGTATCTCAAGGATAAAATATATGTAAATAGCAAAGGTCTGGTCTGGGAAAGTGTTTTGTTGATGGAATGATGTGAGATCCATGACTTTCACCAATCATTGCTATATACACTTAAATTTCTATGCCTAGTTATAAAATTTGGTAACCATCTGATGTACAATAGTCTCAGCAACTTCCCAGAAAAGTTGCTGTGTCGCTTGTCTTGCTATAAATAAACATTGCTGTTTAACTCTGAGTGAAGTTTGTAAAATAGAAGTTATACAGGACACAACAGAATTCAGTTTGCAGCAATTAAAGTAAGCAAAGAACAAAGGGAGAAAGTTGGAGGAAGAAAGGGAAACTAGGATATTATAAAATCAGCTGAAACATGGAACAGTGGAGGATTAATCAGGATTGTCTTTACCAAATCCAGACAGCTGGGGAGTACGCGACCTTGACTATTGTGATTTCATTCAGATGTTTTGTCAATCCATTTGGAATTGCTCCCAGAGCACTTACTGCTACTGGACCCAAATGTATTCTTTTCCATGGTGGTGGCGGTAGTGATGATAATAATAACAGAACCATTAACACAGAGAGTCAGAGTGTGAAGTGGTTTAATCATTGGACTATGACTTTGGAAACTAACGTTCGAATTCCTGTTCAGCCATGGAAACCCACTGAGTCACCTTAGGCAAGTCACACTCTTTTTACCTCAAGGAAAGGCAAAGGCAAACCTCCTATCAACAAATCTTGCCAAGAAAACCCTGTGGTAGAGTCTTCTTAGGGTCACAGTAAGTCAGAAACAACTTGAAGACACACAACAACAACAATCAGTAATAGACATAGTGCTGTACAAAAATCTAATATATAAAAGTCAAAATTTGTATGTTTGTCCATGTCAGGAGAAGACCTGACCTCATATGATTGGCTGTGTCAGGTGAAGACCTCATATGATTGGCTGTCTAAGAAGATTCTATGGAATCCTGGGGTTTGCAGTTTAGGGAGAGGCCTTTAGAATTTTTAGCCAGAGAAGAGAGCTCTTGGGCCTGGCCGGTTGCTATGGAGACAGGGCCTAGCAGCAAGGAGGAGGACAGTGCATTCCCTCAGGAACCCAACCTCTGTATGTTAATAACTCTGAAAATAGATTGGATTGGGGAATATGGGGAAAATTACAGGTACTGGACAAGACAGTTTGGGGAATTAGAGACACAGGATCTCAAATCTTTCTAACAAATACTACCTATAAGAAAGTAAAATCCTGGGCAATGTCAGATATATACGCTGGTCTAAAATAAAACAGACCAACTGGCCTGGAAAAACCTTCAGTCTAAAGAAAGAAGAAAATAAGGAAAAGGAGTGATAAATGTATAAAAATCAACACAATACAATACAATAAAATTACAGCAAGCTATCACTATATACAAAAAAAATACTATACAATGCTATCACAAAAACAAGCTGTCCAAATACAGGTAATCTGAATATATAAAGTTATGAAAGTAAAATTAAACTGAAATTCTAAGATCTTAAAAAATATTTAACTGAAATTTTCAAAGAGTAATGAAAGATGCAGTCCACAAATATTCAGGAAGACAATTCCAGAAAAATGGAGAAGAAAGAGAAAAAGGTGAAGCTGAGCCAAAGATGAGGGGTGAGAAACATAGTGTTCATAGAACAAAGATCTTGAATAGATGAGACAGAGAAACATAGAAGGCTGAAAGACAGAAGGGAGTTAGAGTATGTATGCTAAACGTCAAAACAAGAAGTTTCTACCGGATCCTAAAAGAAAGAGGTAACCAATGAAAGGGTATTAAAAATGGAGTGAGATGATCAAAATGAGAGGCAAAAAAGGTAATCGGTTTCACCCTTTTCCCTCTCAAGCTAACCAGTTTCCACATTATGTGACACATCTGCATCCCAGAAAATGATAAGAATGGATGGCATTTTTTCCCCACTACTCTAAGGGGAGAGGTGAATGGGAGTGAATGTTTTGCTGGAATTCAAACATGCTTTGACATCATTGCTGCCCTGCCCAGTGTCCATACTGTGTCATGTGTAGTTAAAGTGTTGAATTGAAGCCTTGAGATAATGGAAGACCTATCAAGAGAATATTACAATAATCAAGATGGCCAAAGCATGAACTAAAGTCATCTCTCTTTTCTTATGGACACGGAAAGGAATTTTGTTTCAGTTTTAAGCTGAAAATTGAATTGATAGTAAGGGATCGATTACCCTGTCAGCATGTCAGCACTTTAATGGGAACACGATCAGTGAAGGAGCACTGGATTGTCCACCCTGAGTTGTCCACTCTGAGTTCTCCTAGACCTCTTATAGAAAAGAAGCCTCCACACTGAAATAAGAACATCTAGAGCAGGAATCGGCAGGCTTCATGTGTGTAGGATTTAATTTTTAACTCAGACCTTGAGATTTACCAATTGCAGCTATGTGTTAAAGGCATACAATTTCAGTTAAAGAATTCTAAGCCCCAAAATTTCTTTTGAATAGCGCAACTGAACAGAGTTTCTATCTAGAAATTCATTGCAAGTTACTCTAAGCTTTCTTCATTTCATATACATAAATAAGCGCAGAAGAGTCTGGAAATTATAATGTTGCCATTATCATTGAAACATTGGGAATCAGAAATCCTCAGTCTGCTGCATATCATCCAAGAAGCTACCACTAGATCCAGATCTTCCTTCTGCTTATCCCAGTCCAGATGGCTCACAAATGATGGTTTTCCTGTGTTTATCTTCTTAATACGTGGCACTTAGCAGTATTCTTTCTCTTCTCCTCTGTGCTTAAGTTCCTAGGATAACAAAAGGGAGAATCTGTAAAGATCAACAGTTTCACTCTTTTTCCCCTAAAGCTAACCAGTTTCCACATTATGTGACACATCTGCATCCCAGAAAATGATAAAAATGGATGGCATATTTTCCTAGTATTCTAAGGGGAGAGGTGAATGGGAGTGTGTGTTTTGCTAGGATTCAAACATGTTTTGACATCATTGCTGCCCTGTCCAGTGTCTCTACTGTGTCATGTGTAGCTAAAGAAAACAGTTTATGTAACAAAGAATGGGATGTAAATCTTCATTAAGCTTCTTCTGGAAGGTATCAATAAGTAATTTCAGCAATTTTATTCCTGCTATGAGAAAGTCTTCAAAAACCACACAGTTTTCAAAGACTATTTGTACTTCAGGGCGTAGGCCATTTCAACACTACAGTGTTATAATGCTATTATTCCACTTTCAACATCCTGTGGGATTCTGGGATTTGTAGTTTACTGAGGCCAAAGAGCTCTCTGGCTGAGAATTCTTAAATGCCCCTCCCTAAACTACAAATCCCAGGATTTCATAGGATGTTGAAAGCGGAATAATAGCACTGTGACAGTGTAATGTAGAACTGGGCTTATTCTTGCAAAATTTACATGTGGTTGTTTTCTGCAAAGGAAAAAGCATTTTCAGTGTGAAAAGGAATGTTTCAACACAGAAATATTAATTCCTGCACTGAAAATGCTGTTTTCTATGCAAATCAACTATGGGCCAATTTTACACAGAACAAATCCTCAATTAAAGTTTTTTTTTCTTGCACAGAAAACATTTTCTGCCCAGGAATTAATATTTCTGCACAGAAATATTATTTTCCACACAGAAAATGCTGTTTCTTGCATGGAAAATATTTTGAGCAGAATAAATCCTGAACTGCAGAGATTCTCATCAGTCCAGGATTCTTCTTGTCAACATTTGAAAAACACATTTTTGACCATTTTTCAAATATTCTTTCCACTCCTAAACAAAAGTAAGCTTCTTCAGATACTGACAAAATTCTTTCACTATATGAGCAATCGTCCTGTTAGTGAATTACAATGGCATAAGCCCAGTGTACACCATCATAACCCCTTTTTTTTTATTGTTGAGGAGATCTGAATTGTGTTCTAGCTGCATAATGTCCAAAATCCCCCACCTGCCCACCAGTATGGCAGCTCACCCACAACAGCAATTTCCTTGTTAGTAGAGAGCAGGGTGATCAGGAGGGATTTGACCAACTGATCCCCACACTCTTCACTGACATGGAAATGGCAGTCTTGGTGGGGCGGAGGGGGGAGCTGTCACACCATCACATATTCAATTTGTTTCTAGTTACCAATTATAAAATGATTCTAATTTGCCCAACTTCTGTTTATATTTGTAAAGTTACTGAAAATTTGGTTTGCTCCAATTTCTTTCAGGTCAAGGGTATTTAAGTGTGCTGAAAACCCTTTCACTTCAACTTTAAGGGACGTCTCTATAATTTTTTTTCCTAAGCTGCTTTCAGTCCTGTTGTATTACTGTGACAAAATAATCTTGAGTTTTAAACTGTGTGCTATTCTTTCCTCCCCACTCTTCATTTTGCAAGAAAAATATAGATATTATATCACCCATATCTTCGTACTTCTTTTGTCACTGTAATTACTATGTAATACTGTGGTATTTCTAATGGCTTGACTCCTGATC